>OX457025.1:12530501-12723348 GCA_949752745.1 Protula sp. h YS-2021 | reverse complement strand
GTAACAGACTTTTGCCGCTGTTGTTGCGACTGAATTGTTCGTAAATGACGACCAAGAACTTGAGACATTTCTATTGCCTTTTCACGAGTTCGTTTCCCACGTAAAAGTTTATTCACTTTCGTTTTGATTTCACCATCTTTTCCCTTCTTTTCTAACAACATTTTATATTCATATTCAGGAATGAGGACCATTTTCATAGTATGTTTCATTTTAACAGCAACTGAGCTAACAAGGGTAATGCAAATTTAGCAATAGCTCCAATGAATCCTCCTTTCTGATTAACCAACTTCTTTTTTCTTCGAAGTGATATCTTCTTATCTGCTAGTGTACGTAGGGTATGACGTTCACGCTTGAATACCTTATACCTTTTTGAGCTTAAGGGTAAATGTCCTCGCAATATATTCAAACAAATTTCAAACAAGCTAGTTAATTCTTCCTTAGTAGCTTGTTGTAGCAAGGATTTACGTCGTTTAGGCCCGCTGCGTGCGAGCAAGTGAAGAAATGGTTGATTCGCTTGAATACGTTTAGACATCTTGGTTGCGAATGGTTAAGTGACTTGGTTCTTGTTCATACGCCACCTTATCAACATAGACGTAATGTGTATCTTTTGGTAAAATGCCTGTACGAATACGTAGTTGATCATTTGTCTTCGGCTTCAAATCAATGAATAAATAGCCATGAGGTTTGCTGGTAGCATCTTGATAGGCTTCTATGAGAAATTGAGATTTTCCAGGATACATTTGTCGCGCTAATGTACTTATTTGTTGACTGTCTCTAGGATTTTTAAACAGAATGATGTAATGTGTATTCAAACTAATATTTCGCATTTCTCTACCATGATGAAACAAATTATGCACAATAAAAATAATGCTTAGATTTTGATGACTGCTACCAACACTAAATAGACGTGTCATGCGTTCATCACTATGACATTTGGTCATTAAGTCATCAATGATGAGTAAGTTTGGTTTTTTCGGGTTAAAACGCTCTTCAATGTCATCTGGAATGCCTTGGTAAAATTCCACACCTTTCATTCCCTTGTACAAAGGCTGATCTGCTGCATAGAGCCATAAAATGACTTTTGGAGAGGGTTTAATTAACTTTTGTTCTAGAATTTCTCTAACTAGAGAAGTTTTACCACTGCCTGTAGGTCCAGAGACCAAACACGTGAATGGATGCTTCATTTTCGAATATCTGTTTCTTTCACCCAACTGTTAAACTTCTTTGGCCAACCTAACCACTTCACAAATAATTCTTTAACACCTCGTCTTTTTCGTGTTTTCAAAACCTTTTCAATTCTGTAGACTGATTCAATATCTTTTGTCACTTTCTGCAGTTCTTCTTCATAAAAATGTCCGTCAATATCTTCATCTAAAAAGTCTTTCACACGATACAAGTGTATTCCTTGCTTCTTACAACGATGTGTGATAATGAACACTTCTTGCGTCCACTTTATATGATAATCCCGTTGAAATACATATTTCATGTGAGAAATGCGAACCTGATCACCAATTTTAAATTTGTAGGGTTTTTTCTTCTTTGGTTTTAATTTCAATTTGTCTACATACATATACTTCCACACTTTCGATTCGTTGTCTTTACGAATATCTGCAGGAGCATACTTATTAGGGAGGGAGCCATGAGGTCTATGGTTGTAATTATACACTAAGTCTGGAAGGATGTCCATATATCGATACGTTTGATTATGTAGGAAATATCGATACATCATTCCCTTTAGAGTACGAATGACTCTCTCAGCAAAGTTGGCTTTGGTTTCATTCTTTGTCGTATAGGCATGTATTCCCTCCTTCTTCATAAATGCTTTTACCCATCTGTTTTTAAATTCAGTTCCTTTGTCTGACCTTAGAGTTCGTGGTCTTCGTTGTGTTTCATGAAAAATCTTTTGAAAGGCTTCTATGACACTCGTATGTGATTTATTAGGCATTGGTTGCACCCATAAATATTTGGAAAACACATCAATGACAACTAATAAAAAACGGGTGTCATCATTATAGGAAGCTATGTTTCCCATGTCAGCTAAATCAATATCCCACATGTCATCAATTCCACGTGTAATGACACGTTGCCTTTTAAACCTATATTTTACAGGTTGTAGTAAACTGAAGGCATCTTGATCCTGTAACCATTTCTTCACTTGTGAATGAGTGACTGGTTGATCATGTTTTCTTAATATGTGATATAGTTTGTAAGGACCAGCAAATGCCCCGGGTTGACCAGGTTTAAAATAAATATTGGTTAAGTAGTCTTTCCACGTCGACATGTTAACACTAAATGATTAACACTTGTTAACATATCTTGTATTTTATTTTATCAACACATCTTGCATTTTATCAACATATCTTACAAATCAAGTATTGATACAATGGTGTGAATAATTGGAGTCCATTGATCTTCAATGTACATTAACCAACTACTTAATTCATCAAATGTGATAGCATCTACACCATATTTTTCACAACGTTGATTTGCATTATCTAACACTTTATCTAAATGAATGTAATATTTAGCTTCATTCCAATATGTATAGACACATGCAGAATGACAAGTATGTTCTGAACACTCTTCATTTTGACAAGCAGGACATACTAAACATGCAAACTTTTTTACAGCTAATAACATTTCTTCACAATATGTCTTTTGCACAATATATTGTCTCAATGTAATGTCTGTCATTATACTGCAATGTAGATTAGCCACTCTCTCACTTCATAAAACAGTCTTGGATCAAATCGAGCAAAGTGATATGCTGCTTCCACATCAAACTCCTCAGCTCCGTCAATGTTTGAAAGCACACACTCTTTGATGAAATCCTCACGTAATTTCGGTACGTTCAGCGTGGAATGAGCAAGTTCCCAATAGATGTCAAAGTGTTCCAGTTGTTGTTGAATAGATCCAAAACGCGCCAGTTCACTTATCATGTAGTCCACATACGTCTCCTTGAAAAACGTTTCTACATCCATCTTTCACATATCCATATGACACGTCTACACACTTTGACGACTGGTAAGCAAATGACTTGTAGTCTTACTCGGCAGATACTGTTAGTGAGCCACACTTGTTGCAGAAGTTGTCAGGTTCACACAACTTGCAATTGTACTTGTGGCAGTGACAATCATAATCCTCAGCATATCCGTAAGCACCACAATATTCACAGGTAAGTCCAAGTTGATTTTGCACATCCATATTCTCCAATCGAACTTCAGCCAGTCTTTTCTTGGAAAGCTTTGACACTTTCATTCGATTGTCCTTTTGCAGCTTGATAGGAGTTTTCTTCCCATGACATTCCGTACATGGCAGTAAGGTTGAGGTTATGCTATGGATTTCCTGAAGCAATGTCCCCCATTCACCATCATTCATGTTGATGTAACGCGTATATTCTTTCCCTTCAAACAGTGATGTTTGCACAAAACTCACATAGCGCATATCCAAGTATGAAATGACTTCAAGCCACTTCGTTTGCGTTAAGTACAGTTTGAAGCCAATGTTGCGTAATCTTGCCAAGTTCTGACACACAATCTTCCACAAGGATGGTGATAAAGTAAGCCATCTCTCTCCACGTTTGATTCGAAGAAATAGCCCAAATTCTCCATGCTCCACAGTAATGGTTAAGTTTGCACTAATTTTAAAGCTGCTTGTCTTCTCCATGGCTGCGCGTTGAATGATGACTTCACTTCACCCTTCTTCTTTTATGCCATTAGAAATTGCAGAGTCAGCTTTTTTATAGTTCTTCAAACATTTTACAAAGCTTTGAATTCACCTCAACTCGTTCATTGTTGAATCGAACAAGTTCTGATGCATTCGTCGTCAATGGAACGCCATCATCATAATGTAAAATAATTCTAGCAGCTACAGCTAGCATGAGTTCAGCTGCCCAAGTTGTATTCGCGCGGATAAATGCTGAATCAATGTCGTAAGTTGATGGTAAAAGTAGTTCTTCACATTCGTGTAGAAATGAGTGGATGAATTCATCTCTTGGAATTATCTTTCCAACAGCTTCCCAATGCTTATGCAAATTCTTCACTTGTAAAATCCAATTAGATTCAAAAGCAGGAAGCTTTGAAAACACATAGTCAACATAGTTCACTTTGAAGACGTCATCCATGGTCTCTACACATCGGTGAAGAAGTAATGTTGACATTGTTAATAATCAGGTGAAAGCGGAGAGCGATGTGTTCTGACGATACCTGAAAGCACTAAGAAAAGAAAAGCATAATATGTTTTCAAAAAAAAATTAAATTTTGGATTAGAACCCTGATTTTTACCCTACTACACCATGGTAAAATGTTCAAACTTATTTTATACATTATATGTTGTCAAAAAACAAAATTTGTTAAAGTTGGTCTAGAACCCTTATTTTTACCCTACTACACCATGGTAAAATGTTCAAACTTATTTTATATATCATATTATGTCAAAAAACTAAATTTGTTAAAGTTGGTCTAGAACCACCATTTTTCCACTACTATAACTTTAGAACATTTAAATAAGTAACATGCTAAAATGTTCAAACTTATTTTTTATATTATATGTTATCAAAAAACTACATTTGTTAAATGTGTATTAGAAGTGTCATTTTCCAACTACTATAACTTAAAACATAGAGTTGGGGAAAATCCCATTCCTTCTCAAATTTATTGATCGTTCCCACGGTCTAGGCCTTTGATGTTTTCAAATTTATCGATCGTTCCCACGGTCTGAACGAGTGCACTCTAAAATTTATTGATCGGTTTCCCCACACTCTGTACACATGTACTTATTCCTATGCTGTGTGGTTAGAACCATTGAAATATGACTAATTAAATATTATCATAATAATAGTGAAAATAGACATAGAAATATAGCCATTATGTTAAAAAGAAAAAAAAAAAAAAAAAAAAAAACAGTCACAGTCACATAATGTCACAGAGTCACATGATGTCACAGTCACATGTTGTCACATAATGTTACAGAGTCATAAAAATGAGCAAAAAGTAAAAATAGCCAAAAAAAATTTTTTTTGTCCCAGCCGGGAACCGAACCCGGGGCTCTTAGGTTGCTAGTCGTTCGCTCTAACCAGTGAGCCATTACGACTTCTCTGTTGAATGATCTGATAATGACATACATACGTTACCAAAAAAAAAAGAAAAAAAAAAAAAAATAGTATCATAAAAAAAAAAAAAAAAAAAAAAAAAAAAAAAAAAAATTTTGGGGGGGGGGGGGTCCTCATGGTATATGATTCTTCACCAGGGGGGGGGGGGGGTCGGTCCATAGTATGTACCGAGCACTAGGTAGCTGGGCCGGGGGGGGGGGCTCACTAGGTAGCTGGGCCGGGGGGGGGCTCACTAGGTAGCTGGGCCGGGGGGGGGGCTCACTAGGTAGCTGGGCCGGGGGGGGGCTCACTAGGTAGCTGGGCCGGGGGGGGGGGCTCACTAGGTAGCTGGGCCGGGGGGGGGGCTCACTAGGTAGCTGGGCCGGGGGGGGGTATGACGTCACAAAATGCAGTGATTCTCTCGTGCAGTGATTCTCTCGTTTCTCAACTACTTGCGTATGTGGTTTGGGTGATGTACGTGTGTATGTGGTTTGGGTGACGTACGTGCGTATGTGCTTTGGGTGATGTACGTGTGTATGTGGTTTGGGTGATGCACGTGTGTATGTGGTTCGGGTGATGCACGTGCGTATGTGGTTTGGGTGATGTACGTGTGTATGTGGTTTGGGTGATGCACGTGTGTATGTGGTTCGGGTGATGCACGTGCGTATGTGGTTTGGGTGATGTACGTGTGCATGTGGTTCGGGTGATGCACATGTGTATGTGGTTCGGGTGATGCACGTGCGTATGTGGTTTGGGTGATGTACGTGTGTATGTGGTTCGGGTGATGCACGTGTGTATGTGGTTCGGGTGATGCACGTGCGTATGTGGTTTGGATGATGTACGTGTGTATGTGGTTCGGGTGATGCACGTGTGTATGTGGTTCGGGTGATGCACGTGCGTATGTGGTTTGGGTGATGTACGTGTGTATGTGGTTCGGGTGATGCACGTGTGTATGTGGTTTGGGTGATGTGTGTGTATGTGGTTCGGGTGATGTACGTGTGTATGTGGTTTGGGTGATGCACGTGTGTATGTGGTTCGGGTGATGCACGTGCGTATGTGGTTTGGGTGATGTACGTGTGTATGTGGTTCGGGTGATGCACGTGTGTATGTGGTTCGGGTGATGCACGTGCGTGTGTGGTTTGGGTGATGCACGTGTGTATGTGGTTCGGGTGATGCACGTGCGTATGTCGTTTGGGTGATGCACGTCGTTTGGGTGATGCACGTGCGTATGTCGTTTGGGTGATGCACGTCGTTTGGGTGATGCACGTGCGTATGTCGTTTGGGTGATGCACGTCGTTTGGGTGATGCACGTGCGTATGTCGTTTGGGTGATGCACGTCGTTTGGGTGATGCACGTGTGCCATTTTGGGGAAAAGTCACAAATAATTCATGACTTCTTGTAAGCTTCTTTTAGAAATAGTTGAAATTTTCCATAAAACGGCCTGTCTCGAATGTGGGAATTGATTTGTAGGAATATCAACAAAGGTGAAAAAACATGATGTTACCCAACATGATATACTTGTTATTGTGGTGGTTTAACATTCACTGTGCGTCCTTTATGTTGTGGCATATCCCAAAGAAACCCTCTTGACTTTTCAACTGGCGAGAATAGCACGTAAACTGCGTTGATCCAGTCAAAACGGAAGTTCTCAGTTGCCCAGCTGCGGGTCACACCGAATCTCCGGGGGCGGGTCACACCGAATCTCCGGGGGCGGGTCACACCGGATTTCCGGTGATGGGTCACATCGGATTTCCGGTGGCGGGTCGCACCGGATTTCCGGTGGCGGGTCACACCGGATTTTGGGTGGCGGGTTGCACGGAATTTCCAGTTGTACAGACATGGCAGGCACATCCACTGATGCGACCAGTATATCAGCAATTGTTTAGCATGCATTTGTCGCCGCTGCGTTTGTTAACCAGTACTTCTATTGAATATATAGCCAAAATGGTGGTGATCTAAACTGCCATTGAAACGAGATTTAAAATATTGCGTGTACTTTCTTAACATGTAACAATCATTATGAAGGAAAATATGACTAGTTTCACACCTAGCGTAAGCATAATGTAACTCCTATACTGTCTACTGTGTAGATCTGTTGAGATATTCAATAAAGCTTTATTCTGAAGCAGTATATGTTGTTTTTGTATGAATACGAGCTCAGGGGCGTGAAGGAAAACGGGCTTCTACAGAAGCAGGAGCCTTAACAGTCGTTGAAAGTATGTGCGTATGTATGCTTTTAAATTGAAAAATCGTATCTCCTCGTAGGATTTTAGTCTGAATGTCTTGAAATTTTGGTTGATGGTATCGGACCTGGCCATTACTTTTTTTGGCAGTTTGCCAAAAATTGGTGGAAATTTTGGCTAAAACCAATTTGCTGTAAATATATCTTCTAGAGTTTTCATAGATTCTTGCATTTTGATCGAAGGTAGGGTGCGTAAGTGCCAACCTGGCTGTAACTTGTTTTGGCGATTCGCCAAAAAGTGGCAAAAATATTGGGGAAAATGGATTTGTTTTTCGTAAAATCTTAACTAACTCCAGAAAATTTTCTTGAAAAGGTATCTCGTAGGTTTTTGATTGAAACATTCCAAAATTTTGGTTTGAGGTTTCCACCTGGATGTTACTTGTTTTTGCGATTCGCCAAAATTTGGAGGATATATTGGCGAAAAGCCAATTTTTTCGTAAAATGTGAAATAACTTGGAATAACAAGGAAAACTGAAATTTTAAAGTTAAAATTTTAAGTTAAGGTAGCAAGCATTATTACCTTCCTGGCCATTAGTTTTTTAGTGATTGGCCAAAAAAATGGTGAAAATTTTGGCGAAAAACGAAAAAAATCTGTAACATCTACCAGGAAAACAGCCTCGTTGCATGGTAATTTTAAGTAATGTTAGAATACATTTCTAAATAGCTGGTTATTTCTTTTTTGGCAATTCACCAAAAATTGGGGGCAATATTGGCCGAAAACAATTTTCTTCAAAAAATTATATCCTAGGGTTCTCATGGAAACGCTCTGAAATTTTGGTGGAAGGGAGGTGCATAAGAAATTAAGCGTCTGGCTCTTACTTGTTTTGGCCATTCGCCAAAAAATGGCGAAAAAAAATTAGTGAAATCTTACGAACTCCAGGAAAATAGCTTCGTTGTCATTAACTTTTAAGTAAAAGTAGCATTCATTACTACTCACCAGGACATTACTTGTTTTTCGTGATTGGTCAAAATTTGGCAGAAATATTAGCAAAAAAAAAAAAAAAACAGGAGAAAATCAGTAAAATCTTAACCCACACCAGAGAAATTGATTTAATGGCTATTGCTGTTTTTCGTAATTCGTAGAAATTGGCGGAAATACTGGCGAAAACCAATTTCTTACTGAACTCTCAGCTAACGCTATATATAATCTTAAACCTACTTATAACCTACTTCGCTATTGTTTCTCTCTCTCTCTCTCTCTCTCTCTCTCTCTCTCTCTCTCTCTCTCTCTCTCTCTCTCTCTCTCTCTCTCTCTCTCTCTCTTTCTCTCTCTCTCTGTCTCTCTCTGTCTCTCTCTCTCTCTCTTTTTTTTTTTCTCTCTCTCTCTCTCGCGCACGCGCGCGCGCTCCTCATCTCTGTCTCTCTGTTTCTCTTTTGGGATTCGTCAACAATTGCCAGAGGTATTGCCGAAAAAGCAATTTTTCCGAAAAATCTTAATTAACGCTGGGAATACATACTCATTGCCTTGTAATTTTATGTAATAGTGGCGCACAATAGTACCCACCTGGTGATTATTATTGGTAATTCTCCAAACCTTGGCGGAAACATTTCTCGAAACGCAATTTTCCTTAAAATGTATATGCTCTTATGGTTTTAATGGAAAGGTACACGTAAGTGTCCACCATTCGCCAAAAATTGTCGAAATATTCGCGATAAAACATTTTTTTTGTAAAATCTTAACCCACTCCAGGAAAAAAGCCTTACTGTTTTGAAACTTTAAGTAAAGGCAGCATATATTACTGCGTAACCGGGTGTTACGTTTTTGGCGAATGTCGTGAAATCTTTCGTGAAATATTGAGCAAAAAAATAATTCAGTAAAATTTTAACTCACACCAGAGAAATGGACTTACTGTCTTGAAATTGTGGCATTATTAATGCTCAGATCTCTTGAAACGAGTCGTTATATCCGAAAAATCGCTATGTCCCGTGTCGCTTTGTTCCATGTCGTATGTTCCATGTCGTTATATTCCACGCCATAAGACACTCAGTTCGAGTTAAAATTGGCACTTTATGGTACTACCAGTTTTAGCTGATGTTTATTCAACAACAATCCAATCATAAAGAGCTTCAACCCCAACCAAATTTTTTTCGTCGATCGGTTCAAATCCAAATTCAACTAGTTTTAGCTGATGCTGATTCGACACACAAACAAAACAAAAAGAAAAAAAAAACAAATAAAAAAGAAAGAAAGAAAATTACACGTATGTGAGGCCACACAAAATACGATAGTGAATGTTTAAATTTCAGAATTCATTAAAAATCGTTGTACAAAAGTCATGCCAAACTTTCGCAACATTAAATCTGGTTGTAATTTAGTTGTTTGGTCGCGACCATAGATTAACGTTACGCAACGTCTTCCATATTTGTTTGATTAAAACGCTGTTTAGACGTAGCGTTGCTTTTCGTTGCCAAAAACCCACCTTTTTCTAATGCTATATTGACGTCTTTGATGTAACGTTGAATAATCCTCGGAAAAACGACGATTTGTGTTGACATCGAAAAATCGACTTCGAAAAGAAATTTAACCAAATGCAGATAAAGACCCCTCCTCCAATTTTTTTCCATACAATACCTTGCCATTATGATGATCATGATGATGATCATGATGACGATGATGGTGAGAGTGATGATTCTGGTAATGATTGTGAGGGGGATGATGATGATGGTGACAGTGATGATTATGATGATGATGGTGGTGTTGGTAATAGTGATGATGATGGTGAGATGATTGTGATGGTGATGATGATGATGATGATGATGATGATGATGATGATTTAGAGGAGATACTCTGTGACGAAGCTTGTCGTTTTAGGTATGAAAGCAACAGACCACTGACGGCACAATGATAGCATTTGGGAAGTAGAAACAATTTCAGTTTTATTGTAGGGATAAGTCATGGAAGCTGGGTAATTCGTCTCGTGTACGACCACGCGTTGAAGGCCTGTTAACGAACCGCGCAGCGCTGTGTTCACTGACCTCCCACAAGTGACCGAATCCAATACCAAGACTGTCTAGAGACATTGTGACCAGATAAAATTTAGGTAATCAAGCAATCAAGTAATAAAAGGTGGTAGAAGCATTTTAAAACTGGTAACTGAAAATTTTCAAAAGGCTTGCGTTTGCCCTCAAAAACGTTGTCTCACTTCTGTAAAATATGAAAGTAATTCGAAGAAAATTACATGCAGGAGATGAACTAATTTAACAAAGTGGATCCCTAATGCTTATCAACAGCCGATATTACGTCGGAATATTGCCAAAAAAATACTTAAAGTCACCAGAAGAACGTTCTTTGAAAATTTAGAGGTCCAGGAGGGAAGCAACACATTTTGGAAGATAGTTTAGAAAAAAATCTGTTAAAAGGTTGCAATCTGTCCAGTTTGGCGAAGTAATGTTTCAAAAGAGGATTACCTACTGAATACTGACATAAAGTTTGAAAGCAAAATTGTGGAAAAGAAACGTATTGAAAACCGACTACCAAAAATTTAAAAAAAACTATACCCTATTTGGCCAACTTTTAGCGGATCGCCAAATTTTCAAGAGAGCTGTACACACTGATGTAAAATGTGAAAACGATCCGACCAAAATTTCCAGAGAAGCATTTTGAATGTTGACCTCCAAAAAATTTTAAAAATACCCCAACCTCATTTTATTGGATCGTCTAAAAATTTTTTTCTAGAGAACTGAACAGTGAACATTCCGGTCAAAGGACAAGAAGTATTTTGAAAATTTGCCACCACAATATTAAAAAATGCACCTCCACCCTTCATTTAGCCAAGTGAGGACTACTTAGGGAATAGTTACATAGAAATAAAAAAAAAAAAACAAATCCGATCAAAATTGTGAGAGAGGAAGCATTTTGAAAATAGACTACCAAAAAATTGTAAAAAAATGCCACCAAATTTAACCGATTTTTTTGTAGATCGCCAAAAAAATAACGCAAGTTTCCAACAGAAAATACACAAATGATTGACAGGAATCAAATGTAATTTTGTGAGAGAAGAAACCTTTTAAAAATTGACTGCCAAAAAATAAAAAAAGAAATCCCCCTCCTTTCACCAATGTTATCGAATCGCCAAAAAATAGTAATTTTTTTTTTTTTGCAAGAAAGGCTACATAGGGAACATTTGAAAGGAATCTGATGACAACTGTGGGAGAAGCAGTTTGAAAATTGGCTGCCAAAAAAAACAAAACAAACAAACAAACAAAATTGCATCCTGTTTCGCCATTTTTTGGAGGATCACAAAAAGAGTAATTTTTCAAGACACTGCTACCTATTAAATAATCATGCAGAATTTGTAAGCCATCGGTACAAATTGTACCAAAAAAAAAAAAAAGAAAAAAGAAAACAAAACAAACAGACAAAGCAAAACAAATGACCCTTCAGCCAATTAATGGCTGATCGCTAAAGAAAGCAATTGTTCAAGAGAAGACTACCTAGGCAATTATCATGCAAAGTTGGAAAAGAATCGTGCCATCAGTGTATGAAAAGCATTTTGATAAACTGGCTGACAAAAAAATTGTGAACCACCACCACCACCACAGCATTTCTTTGCATCTAACACAAATCGGCCATTTATGGCATGGCTTTGTGATAATGGGATGTGGCTTTGTGATAATGTGTTGTGGTTTTGTGCTAATGCCTTCTGGCTTTGTGATAATGTGTTGTGGCTTTGTGATAATGTGTTGTGGCTTTGTGATAATGTGTTGTGGCTTTGTGATAATGTGTTGTGGCTTTGTGATAATGTGTTGTGGCTTTGTGATAATGTGTTGTGGCTTTGTGACAATGTGTTGTGGCTTTGTGATACTGTGTTGTGGCTTTGTGATAATGTGTTGTGGCTTTGTAATAATGTGTTGTGGCTTTGTGATAATGTGTTGTGGCTTTGTGATAATATGTTGTGGCTTTGTGACAACGTGTTGTGGCTTTGTGATAATGTGTTGTGGCTTTGTGATAGAGTGTTGTAGCTTTGTAATAATGTGTTTTGACTTTGTGATGTTGTGTTGTGGTTTATGATAATGTGTTGTGACTTTGTGATAATGTGTTGTGACTTTGTAGCAATGTGTTGTGGTTTTGTGATATTGTGTTGTGGTTTTGTGATATTGTGTTGTGGTTTATGATAATGTGTTGTGGCTTTGTGATAATATGTTGTGGCTTTGTGACAACGTGTTGTGGCTTTGTGATAATGTGTTGTGGCTTTGTGATAGAGTGTTGTAGCTTTGTAATAATGTGTTTTGACTTTGTGATGTTGTGTTGTGGTTTATGATAATGTGTTGTGACTTTGTGATAATGTGTTGTGACTTTGTAGCAATGTGTTGTGGTTTTGTGATATTGTGTTGTGGTTTTGTGATATTGTGTTGTGGTTTATGATAATGTGTTGTGGCTTTGTGATAATGTGTTGTCACAGCAACACACCTTGTTCTGTTGTGACTTCGATTCAGGCACTTGTGTGTCAGCGCGCTTTTAATCAGAGCGTTTCCTACCCTACCCACACAAACACAGAAATACACACACGCATGCCCGAATGCAAAACCCAGCACCAAATACTCAAACAAAACGGCTATCCCTCAGAGGTTTGAGACAATTGTGCCATGTAGGATTATATTCATCAAAATTACGCAACGAAGAAAAAGAATCCGTATTTTTAACCCAACTGACTTCCCTCGCTGGGCTTATCCCATCACTGTGATCCATCGTCCCGTCCCTGTGAATACATTTCTAATCGTCAGCGACTGAAGTCGTGCACATGTGCTTTGATATATAAATAACAATTAATCAGCTGCAGCAGGGATGCAGTCTAGACGAAAATATTTGAAAAAAGATTCGGTACAACTGATTTATTTTCTTTTTAGAGTTTAATATGTATCGGGTATATATTCGGCACACCATTGCGGATAATGCAGTACTTTTGCAGTTAACGTGTAAAATGTTCTGGAGATGCAGTCCTTTGCAGTCTACTTCAGTCGTCTTCGATACAAACGTCAGAAGTACCACAAAAAACTAAAAAAAACTGCAATATTGTTGCTGTTTGTTTGCGGTTGTTTTATTCCTTCCGGTTCAGTAGCGGTATATTTGTGGCAGATTTGTGGCAGATTTGCAGTATATCTTTTTTGGGGCCAGATTTTGTGGCGTGGGCATCATTTCATCTTTGCAAATGTTTTCGTTTTTAATGCTGGGCACATTGTCCACGGACATTCTTCGTTCATTTTTTTAACAACATGTCATTGCAGGGTTCATAACCTTGTAAATGCCTTATGTATGCCCCCAAGACAGTTGCGTCGGTCAGTGAACGACCAGTCTTTTTTGACAAACACAGTAGACCAACAATATGTCCTGAAGTTTTCTCGCCTGACCTTCGTGCCACAGGTCGTCGACTGTTAATTTGAAATCTAGAAGAAACAAACCCTTTGACTTATCTTCTGTGTATTTATAAAAACGAGACTTAAAGCTCAAAGGGTTTCTCAGCTTAGAACATATAAATTCTGATGGAATTTCAATGTGAATGGGAAAAGTTTAATTTCTTCTTACGTTTTATTGCTTTCACGTATGCATTAGTTAGTTCTAAGGTGATGGAAGTAACAACCTATAAGGTCTTCACATCTGCATCAAACTAAAAACTCAACTTTCACGGTTTCCGATTTAGCATAAGTAATGTGACTTTTGACCTTCAAAATGTAGATCAAAGTTCAGATCACGAAGTTGCCCCTTATATACCTCCGTAGTGGGAGTGGAACTGATACAACTTTTGGCCCCATGAAGTAAATTGTTGAAAAGTCACTTCGAAAACGTTACGGATAGAATACGTAACATAAAAACCAACTGCATGGCCTGAACTTCTACTAACATTTTGAAGATGAAAGGAACGTTAATAACCCTCAAGATTAAGATTCAGTTCGCTAGGTTACACCTTTCCCATATCGTATAGTTGTTCCACAGGGAATTCAGCCCTATTACCAGCCAAATTTCATGATAAATAGGGGTTTTAAAATATTTGACTTCATTTTGACACCGACTTTTGAGGTCAAGATCAACAAACTTTGCGGGTCATACGAAGTCTAATCAGCCTCTATACATGTGCCAAATGCCATCTTGTTAAACAGCCTAGGAGGAATATCTAAGACGTCAAAGAACATTAAAAAAGGGAATACACTTTCGGAATATGTGGTAAAATATACCCAACTAGACCGAATTTCGCTACACATAGCGAAATGACACCCACTTGCAATGGTACAATCTATCTGGTCAAAGACACATTTTTCAGTCTTTCCACATAATTGTCAGCTTCCGAATTATTATCATGAAAAAGGACATCGAAGTAAATATAATGTAATCTCAAATAATCAAATTCGATCTTCTAACCGCTTTCGAGATAATGGTTAACTTCCGGTTTTTGACCTTGACCTTGGCGGAGGAGGTCAAGGTCACCGAGGTACCTCTTATATAACGTCTTTCAGGCCCAAAGGGTCGAGAATAAGCTCAAAATCGCTCTATCTCTAACCGTTTTCGAGATAATGGACAATTTTTCTCTAAAGGAATTCAATATACAAAAGTCAAATGACCTTGACCTTGACACTGAATGTCGAGATTCCATCCATTATGTTACTGCCTACTGACACCGTACACGTATTGAAACAAGGATTTGAGCGCTATTTCCAGCAATTTTTCGTGATTGAACAGGTTTTTGAAAAAAATATTTTGACCTCAATTTGACCTTGACCTTGAAGGTCAAGGTCAAAAAATTTTGCGGATTTCACTACATCTCATCACCCTCTATCTCTGTGCCAAATTTCATCGTCCTACGTCAAATAGCCTAGGAGGAGTTTTCTGGAAACCTCCGTGACGAAAAAAAAAAAGAAAAAAAAAAAAAAAAAAAAGAAAAAAAAAAGGACGGAATAAAAGCCGGAATTCTTTGCAAAGCATACCAATTTGCAAATTATGTTTGCAAGTGGGAATTAGAAATGAAATTTCCAAGTAGGAATTACTGTTCTCAGTCCAGCCTGGGCCATAATCTGAATACCGCTGTACTTGTGATGAAGAGGGTAATCCTCCCCATAAAACTGTGACGTTCCATCAACGTTGGATAAACGTCGCATCCAACATCGGTCAAAGTTGAGTTTTGGTTGTTTGATGAAGTCGAAAAAGTATACCTTCCGTCCTTGGATAGACGTCGACTATCTGACGTCTAATCAACGTTGGGTAAGGGTTGCAAATGGAAGTCGAAACAACGTCTATGTGCCGACGTTGCATAAACATAAGAAAATCGACGTTCTACATACATCGGGAAAGCGATGCATTACAGACGTCGGGAAATATTAATCTAGAATCGCCGTCAAGACAGCAACAATCATTTTGTGGTCACCCTCCGGCACAACAAACCCCCCACCCCGCCCCCACCCCTCGCACCCCCACCCCCACCCCTCACCCTCTTTCAGTCATCCGATCACGCAGCATATGTATGAAGCCGGTTTCCATGAACATTTGTCAAAAGTAGGCGAAAAGACTTGCTCGGACTTGAAAGCTTTATATTTTACGCATTCTTTCGGCCTGTTTTCAAAGTGACCTGTCATGGCTGCCATTTTCGGTGAACGATAATACAACGAGGCTGTTTTTTTTTTTGTTTGAGAGTCCAACATCTATCCAGATCCAATATCAATTTTTTGACGTTTGTTCAGCATTGCACTAAAGACGTTGATTTTGCGTCGGACAAGTTGCGTTTTGCTTGTCACCAAAAACAACGTTGCTGATCTTAGGGTTCTACCAAGTTCACATAAACAGGAAGGCGTAGTTCCGTGTATGCAGTTGAAACATCGACTAGAATTTCAAAATGTGCTCTAAGGGCGACCGGTAACTAATTGATGCTTTTCAATACTGGTGTGATACGAGGTCGAATGGCACCGGCAATTAAATGCACAGCTGAGTTTTTTATTCGCTGGATAAGTTCAATGTGTGGTTTGTTTATACCACACAATAAGCTGTGTGCGAAATCCAGTCTTATGGTTTCGTCTGATCGACTTCACAACCTCGTACCGACGTTGGATAGACCTTAGAATGTTTACTGGGTCTCCTTCAAGGTGAAAAACATCTATATAAATGGTTAATGGTTTTAGTTTTGCGAAATGTTGTCGACATTCAAATACGAATATTTTTCTGATGAAGCTTTTCTTGACAGGCTGAGATTCTTACCAAGATGACGGATAACTTGTTAATGTACACCGTTACGATATTATCTGCGTTTCTTCTGTACAAGGGATTATTTATTTTTCACTTTCTCAAGCGATCATACGTTTGTTATCGTGCCTTGAGTCAGTTCCCTAAAGCCGACTCGCATTGGTTTTGGGGACACTTTCCTGTTATTCGGCGACAGAATGAACAGAGTTTGAAAACGCTGGTTGAATGGACGAACAGATTCACACGCTGCTTCATGTTCTGTGTCGGTCCAGTGACGCCATATCTCCTGCTTATTCATCCAGATACAATCAAACTCTTGACCAAGACAACAGAGCCAAAACCAAGCTTCATGTATGGTTTCCTAAAATCCTGGACAGGAGACGGTCTAGTTACGAGCTCGGGTAAGAAGTGGTTTCGTAACAGGCGCCTCTTGAATCCATGCTTTCACAATGAACTTCGAAAAGCTGAGTTATCTGTGTATAATGAATGTGTGGATACACTGATAGACAGACTGAAGACATGTAGTGTCGGACAAAGTGTAGAAATCCACTCACAGTTACGTTTATGCACCCTAAATGCCATTCTTAAATGTGCGTTTACTCAAGATGAAAATTTGCAAAATGGGAGTGACTATAAATATGCTGATTATTTTGACAACGTGTCTTCAGGCCTGGAATTGATAGAGAGTCGCGTCGGTAAGATTCACCTGTTCAGTGATGTTTTCTACAAACTCACCAAAGACGGGAAACGATTTTTTCAAATTTGCAAGGAAGTGAATGAAACAACGCGACGAGTGATCAACGAACGACGGAAAACTATGCTTGAATGTGGTGGTCAATTCAAGCCTGGTCACAAAACAGATCTTCTCGACACGCTACTGTTAGCGCGAGACGAGGATGGACGCGGATTAACAGAAATCGAAATTCAAGAGGAGGTGACAACTGCAATGGCCGCAGGTGAGCTGTTTTAGAATTATTTCTTTAAAATGTGCAACTTGAAACATATTACCGGTCAACTTTAACATTTGAGAGAAAAAAAGCAAATCCTGTCTTATATGTTAGCATTACGACCAACAGTTGTCTAAGACATTGAGCTGGTGAGTGGTTGCTTGGGGGGGGGGGGGGGAGGTGGAGGGAGAGTGGGGTCCTGGAAATGCACACAGATGGTTGTCGACAAGTGATTGATTAGAAATTATAGCTTTAGAGGATTTTCTTAGGTAAGAAAAATCAGTGCACGAGGGTTTTTTCCTTCACCGAGTAACTGGACTGGGGGATCGAGTGTATCCCCGGGAAATACAATTGTACCAAGGCACAATATGGAAAAGAAATCGTGTGTATGGATTGCAGCATTCTGACTAAGCTACCCCTACCCCTAGCCCTCGCTTAAGCTGATTTCGTGTATTTTTAGTGCATGATGTTTGTCTGTTGTAGGCCATGATACCACGGCCACTGCGATGACGTGGACATTGTATAATTTGGCGCAATACCCAGAATGCCAACAGCAGGTGCACGATGAGCTAGACGAGCTTTTGGCTGGTCGTTCAGACCGGAAGATCACGTGGGATGACCTATCCAATATGCCTTACTTAACCATGTGTATCAAGGAATCAATGCGAATGTATCCGCCTATTCCCTTCATTGGTCGTGAAAACACGAAACCAATGATGGTTGACAATAAGCGTGTCCCAGCAGGCTCGACTATTATCGTGTTTATCTACGGGTTGCATCATAACGCGGCGGTGTGGGGAAATGATCACATGGTATTCAAGCCTCAGCGATTTTCCAAAGACAACATCGCCAAGATGGACAGCCATGCCTTTCTGCCATTCTCAGCAGGGCCGAGGAATTGTATTGGACAACACGTTGCTATGAACGAAATGAAGACAGTTTTGGCACGGTTTCTTTATGAATACAAACTCACGGTTGATGACACTCACCGAGTCGAGTTACAGACATATTTGTCGTTAAGAGCGAAAAATGGCATAAAGCTCCATTTGCATAAACGAACAATTTAGGGCTGTATCATGGGTCAAGGGCTTGGTGATGCACGCGTTACCATGCGTGTCAAAATGAATAACTAAATAAAAACTAAATAAATAAACAAATGAATAAACGCGGAGAGGAGCCGGGGTACATTTTAAACCCATATGCAATTCGTGAATAGTGGAAAGAAAGACAGAGATCGTTTTTTAATCTGCAGATTAACTATTACTACTTATAATACTAACACTACTTGTACTACTACTACTACTGCTTCTACCACTACTATTTGTTGTTGTTGTTATATATCCGTATTTTTCAAATTCTTGACCTCCAAGAAAACAATGTGTAAACTTCAAATTTGTCGAACGAACATTTTAAGTTGGAGGGGGAGGGGTTATCCATCCTCTTTTAAAACGTGTTTTTCAATTATGCAGAAACTTTAGTAGTTTTCGCAACTTTATTTTTAATTTTTTCATATTTTGAAAGGTATATTCTAACAAAAATTTATAAGTAAATAATAAATATAAAATATAAATAACATTAAACTCGAGATGGGAACTCTCGTTTACTTCTCGTTTACCAGGTGTATCCGTGACTTCTTTTAATTACTCTTAATCCCGGCTTAAAAAATGCAGAAACTATATTGCTTTTGTCACCCCATCCCTTCAAGGGAACCTTCGCAAGTAACTGACTGCGGGAAACTTGTGCTGCGAGTTACCTGTAGTAAAATCCATTTGCTAGCGGTGTTGAGAGTTCTTACAGAGGTGTGAATATGAATTCTTTTAAACTCAAAGCATAAGTTGCGCAGAGTTGGAGGGGGAGAAGAGGAGGGGGGGGGGGTGGTTGGGAGGAGGCATTGTGGTCGTTATAACAACGATACAGGTTTCAAATGGTAATGGAAACATGGTCTGTCTCACACCGTTGTAGCGTGGTCGAGAAAGCGACGTTGTGTAGACGTCGGAAATATATCAATATCGAATCGCCATCTAGGCAGTGACGATGGTAAGGTTTCCTGGTCATCCAACCGTCCAAATATCCACTTATTATTATGAGTATTATTTCCACCAAACAATTATGCACAAAGAGTTGTACCCCCAGTGAGCACGCTATGTTATATAGACCTTTGATAGATGTTGTGATGCGACGTGTGATCAATGTCAGGACTAGTCAAATCAATCTGTTTTCTTGCGCCGACAGAACGTCACTTTCGACGTTGGATAGACGTCGGAAAAGTTGGTGTTTGGTCAAGACTAAGTTAAACAAGGTGGAAAATTCTAGTTTACAACCATATCACTTCCAGACTATTGTTTCGATTTGGTTGGGTACGACCCTTGACCCCCAAAACAGACGTTGGATTGACGTCACAGTACCGACGTGGCCAGTTTTCCCATCAATTGAAAATGAGTATTAAAAAAAAAAACATTTTCACCAGTGAAATTGTTCGCATTATCAGTCATTATGTGATATCCTGGAATTTTGTGCTTAACTAAAATCATCGCAAAGGACATCTTGACTTGTTTTAAGTAGTATTAAAAAAAAGACATTTTCGCCAGTGAAATTGTTCGCATTATCAGTCATTATGTGATATCCTGGAATTTTGTGCTTAACTAAAATCATCGCAAAGGACATCTTGACTTGTTTTAAGTTGGCAGTTAGTTCATGTTGACTATTTTTAGAAGTACTTGTGATGTGATCAATATGGTCCTTAAGTTCACTCAAAATAAGTCACGAGGCAAGATCATACGTCGTTTGTTCACACCGTGTGTCGTTATCCGAGGATCACTTACTTGAGGATTCAACCCCCTCTTACTATAATATGTGTTAGCATACGTATCTACCGCCCCCCCCCCCCAAAAAAAAAAAAAAAAAAAAAAAAAAAAAAAAAAGAAACTCGAAGAAAGGGGATTAATTTGAGGAAATATCCGGTCCGTAAGGAGCGCCAGTCCATAAAATAGGGGGGCATTTTCTCTTCAGTACTTCTCGTGTTCTACAAAAGGTGGGAGCGGGGGGGGGGGGATTTCGGAATTTCACTCCGCGCTTGGAAAAAAGGGAGATATAATTTCAAAACTTCGCATGTAGGGTCGTTAAAAGTTATGGACATGCATGGTAACCAGTTGGTACGTCAGTGGCCGTCACTCCCTGCATTGATTCCTTCTTGGAGGGGCTATAACTGCAATTACATGCGCTACGTCGAACCAGCTAAAGTTTCAGATTTGTTCTTTCAATAAATAAATAAATAAATAAATAAATAAAATTAAATAAACTAATTTTAAAGCATGTTGAAAACAAAGATAATTCTTGTCGCTCTTCTCGTCATGTGTGGGGCTTGTGTAAGTCATGGTAAGGAGCTACCGTCGGCAGTCGGTGATAGGATTAAAGTTCTCAGTGGTAAAATACCGAACAAAAAAAAATACCGAACAAAAAATAAATAAATAAATAAATAGAACAGAAAAAAACAAACAACCAAACAAAAATATCAAACGCATTGATTCGCATCTCAGTGTTTCGCTGTTTTGGCACTTCGGCAAAGCTTTGATGTACAGGAGAATTATTCACACATAGGCTATGAAAGAGGCAGAATAATATGTAAAATAGCTTATATGTATTATATTTCGAAATCCATATATTGAAAGACAATTATATTTTGTCTTGTTTTTTCTTATCGATTCTTTGTATTTGCTTGCACAGATTTTAGCCCGCCATCATGGGTGCATGGATACAGGGTTTGCAAATGGATGCTAGCCGGCCCAATACTTCTCGTGGCATTGCAGCTCATTTTGTAGAAATAGTGTAGCTGTTTCGTTGGGTCGATCCGACGCTCCATTTTAAAGAGTCCTCCTATTTCTTCTATGACCGTAACACAGCTACCGTGTAATATCCAGTAGTAATAGGAATTATTTCATCGACATAATACTTCCTAGCTAGCTCCCAGCTCGTCTTGGGTATCCACGGGTTTGTGGGAGGAGGCGGGTCTGGCTGTAGTTAGCTCCCAGCTCGTCTTGGGTATGCGGGGGTGTGTGGGAGGGGGCGGGTCTGGCTGTAGTTAGCTCCCAACTTGTCTTGGGTATCCACGGGTTTGTGGGAGGAGGTGGGTCTGGCTGTGGTTAGCTTCCAGTTCATCTTGGGTATCCGTGGGTTTGTGGGGGGGGGGGGGGCGGGTCTGGCTGTAGTAAGCTCCCAGCTGGTCTCGGGTATCCGCGGGTTTATGGGAGGAGGTGGGTCTGGCTGTAGTTAGCTCCCAGCTCGTCTTGGGCATCCGCGGGTTTGTGGGAGGAGGCGGGTCTCGCTGTAGTTAGCTCCCAGGTCGTCTTGGGTATCGGTGGGTTTGTGGGAGGGGGGGGGGAGCGGGTCTGGCTGTAGTTAGCTCCCAGCTCGTCTTGGGTATCCGCGGGTTTGTGGGAGGAGGCGGGTCTGGCTGTAGTTAGCTCCCAGCTCGTCTTGGGCATCCGTGGGTTTGTGGGAGGAGGCGGGTCTGGCTGTAGTTAGCTCCCAGTTCGTCTTGGGTATCGGTGGGTTTGTGGGAGGGGGGGGGGGAGCGGGTCTGGCTGTAGTTAGCTCCCAGCTCGTCTTGGGTATCCATGGGTTTGTGGGAGGAGGCGGGTCTGGCTGTAGTTAGCTCCCAGTTCGTCTAGGGCATCCGCGGGTTTGTGTGGGGGGGGGGGGCGGGTCTGGCTATAGTTAGCTCCCAGCTCGTCTTGGCTATCCACGGGTTTGTGGGAGGAGGTGGGTCTGGCTGTAGTTAGTTTCCAGCTCGCCTTGGGTATCCGCGGGTTTGTGGGAGGAGGTGGGTCTGGCTGTAGTTAGTTTCCAGTTCGTCTTGGGTATCCACGGATTCGTGGGAGGAGGCGGGTCTGGCTGTAGTTAACTCTCAGCTCGTGTCGGGTATCCGCGGGTTTGTGGGAGGAGGCGGGTCTGGCTGTAGTTAGCTCCCAGCTCGTCTCGGGTATGCACGGGTTTGTGGGAGGAGGCGGGTCTGGCTGTAGTTTGCTGCCAACTCGTCTTGGGTATCCGGGGTGTGTGGGAGGAGGCGAGTCTGACTGCAGTAAGCACCTGTTCGATCCAGGTATACAACTACAACAGTTGTACACAACATAAACCATTTTAATGAGAAGTAAAAAATAAACGCTATTCTCATGTAACCGACTTTTGGATGCATTGAAACGCATGATACAGTGGCCTGACTGTTCTTGGGCGTCACGCCCTTTCGGCCCGAGGTTCCCCGTGTTCAGTGTAACAGACCCAATAAATGAAACAAGTCATTGATTAATTGACGTCTGCTGCCCCGGTCTGTAGCCCCGCATTCTCCACCCCTTATTTACCTATCTACTAATCGGTGCGTCTGTTTCGAATTTCATTAACCACCTTGCTTCAACGATAACGTCGTATAGTCAACGTCTATTCAACGTCGGGAGACAGACGCTGTTTCGATTTTCTTATAATCAACCGAAACCAAGCATTGATTCGTACAACGTTAATACAACATCACAAAATCACCTCATAGTGTACGTTCCTTCTGCATTTGAAAACTGTGAAAGAATTTAAATGTTTAAATGTATTAATGCTATTGGCTGTTGTTCCTTATACCTGATTGGCTATTGTTTCCTTATACCTGATTGGCTATTGTTTCCTTATACCTGATTGGCTATTATTCCCTTTCTTGAAACTCAATGACGTAATAGAATACAACACCCATATTGCAGTGATTTGATTATTGTTTTGGAACAGTCTCCATGTCATGAATACCGAGAATGCATTTTGAGAGCAACATTTAATATTTAGTTGTTAAGCCCAATGAGGATTTTGTTGACAAAAAATTCCCCGCTTGTAAGTACACTCTACTACTGGTATCTGTTAAACTCGAACAATGGAGTAAGCCATTCTTTGGTCCACTCACGCCTTATAAGAGTTATATGTTTGCCGTTTAACATAAAACACATTTCGCGAAAACATTTAAAAAAAAGAAAGAAAACGCTTAATTATGTGTTCACAATTCAGCTGAAAAAAGATTTTTTTATATCATATCGCTTTGACGAATAATAGCATTTAATTCCAAAATAAAGCCATAAATGTAAATGGAAGCTTTCGTATTTCAAACTAGAAGCTCATTCCGCTAGCGAAATGTTAAACACTTGACAAAAATTAAAATGCAAAAATACTTCCTTCAATGGGTTATTTCTTGAATAATATATTGCAAACAACACAGCTTGAATACGTCTTATAAGCCGAGTAGTGTTTAGTTTCTGTTGACTTAAGGTTTTATTGACTGATCTAGCATACACAGTGAGAGCTCGCACAAAGCTCACTGAGCAACTGTGTGTGATGTGGGTTAAATGCTACGCATTAACTTGCAAAAAATACACTCTTTTCACATGGCGTTTTAACAAAGAAAACGAAATCGAGGACGAAAATAAAAAGTGACATGCACATGTTCAGATCAAGCTCTTCATAAGTCCCAAGTTTCATGGTCGTAGGGCCCATAGTGTCAGAGAAGAAGAAGACACAAAAAATCGGAAAAAGTGTGAAGAAGATAAAAAAGGACGAATTTTGCTCGCACAAATTCATATAACCCTTGTAAGCCAAAGGCTTGTCAAGTCTTAATTAGGCATGCACATAGATTCATTCGGAGCACCAAATACACAACATTCTTTGGTGAATTCTATAGGCTATTCATGAAAGGAGTTAATCGTAATGTGTTTAATCTCTCATTTACAACATAGAGGGAATCAAGCTTGGCAGATCAGCAATGCATTTTCTACATTTTACTGTTGAATAACTGGCACCATTTGTATACATGGCAAATGTATTTATTCATATACAAAACTCTTAAATTATTTGACAGTTTTACTAAATATGACTGTGATCAAAATAAGTGGAGTCTGGTCGAGATATAACCAGGCTGAGCAGTTAGAATGTCTCCATGTGGATTAATATAACACCGAATCTCACCAGAACTTTGTTCACTTTTGGTATAAGACATAAAAATCTTGCTTTCTGAACTCAGATTCGTATTCATGCATGGGAATTGGCATAAAGTCAATTATAGTATAATCATATCCTAGTATAGTTGTAACCTATTCGAAGAGATATTTCACTCGCTTGAATGATTTTAACAACATAAAGCCCCAAAAGGTTCATTCCTTAGGGTGCTTAATATTTTCAGAAAAGTTTTACCTAAAATATGGGCGATAACTTAAGAAACTATGTAACCTAAATAAATAATTCTGCCATCTCTGAACGAATAGCGCGAGAATAATAAAAATTCAAACTTTTAAATATGCTATAAAAAGCAAAAATTGTGAGTTTCGTATATTCTAATTATTTTATTCGTGTTTATGTTTGAGCATCTGACTACATTTATCCATCGTTACGCGGTTACGGAGTACGCATACTCTCAAGAAGGCTACCCTGCTGAGCAGCAGGGCAGGTAGCCTAAGTCAGATGACATCCGTAAGGAAGAATGAAAACCCAGAACAGCTCTACCGCTAAGTTTATCAATTCTTATCCTACTCATCGTGATGGGCATTGTAAGGTAGAAGCAAAACATCGTATCATCCATCTACACTACTTCTACTACTGTTACCACTACTACTACCACCACTACTACTACCACTTCTATCAATGATGATAATATTAATTTTATTTTAATTAGAATTGTAATATATTTTACGTTTACCGTAGCAGCAATTATTCGATAAAGTTATGGCTACCAGTCGAACAGTTTTCAAAACTATGTTTCACACTTTCGAACAACACTGATATTTTAAATACAGTTTTGCTAGAATTTCCATGATATATTTAAGTAATTTGATGCAGTGAATTATATTATATTCAGAAAATTATAGTAGAGCATTGTATTGCCCTGCGTTCTTTGTACGTCGAAGGGTTTTGTCTCAGGTTGTGAGTCAGATTATATTGGGCGCTTTCGTGGAATTGTCACTCCTCTCTCAGACGACAGCTCATGGCTGTTGTTGTTTTCTATTCTGACACTATTCGCATGGAAATGGCTTTAGGCTTTATTATAACGAAGTAGGTAAGTACACATAGCTCTGCGGTACACGGGGAGGGGGGCGGGTTACATGTATTATGAATCATAGAATCATATATTATGAATCATTATAAATCATAGTCTTCTTCTCAAGAAACTAAGCTATTACTATTATCTCAAATGAATGGATTGAAAGTTATTTGGCAAACGTCAGCAATTTGTTCAGATCGATAACTTTGTTTCTACTATATCTAATGTTATCTGTGGTGTCCCTCAAGCCTCTATTTTAGGTCCAAAATTATTTGTCTTATATATTAATGATATTGTGAATGTTTCAAAGTTGCTAAAGTTCTTCCTCTGCTAGGATGATACAAATATTTTTTACACAGGGAAAAATTGAAATTGAAAAAATAATCAACATAGAATTTAAAAAGTTATTCAGATTAAATAAGCTTTTCTTAATGTATCTAAAACAAATTTCATGGTATTTGGACACTCAAATAGAAGTCTGAATATGAATATCTTGTTCACAGAAGAAACTGAACTAACGCATTCTCAACAATTGTTTCATTCTTTGTATTTGTTAACCTTTTACGATATCGTCAAATTTAAAACACTAGTTATCATGCTAAAAGCAAAATATTACCTTCTCCCTAAAAATATACAATGTTATTTTAATATAAATGTACAAGATGAAAGGAAGAAAAGACAATGCGGAAAATTCTTAAGTTGTTATGTTACAACTACGTAAAGGCAATACTGTGTCAGCATAGTTGGAGTAAAATTCTGGAGCTCGTTACCAGATGCTTTAAAGAATGTCAGCAGCTTAAAATCGTTTAAATCGCAGTTAAAGTTTAGTTTAATCTCCTCCTACACGACCTAATAACCCAGTGATATATTTGTATTTTATAGAGTCTTAGATAGTTGTACTGCATATGTCTTTTGTGTTTCCGGTTGAGTACGTTCCTTTTGGGTGTTATGTTTCAGCATATAAAGCAAAAAACTATGAACTAAAACAATAGTGGCAAACTTGAAATTCTAAGTTTTTTTTGTTCTTTTGGAAGTGGCTTACGTATACATATAAACATTGTACTTGACAAGCAGTAAACAAGCTCAGCTTATGCCTTCTCCCTTTCTGAATCTGAATCTAAAATTGTCTCATTTTGTCATCACAACTTGCTAGAATTGTGCAAACTTTTTTTTATATTCACTTCAGAAATAAACCAAGAAATGAAATGAAATGAAAGAACATGGCGTGTAAATTTTAAGTTGCCAACTGCGATTATGTGCCAATAGTTGATAAGTGTGCTAGATAAACTTATTCCATCGGGATATTCACATCCAGATATTCACAACAGTACCCTCTTACAATATCACCTGGCATTAACCTTGAGAATTTTACCTTGGTGTTGATCCCAGAATTATTTTTTTGAACAGCCAGTCCTACACAGAATCATAAAAAGTCCTCTTAGATTTATCACAATGGGCATCATTCCACTTGAGATAACGTCCGCAACATGGAATGCACTGTGCAAAGTTGTTGACAAGAAAGTTTTGTTTTTGGTCTTAGTGATTCTAGATAAGCCCTCAAATTGATATGTCAACAAGAAAAAGATATATTTTTGAATAGAAAAATCTAACTGTCAGTTGTATATGTCACAGAGAGCATACAAATTTTGATTGATTACTTGTTCAATCGATTATAGAGCATGGAGCTGGGTGCTTTCTATTGCATTCGGACATCCATTAAGGGGCTGTGAGTGATGCCTTAGATAACCAAACAGAGTAGAAAGAATCTCATATACTCCCCTGTACTTCCTGTGCCTGTGTTACATGACAATTTTCTTCACGCAAAACAAAAAAAGTGTTTCTCCATAAAGCCTTAGCCAGTATCAGGTTGCTTTATATTTATATGACGTTCGAGTAAATCTGGCGAACGAAGATTCATACTCGGTTACTTATTTACTTGTCATTCCTTGTCACTCGTGCGTGTTATAATAATTTAATGGCACATAAACAGGTAAACCCAAATATAAATAGATTTATTTATTGCTCACCTGAAGCATTTCTGATTATTGATTTATCACCAATCCTTCAGAAAAGGATTAGCAATTGTCCTGATCCCTTAATAATGTGTACAAAGCTGAACGCAAACGAGCATACACACAAATAGTCGCTGTATTCCTGTGGACTGGCTCAGCTGAGCAACAACTGAGATGATAGAAAAGAAAGTAGTCAGAATGTGTGCTTTTATGTTTATTAGAAAAGCATACACTAGTGACGACGTAGTGGCGTAATAATCTGCTGCCTAATGCCAAATGTCTATGGAATGAATGAAGTAAGGGAGGGCGACGCCAAATGACTATCATTCTACATACTGGAGTATGGAATGTATGAACTTAGCATGCTTATGCTTTGCAGTTGGCCGCTTAGTACGACTACGAGTGGAAATACTATGGACTGCAACATGTCCCCAGGGGCAGAAAACGAAACAATGCTCACCAGCTAGCCAGATTCAATTGTAAATTCAGTCTTTCGGGTACATTGCAATGTTATCCTTTTAAGGTGTATCTTCTAAGGGTGCAGGAAAATATGGCAAGTGGAAATAATGGCAATGGAAAAAAAATGACAAAGTGAAAAAAAACGGAAAAAAATGCGGATTAAACTGTAGTGTACTTTGGAATGTTTTAAGATGTCGGCTATATCTCCCATTTGTCCACGGGTACTGATTATACTCTAAGCTCGCCATATGACTATGTGCTAAACAAGGAAATCGGAGTGTCCTAAAGGGCAGATTAAAAAAAAAAACAATGCCAGATTAATACATTATCTACTTTTAATTGATTCAATTATGTTTGTCTCATAAATCAGTTTTTTTTACTTATATGAAATGAAGAGAAATCTTAAATAAATCCCATGATAATTATTCATGAAATGTGTTTTGCTATGAGTCTATAATCATTCTCCATAATTAAATATATCAGTGATTTCCTAAAGTTGACAGCTATTCGTATATTGCATGTATATTTAAAACCTCTCCATACTAATAAAATGGCTATCATTTCAAATGTATTGGCAAGAATAATGTCACATATTTATGATAGAGTATGTCGCAAGGATAATATACGTATATCATAACTATGTAATTATCCTAAGCATTCTGCTTCGGTGTCACAGATAAGGGATATCAGCACCAGCTGGGGGATGCTGAGTGTGTTGTTCCTTATATCAGATAATGCTCTATTTCCTCATTTGAGCAGTCAGTGACCCAAATATGCACTATTAATTACAGAGACATGAGGTTTGTTTTCACTACATATGGATTGTTGGATTAGGCTCACATTATATGCTCAAACTCAAGGTATAACGTACAATCTGGAACTCCATTTATTCAATTGTGATTGGTCGTTGTATTTTGGTATCACTTTATTCTATGTATATCATGCGTAAATATCATGCATAGATAAAACATAATATTGTAAGGACAATTCCGTACTTATAAGAATGGCAGGACCTATGTCCTTTACCAATATATCATCCACAAATAAGTTAACTTGGTCTCGCAGTTTGTAGAATGAATATATAAATTTTATTTCAATTTTTATACATTAACTATTTCATGATTTTTCCCCTGATTATTGATTCAATATTATTTTTTGATAAGGTTTATTGCAAAAAATATAAGAGATCTGACGGATCTTAACCCAAACTGAAATTCCGCCATGAAATTTCAGGGAGACACACCGGTTATTATATACCAATTTTAAATAGTCAATGTAGCTCAATAGATGACGTTTTAGCGTCGCTCTTCTTCGAATGTTGAATGTATGCTTTTAACCAGCTTAATGGAGATTGATTAAGAAGTATATAGTTAGTAGGGCTGAGTCTGAAGATTCGCGTCAGGTCGATATTATACCAAGGCCAAAAGCTTAGGACGCGAGCACTGAGAAGTAACTTCGAAGACAAATGGATTTACTCCAGATAAAAAGTAGGTCACGGACCAAAACCGAATCTAAGAACGCAAATTTTTATTATTTAATTTTGACGGGGATTTATCTTTTCTGTATTAACTTCTGCTTGTGCTATTTTTATGTGAAGCTTAAAATTGACTGCTTTTTCTATTACGTGTCTGTTTGAAAAATAAACCAAAGTCACTTAAATGCCAAGCTACATACACTAAACCAACATTTTAAGAAAACGTAAAATTGTTGATATCTTTATCAATTCACTGCATGGTAACAGGGAAGATGGATGAACCGTGGGGGCCACTTTTAGGGGGGAGGTATTATATATTTTACCATGCGTGTTCAAAAAAAAAAAAAAAAAACGAGTAGAAAGGGGGCGGGTAACTTTGAGGTCAGACGCGGTCCTTGAGGATTGCCAATTTCGTTTAAAAAAGGGGGGCGGGGAGTAATTTTCATTCAATACCCACAAGAAGGGGAGTTCTTTCACAACTGTAGTCCGTATTTGGTTAATAAGGGGGTGTTATTTCTAGCTTATAATTTAGGGGTCGTTTTAAATGTAATGGGCAAGCATGGTAACCACTTGCCGTCCGCAGAGGCGGATTTGTGTTCTGGTTTAAACGGCAGTCAGCCTCAAAAGCCACTCAAGGTAACCAGTCTAACTTTGTTGTTGTTTTGAAAAAACCTGAATCCACCACTGAAGGGAATTTCAATAGAGCTCCAGTTGATGAAAGAAAAAAATACAAGCCAGGCCTTTAACACTCACCTAGTATTTCCACATAAGGAAGCATACTTATTACATGATAATGAGGAAATGACACGCGATTTATGGCAAAATATTTGCTCTTTATCGTAATACATTAATAAGGACAGTTATTATTATCATTTCCACCAAAAAGCTATACAGAAAGCGTTGTGAGTTGTAATACCTCCTCCCCCCTCCCCCGTGAGCACGTTATGTTATGAAGACGTTAGATTGACGTCGTGATCCGATGTCTGATAGACGCCAGTATTTAATTGATCGTGGAAATAAGAACAAGCTGTTTTCCCAGACATTACATAAATGACAGCGGTTGCTTCTGGGGACGTTTAGAGTGCGATGTTAGAAAGGCGTTGGAAAAACAACGTGATATACACGCAGCCATGATACAGTTACAATGGGTTATATACATAAATTAAGCCATAGAGGTTATTATTACAGAGGTTATTAATGAGAAACAAATTCTGATATTTTACATATTTATTTTTGCTTAATTTTTGAAAGACATTTTGTGACTCCTATTACCGCTGAACAATAATATGGCCATGCTGTTTTGTGTTTGTGACAAACACCGAACAACCTCCACTCCGACGTTTACGAAACCTTGCACTGTTGATATTTTGGTCCCCACCTACCACACAGCACCGTTCCGACAACGTTGTTACTTCTTCGACTTTTCAACGATGCCCAGAAGACGTCGAGAAGTTGGTGTTTACGCTTGAATTATATTCAAAGTTGAGTTGACGTGGAAAACCTGTTTCTTCCAATTAAATCACAGCCTGGTGTATTGTTGCAGTTTGGTCTGGTCGACCTTACAGCCGAAGGCCGATGCTGCATCTACGTCACAAGGTCTACTGGGCCAGCCTCTCACGTTATTGAAAACAAATGTTTAAAAAATATCTATTAAATTGTGACCAGATTGTAACCGATGTCGCTTGTAGTGTGATTTTCCGGTTTTTGTGCTTTACTGAACAAACACTGCGTTGACTTGCTCTGAGTGAACTGTAGTCCACGTAGTCCACGTAGTCCATTTAAATCCTTTTCTAGAAATGTGAACAATGTGGTCAATAGGCCCTTATGTTCACTCGCCATAAGTCAGTCATCGGCTGAGCCACGAAACAAGGTCATACAACGTTTTTATGCCGCTTTGTCGTTGTCTGGGCATGATATGCTGGTGGGTTGAAGTTTTGGTTCATTGGAGTGGAAGCATGGAAGACATCAAAGGCCACTATATCTAAACAGCAAACTTCTCTTCTAGCCGACAAGATTTTTTTTAAAGTGTAAAAACCCGTATTTTAACGGATATTGAAAACAAAGATGTTAGCTGTAACTCTTCTCGTTGTCATGTGTGCAGCCGGTACAAGTCGCGGTGAGAAATTGTTTTCGTTATTCAGTGATAGTTTTACCTTGTTATCAATAACTGAATTTTAGATAGCAAAATTTATTTTTTAGATAAAAAATCAATTTTCCAAACTTAAAAATCTTAAAAAGGCACATATTGGTATGAAATTTAACGAATCGTCAATTAAATTGATTATTTTTGCACACACGAAAATAATAAATTATTGATGTCAATAATAACAACAATTTTGGATCTGAAGAATTGCTTCCTTTTTGTACAGCAAAAAATTAAAACAAAGAATCTGTTTACAGGGTTCACTCATTATTGTATTAATATTGTTTGCTTATGAAATTTTTATATAAAAATTGACTAATAATTAATTTTTGAGATTAGCAAATTATTTGCACATTTCAAAATATAAATTTAAAAAATCTCGTTCTGAAATAATGTTATCTAAAGTAAATTCTTGATATAAAAAAAAAAAGAAAAAGAAAACAAATTATTAAACTTGAAACAGATTGATAGCAATACATATTTTTTGATATCTCCAAATATTTATTGGTGTCAAGAATTATTTTTTGAGATCAAGAATACATTTAGAGATGTCAAAATATAACTACAGAAAGCAAAAATAATTCTTGATATCAAAAGATGAATTCTTGAGATCAAAAATTAATTCTTGATATCAAAAAATCAATTGGTGAGATCAAAAATTAATTCTAGATATCAATAATTGCCTAATAAATGTGAAAATGGCATTCCATGGCGTACAAACTGAAAAAAATTAGATTTTTTTTTGTTTTTTTTTGTCAATGTCACGTGTAGACAGGACTGGCGAATGAACGTTTATCCGCGGTCGATGTCACGTGCTAATCTACTAATTGTTCAAATTTAAAACATTGAACATTATTTACGAAAAAATAGAGTTTGATTACAAAAATGATGATCGTGGCGGAACATAACATTAAAATAAAATTTGCCAAGACATATCTTAATCCTTAAACATTCCAGTGTCAACCAAATGTTTATTTGAGGTTGCGACGTCATCCTGATCTAATTGTGACATTAACTTCTCTTGTAATTAGGTTGTGGTTGTTTACAACCAAAACGCATTTTCTTCGACGTTGGATAAGCAAAGTTGCTTTCTCCGACGTGTAACTAACGTCTCATCTTTAGTTTAAGTGAATTGCTAGAAAATCGTCGACGTAGGGCGGTAAATCAACTTAAGATATATATATATATATATATATATATATTCTTCGGAGGGGTGGCCACGAAACCTGTAATTGACCACCACACATATGATTGGCTGTGACACCTATGATTGGCTGTGACACCTATGATTGACCGTGACACCTTACTATTGTCACTGTTTAGAAGACAATCCTAGATCACTTTTCTGTACGCCTGTACAAATTGCTCTCCCATAAAATACTACATTGCAAACATGAAAATTCTCAACAAAAACATCGAAATTAATTGAGAAAGTGGAAACACTTTGACGGAGGGGTGGCCACGAAACCTGTAATTGACCACCACACATATGATTGGCTGTGACACCTATGATTGGCTGTGACACCTATGATTGACCGTGACACCTTACTATTGTCACTGTTTAGAAGACAATCCTAGATCACTTTTCTGTACGCCTGTACAAATTGCTCTCCCATAAAATACTACATTGCAAACATGAAAATTCTCAACAAAAACATCGAAATTAATTGAGAAAGTGGAAACACTTTGACGGAGGGGTGGCCACGAAACCTGTAATTGACCACCACACATATGATTGGCTGTGACACCTATGATTGGCTGTGACACCTATGATTGACCGTGACACCTTACTATTGTCACTGTTTAGAAGACAATCCTAGATCACTTTTCTGTACGCCTGTACAAATTGCTCTCCCATAAAATACTACATTGCAAACATGAAAATTCTCAACAAAAACATCGAAATTAATTGAGAAAGTTATTACACGAATCCACTAGGGATTTCATGAAATCCCTAATTACACAGATTTCCTGTAACATATATATTAGTTATGGATAATACATGTGTAATTTGTTTTCTGAGCTCAGATTCGTAGAGACACAAGGTGACTGGGCCTTTGATTATTGCAAAATTTCATGTGTGTTTATAAATCTACATCAACAAATGAGAATGAAGTTATCGCACAGGAGAAACACAAATATATTTGGAGTTATAATCCTCCTAATCCTCATTGCTCTAAATGTGAGAACCTCCCCCCTCCCCCATGCCTTCCGAACAATCGCTGTTGTTTGGCAATTTTTTCGTACTAATGATAGTAGGCCTAGTAGGCGTGCTTTGCTGCTACTGATATGTTTGCAGGCTTAGAAACAAACGTAACTCATATTGCATTAGAACTACCACCCACAACTGTATTAACGGTTTATTGGGGAAGCTTCCCGCCGCTACTCCGATGCATATCCTCTACTCTACCCGCCGAGATTAGATGGGCGTCGTTATACGAGTGTATTAAGGCTCTAAATAAGGTTGAAACAAGGTCTCAGAAGAAAATTGTTATCCCCCTCTATGTGGTTGTCTAACGTTTAATTCTGTGTGTTTTTTGGTATAACATCGATGTATCATTAGGAACAGTGTGTGCTTGGTGTTGGATTCGAGCACTCCAACGACGTCACAGACCTGTGTCTGATCCAACAAAACACGGCTCCATAATCTATCCAAATATGAAATGTTTGAAGAGGCACAACGAAACGAAAGATTTAGCATTATAATATAAACTACCTCACATTTAAATCTCGGTTGAAATTAAAACATTTAAATGTGCTATTTGAAAATAAATTTAATTCTGCCTTTTTTTTAATATCGCCTTTTTTGTTTCCTATTTGTGTTTGTAATTTCAGCATGTGACAATATTTATCCACAGTACGGCGTTACGGGGTACGTCGATTCTCACGAAGGATATCCTACTGGGCAGTACGGCAGGTAGCTTATTTCACATATCTCCACTCACCCTTGTTGAAAAACAAAACTTCAGAAAAAACCCACAGAAACATTACCTTGAATTTATGATGAGGTCCTCCCAAAGGCACACACTGGTATTGTATTGCATTGGTGTAGCCACGTTTTTACAACTTCGGGGGAGGGGGGGGGGGGGAGTGCCCAAACTTTCGCAACAGAGGGGAAGCCGAAGGATACTATGCCCCCCGGTGGCTACGCCTATGTATTGCTAATTGAAGGTATTAAGTACGTTTGGTTGAAACAAATTAACATTCGGAACTCCAGATAAGCCATGCAACAAAGAATATACTGAGATATTGAGTCAACTTGAAGATATTATGGATCAGTTCTGAAGTTGCTGATCTGAATGTTTACAATTCTCACTGGTCAGCAATATCCAAAATACATCATAGAATCTTGTCAACAATAGCATTATCTTATTGTCTAAGGTATTTGGTGTCAAAGCATGAAATGACTTCATTCTCCTACTTGTATGATACAAACAAAATGTAGTACACAATTACTTTGAAAAAAAAATAGCTTCAGCACTTGCATAAGAATTCCTGTTTGTTTGCAGCGACGTGTATGAATGCTGGTACATTTATCCTAGCAGTACTTATTCGATAAAGTTGTGGCTAGACAATGATTTTGACATTGAATACCATTCTAGCTGCTCATATGACTATCTTCGCATCGACTGCCAAGGAGGTAAGAAGTGTATGTTCTTTCATATCCAAGACTTGACCGGAAATCGTACTATCATATCCATAACGTGATGGGAAATCGTTGTATCATATCGATAACTTGATCGGAAATCGTTCTATCATATCCATGACTTGACCGGAAATCGTTGTATCATATCCATGACTTGACAGGAAATCGTTCTATCATATCCATGACTTGACCGGAAATCGTTCTATCATATCCATGATTTGACCGATAATTGTTCTATCACATCCATGACTTGACCGGGAATCGTTCTATCATATCCATGACTTGACCGGAAATCGTTCTATCATATCCATGACTTGACCGGAAATCGTACTATCATATCCATAACGTGATGGGAAATCGTTGTATCATATCGATAACTTGACCGGAAATCGTTGTATCATATCCATGACTTGACAGGAAATCGTTGTATCATATCCATGACTTGACCGGAAATCGTTCTATCATATCCATGACTTGACCGATAATTGTTCTATCACATCCATGACTTGACCGGGAATCGTTCTATCATATCCATGACTTGACCGGAAATTGTTCTATCATATCCATGACTTGACCGGAAATCGTTCTATCGTATCCATGACTTGACCGGAAATCATTCTATCATATCCATGACTTGACGGGAAATCGTAGCTCAGTGATACACTGATAAATTCAAGGTCATTAATGAATCTGGGCATTTCCGGAATTTAACTCCCCAATGAGTTTAAAACTGTCTTCAGTACAAGTCTTGCACCTTGCTGGTCTTGTTTTGCACATTTACGTGGTGCAATTATTACTATAAATCAATCAGTTTATAAAAATATGCTACACTCTTGAGTTGAAGTGATATTTCGAGAATATTTAAACATAGCTTTTGCGAAGAAAAACTTTCACGTAGGAATTTAATATGTATTTAGAAAAGTTTATTAGAACGTTATACTACCTTGGGGTTTTTGGCATCTTGATGATGTTGTCTTAGGTGGTTCTACAGATGATATTGGGCGCTTTTGTGGAACTAGCAATCCTCTCCCAGTGTCTGATCCAGCTTATGGCTCACCAGACACCACCATATATGTGGTGTTTGATTCAAATACTTATACACATGGGAATGGCTTTAGGTTGTACTACAGTGAAGTTGGTAAGTATGTGTAGTACTGCAAATCTAGGAGCTCTTACATGTGTCACGGAAGCAAAGTTCCAAAGACTGTATGGTTTGTGTAATAAAACTTTACTACTACTCTGCCTTAGGAAATTTTGTGCCTGTAATATGCGACAAACAGAAACAGTAAAAGTATGTCGAATAAGCCTCTACCGATATACCGAGATAGTGACACCCGTATATCCCCTAACAAATATCCTCGTACAGTACCCTGGGCAGTAACCCTAGAGAATTTTCCTCCGGATACTGATTCAAAAAAAATATTTTTCAGTATTCTCCCATGATTTCTAGAAATCCTACCAGTTTATTTTCAAAGAACATTTACCATTAAAATATCCCTTAAACCCTACACTATCCTCTATAATCTACTTCGAAAGTTAATGGATAATTGTGTGGCTCCGATGAGACAGGTGCTTGGGTCACAATAACTCTAAATGAGGTAACAAATAGATCACTAAACAATAAAAACATTGAAATATATATATATTTGAATGCAAAAGCTTCTGATTTGTCAGCGTCATAGCACAAAAATTAACAGCAAATAATGTGATGATTTGTTCTATCGATTAATACTATAGCCCATAAATAACTAACGAAAAAATCAACGCGGAGTTAAAAATCTGAAAAATAGATTTATTTGTGTGTCAATTGAAAAGTTTCTGGCTTTCAATTTTTGTGTTATCTAACGAAGCATACCAGAAGAGATGACGTCATAACCTGAGAATAAACAAAGTGATAAGAAAACGAGAAAAGCAATTGCTCCAGTACATGGGCAATGGACTGGTTCTGTGTTTATTCGTAAAAAGATAGCAACAACGAAATGCGTTCAGGAAAAAGACAAACGTAAAGTTAATGAACACACAGAGAAATGGTCGCTGTATATCTGCTGTCTTCGTTAGCTAGGAAAAACTCAGATGATAGAAAAGAAAGAAGTGATAATGTGCGTCTTTATATTAACCAGCAAAACATGCCAGCACAGATAACGTAATAACGTGATAACCTGCTACCACATGCCTGAAAGCGTATGCAGTGATGGAAGCATGGAATGGAGGATGCCAATGGACGAACATTCCATTACTGAAGTGAGTATACACGGTATTACTTATTTCAATATATGTATACATTGCAGATGGCCGCCTAGCACATGACTGTGGATGGAACAGTACGGACTACAGCAGCTCCTCAGAGGGCAGTGAGCGTGACAACGGCTCATCCTCCAGCACGGGAGCAATCATAGGCATTGTCTTCGGTGTCATTGGCGGACTCGCTCTGTTGGCTTGCATTGGTGCCATCTGTAAGAAAAGCGGGCACTGGGAAACGCGTAAAGTTTGGGTTCAACATTAAGCTACAATGTACTTGAGAAATAAGTACACATAGTATTGACAGACATGTTTGGACATGTTAAATCTACAATATTTAAAATAAAGGGAACATCTCCCATCTGTCAACGGTAACTGACTGCACTCAACGTTCCTCATACAATTATGTGCTAACCAAGGAAAGCTATGTATCCGCAGCGGCAGAGGAAAGATGTTTTTCCTTTCAAAATATCTGTCGGAATTGATCTAATTATGTTTATAAATTATGTTTATAAATTCAATCTTATTTCATTCTCCTTTAGCAATAGCGCATTGTAATAGTATTAAGTGCCTTTGTCTATTTAATGTGTATTATTGTTATTGTGTTTCCTCTACGTTAATAGACTTAACAATACATACGTAATACTATATATTATACGCGAAATAATATATGTATATCGTACCTGTGTAGCATTATAAGCAATGTCTCAAATAGGGATACAAGCTTGAAATGTGGTGGTGAGCGTGTTTTTCCTTATAAAAGAAAATGCTGTACTTCCTCTTATGAGCAGTCCATTACCTACTTACCATATATATATATATATATATATATATATATATATATATATATATATATATATATATATATATATATATATATATATATATATATATATATATATATATATATATATATATATATATGCGCTACTAATAACAGAGATCGGAGTACGAGATATGCAATGTTAGATTAGGAATGAATTGCATGCTTAGGGTCACGGTACAATTGGGAACGGTAATTGGATTCATTTCATGTTTATTCTATGCTCGTTTTCCATGCATTAAAGTTTATTCATAACTTTAATGCATGGAAAAGGGGAAACGCCCGACTACATATGAACGGCATGACCTGTGTCCTGTAGCAATAAACTATCTAATAATATTCACAGTTTGCAGAATGTCATTTGCATGCATTGATTATTTAATGGTCCTTTTCGATGGAATTTTCCATACAATTTCACATTTATGAGGGAATTATTGATATCAAGAATTAATTTTTGTTCTCCAAAATACATTTTATGATATCAAGTATTAATTTCCGATCTCAAAACATTCATTTTGTGATATCAAAATGTTTTTTTTTGTTATCTGTAATTATATTTCTGACATCTTCTATTCTTGATCTCGAGAAAGAATTCTTGAAATTCTTGAATTTTATAACTCAGTGATATCCAAAATATGCTCAAAATTAATATACTGGAACCTAGTTAGACATCAGGAAGCTTCACCAAGCTGTATAGAAAGGTAAAAAAATGAAAATATATGTATGACTGATTGTGAATTTAAGGAAATCTTTGGTAAGACGAAATATTTGGCAAGAAATGTTCGAGACAGTATGTTAAACTATAAAATTATGCACAAAAAGTATGCATCAAATTATATAGTTGCAAAATTTGACCCGACGGTCGCATCAAATTGTCAGAATTGTAAAGTGAAGAATGATATCATGCATTTGTTTATCCTCTGTTCAAATTTAACTTTATTCTAGAAATTATTAGAAAACTTTACAAATAATAACATTATGATAGAAGCCAGTATCGCTCTATCGAACAGAATGAAACTATTGGGAATTATTCGAAGCGATAACTTAGGGGAGAGGAGTTATATGGTTGATTTCATTCTTCTGCAAGCAAGATTATTTATTCATCGTTGCAAACTTATCAGTAGAGAAGTGTACTTTATTGAATACCTTAAATTTTTTAAACCTAAAGTATATTTTGAACGAATTTTAAACAAAACAAATATATCTATATGCCAAGCTTTAGAAAAAATTTACCAGTTTTTATACTTGATTTTTTTTCTTCCTTCCGCGCGTTTTTTTTTGTTCTGTCTTCAACCCCTGCTAATATGCTAATATACTATTTTTGTATAATGTTCATTCTAATTGTCAGCCGCTAAATTGAAACTTGAGTTCAGTTGATTAGAAAGTATTTGGTCAGAGTATAAAAAAGCACTTGTTCTCCTTAACAGCATAAAAAAATTGTCACTATATTTGCGTTGCTATAACTTGATATGTATGAGTTTTAAAATATATACTGGAATGAAGTGATAATAAAAAAAAGGAATTCTTGAAATCAATAAATATTTAGAGATATCAAGAAATAGTTATTGATATCAAAAATGATTTAGTGATCTCTAAAATTGAGTTTTAGAGATTCAAAATTCAATTCTTGATGGCAAAAAATAAATATTTGTTAGCAAAATTTCAATTCTGAGCTCAATAATTTATATTTTTACTGATATCAAGAATTTATTTCAGATGTCATTATTTCAGAATGAGACTTTTTAAATTTATATTTTGAAATCTGCAGATGATTTTTTTATCTCAAAATTAATTTTTTATATCAAAATATCGATATTTTTTTACATAAAAAATTCAGAAGCACATATCTGTGAATAAATATGACTGGTCCATGTATACAGAATCTTTATTTTAAGTTTTACTGTACAAAAAGAAGCAATTCTTGAGCTAAAGGTTGTGTTGTTATTATTAATATCAATAATTCAGGTTTCCATCTCCAACATTTAATTGATGATTCGTTAAATTGTACATAAATGTGTGTACCCTTTAAGATTTTTTAAGTTTGCAAAACTGATTTTCTGATCTCAAAAATCAATTTTTGCCATCTAAAATTCAATTATTGATAGCAATATTTAAATTAATGAGATCTACATTAATTTATTGATATCTCTTAATATATTTTGATATCAAAAATAAGCATTAAATGTTAAACTCTTTCGGAACAGTCACACTTAGTCACTTGAGTATGTATTTTTTCAGCAGTATGCACAGAAGAGCTTTACCTCCGTGATTAGGGTCTGCATCTCCATTCTTTCTGGCATTCGATGAACTGTTACACACTATTTAATTGGTCAACTGGTATCAGCATACGATATCAATGTATGAGAGTGGAAAGAACGGATGAGAAAGCTCTTACATCAATATATGAGAGCTTAGAGAATGGTTGGAAAAGATCTTACATCAATGTTTGAGAGTGGAGAGAACCGATTGGCTCTTACCTCAATGTATGAGAGTGGAGAGAACGGATGAGTTCTTACATAATTAAAGTATGGGAGTGGAGAGAACAGGCTGGAAATCAATTTATGAGACTAGAGAGAACGGGTGAGCTTTTTATTACTACCTTCGCTGTATTATTCGCACACTAGTGAAGTTCAGAGCAGTGATAACGCAAATTGTGGCACATTGGAGACAGAAAATTGTAAATTGAGCTATTTTTCAACTTCTCTGTACGTCTGTTCAACTGGGCATTTTGATTAAATTTAAGGGCAAATTGATGCATTCAAAACATTAAGCCACGATGACGCTGTGTTGGTTGCGCACGTGTTCTTTCAATCTAATTCCGGAAATTTTAAACATTTTGTTCCGTTTAAATGTTTGCCTTTTGTGCGTGCGATTCTCAAAGAAAGCAGTGGCTAGACTTCGAGTTTCCCAAGCCTTAGTATCTCCTTTATGAGCGCTGTGTGAATTTTCAGCCACTTGAATACGATGATGTCCAGAAACCATTTACAAGCGGCTGTTTTATTTTGCTTGGGGTTGTTTGGTCACTGATCTTTTTGTGGCATAAGTTATTTACGTTAGTTTCATTCATCATTATTCTGATTGACATTTTTAACTGCATTACATTTCTAGCCCTAGCTTATTGAAAGGTAAGTTATAGGATCTTTAAAGAGTCGTGTGCTTTACTAAATAGGGCATTGTCGGTAGATGGAATCCTTATTTGTTATACTGTCTCAATGGGCAACGTCTCATTTTTATAGGAAAACGTGAAGTAAATAAATGAAATTGGTTATGGCTTCCTTATACTGGAAAATGCACATACCTTTTCCGCATTCCAGAACGACTTGAGGCTTCAAGCCTTTTCACTCAATACAACAAAAGCATTCCCATTAGGGGTTTCTTGCCTGGGGACAATTTACATTTTATGAATGCATTTTTGTGTTAAAACGTATTATCTTTCATAGATCGAGTTCTTATTAAATACTATTCATACAACACAAGACAGACCAAAGGTATTTGCCCACTAGATTTCCAAAAATAGCAGCAAGCTGGCATCTAATATTTGTCAATGAGTCACTCACATACCAGAAAAATATCAGCAAAGTAGTTATTACGCTATTTCAACTGGTGTCTATAGTGGAATAAATTATATACATCATCTATCTTTCTGTCAGGCCGATTCTTTTAAAATTGAAACAATGCAGCTTGTTATTTATGGCCTTTCCGCTCATACTTTAAGAACCAATAAATGACTTGCTGCAAGGTTCATATATTACACCATGACGGCGTCAAATGATGTTTTGGCAATGTATAGTCCCATTCTGAGCCCAAAAATTATTAACATTCTCTTCGGTCTTTGTAAGTATGTTGCAGAAGCATTTGGGATAAGGTAAATAAAACATTTAACTTAGAACCAAACACTGAGTTTAATTTATGCCATATTTGTTGTGAGCAGGATATTATTAGAAACTAGCCAGTCAACGCATTCACTTTAATTTATATACGGTTTCGCATTGAATATATTGAAATGCACGTCACTTCAAGTTTGTATATTAATAGCTGCTTTTAGTACATGTAGCCAGGTAGGAAACTCACGTGTTCAAAATGTTTCTTGTGAAGTGTATGGGTGTTTACAAACTTGAGATATGTGATCCCAATGCAGCCGCCAAAGAACATGGTCTTTCAACACCTCTTCCTGTTAACGAATAACATTAACATATCGTTTCCTAATACAAAACATTAAGAGGTGTCTAATCGGAATTTCTTTCTTTCCATGTTTCCGCAGTTAACCAGAACTTTAGAATAAATATTGTGAAAGGAACGCCCTAGAAATGTAAATAACAACACTTAGCTCCAAGAGGGAGGGTTCGTCATTGAAAGCCGCGGCACACTGTGAGGCGTAGACACTGCCAAAAGAACTGACTGAAAAACAGTCATCCTTGTGACTATACCCATGAAAGTAGGAGGAGGGAGAGGCGATGTGGTGGGGTTGCGAAATACCACCTTGACTGTTTTGAAAACGGGTTTGGCCAGTAAAAAATCATTGAGTGCTTTTCCATTATTCAATGCATTAACCAGATAACGACAAAACGTCTGACTAAAACTAGGTGGTTGAAAGGCACATATTCCCGAGGAGCTTGTCCAATAGGGCAATAACGCTACGTATCACTACCACTTAAATACCTCCGCATAACACTGTTACTTTAATGCCGCTACATATCACTGTCACCTAAATAGCATCACATATCCTTCCTACCTTAACACCGTCACATATCAGTCTGCCTTAATAAATATCACTGCTTCCCGAATTTTGTTGCCACCATGATACTATTACTATCATTTCCATTTCAACACCGCCCTATATCGCTGTCATATATCACTCCCACTTCAACCCCTCCACATATTTGTATCACCGTAATATTGTCATATATCACTGTCACTTCAACACCACCACATATCACTGTCATTGTCATACTATCACATATCACTCCCATTTCAACCCCTCCACATATCACTGTCACCGTAATATTGTCATATATCACTGAAACTTCAACACTGCCACATATCACATAATTTCACATATCATGCTCACTTCAACCCCTCCACATATCACTGTCCCTGTAAAACTATCACATATCACTCCCACTTCAATCCCGCCACATATCACTGTCACTATAAAACTTTCACAAATCACTCCCACTTCAACACCACCACATATCACTGTCACTGTAAAACTATCAAATATCACTCCCACTTCAATCCCTCCACATATCACTGTCACTGTCATACTGTCACATATCATTGCCACTTCAACGCCGAAACATATCACATTCACCGTAATACCATCACAAAGCATCGTTACTTTGATACCAAAACATATCACGGCTACCATAGTATGTGGAAGTATCCTCCCTTCAAAGTGCATTATTCTACTCAAACTGTAGAAGTCCTCAATTAACTGTCCATATAAAGGCTCTACTTTGCTTGGTAGTTCGTCATTTTTGGATCATATCGTGAACAGTACGGTGCTATTTCCAAGCTTCTTTCGGTAGTAAATAGTATACAGATTCACCTTTGGTTTTAATACGCCATCCACTGAAGATATAACAACAAAATGCGTTCCTTTGACGTATATTGCTGTGTGATATTTTATCTGCTGCGACACACTCAAGGTAAGGTAGAAAATGCTGTTCCGGCTTCACCTTGGTGTAATACACTCATTCTACTGCAAGCAGTTTATATGTAGTAGAAAGCGCACACTTGATCGCACAGAGTCTGATAACAATACAATAAAACACAGAGGTGAAATTTTATGGCTTTAATTTAAAGCATCTCTATTATAGTAATCATATATAAGTTTCTTGCGTTATTATAAGTGGTAAACTAAGGGTCGATGGTCAGCTAAAATTGTCAATACGAATATCATATGAAGCCTGTTGTTTAAATTTTCTTCAAAACCTTTGTCATTTTTCTAAACATAAATCAAACGTTAAATGCCAAGAATTGGTGCGAGACCTTTGTGATAATATTGGACAAGAAACCACAAACACATTTGAAAATTTCTTGGAAATCTTGTTCAAACAGTAACTACGTTTTATTTGCTTTTTCTGATATAGATGGAACTGAGAAGTTAAATCCTTCTTTCTTTTTCACTTTGCGGAAAGTGAACAGTAAATCACGCCCTCAATATTTGTTCTGGATACATACATAAATATCCAAAAGAAACATTTAAAAATTACTCAGAATGATAATTTAAATATTTAAATTAACCTTTGTGAAATAGATAATCTAAAAGTAGGTTATCCTTATGTTATTTTTTCTGTTTTGGTATGTTTTAGCATGTAATTATATTTTTGCATCATATGGCGATACCGGGTACATAGATTCTCATGATGAATACCCTACTGAGCAATACGGCAGGTAAGTTCTTGAGAGAAAAATATGTAGAGAATTTGGCTTCGAGAATATGCTCTCCTTTTTTGCCAAGTGAGTTTTGAAATTATTTAGCGCCCCTCCCACCCATCATCCGTAGCATATCAGGACTCCTACAAATAACTATCACATCAGTGGTGTAGTTGACTAAAAATTATCACGGTTAAGCTCACAGGGTACCATAACGGACTTGATATCAACATGAAAATTGGGAAATCTTGGTGTGAAGAAGTAATACGCGGACACTGCAATTTCTTCTTATAATTTCTTCTTATAGTGTTTCTTAAATATTATTAATATTTAAAAGTGTAAATAATTTAAATATAGTATAATCAAAGTAAGTGCCATAGTAATAATAAATGCAAAGTATACCATTTTGTGTGAAGCGATTCTATCTAATAGGCCAAAAAAGCGTTAAAAATACATAATGATTTCATTAATTATTCGTTACAAAAAGACATTATTATTATATTATCACAGTAATATTGGTATATTGCTTATCTTTCTATTAATTTTTACAGTAACCTTAATAAATGTTGGTACATATCTCCTGGAAGCGATAATTCGATGAAGTTTTGGTTAGACAACGATTTTGATGTTGAAGGCCATGCTAGCTGTTCAAATGACAATCTCAGTATCGATTGTGGAGGAGGTAAAAGGACAAAACAAGCGATAAGTGTCATAAGTGTTGTAACCTTCTTAGACTGACTTGCATTATTACAAAATTACAGGTTGTTCTGCGTGAAGTCAAGACAAATTCATTTACTGGCGTTTGTCATTAGTCACTGTACTACACCTATGACGCTACAGTTACAATTGTGATCATAAATTGAACTTATTACACCATTTAATTAATTTTAGGGATAAATGTAAAAAGTAGCATTACTACACTAATTTTATACACTACTTGACCTACATCATTTTACTTCTGAAACTAACAGTAGAGGAAAATCAAAATTACAGAATATAGTGTTTTCGGCTTGCTTTTACAAATTATATGGTAATTGCAATAACTATTGCTAGTATTTTATTATAATTAGTAGTATCAGTAACGGCAGTACTAATGAGCTGCAGTTTATATGATTATAAACAGAGACTTTATGTGGAAATATTTATCTTAATAGTCCAAAAGTAGGTCATCCAATCTAAATGGCTTTTGTAGGTGGTGATACAGAGAATAATGTGCGCTTTTGTGGAACTACTAATCCTTTTCCGGCTTCTGACCCGGTTTATGGTTCTCAAGGCACAACGGTATACATCGAGTTCAGTTCAAACGGTTATAGGCAGGGCAATGGATTCAGACTGTATTACACAGCAGTAGGTAAGTAGGCAGCATCGCAACTTTAAGATAACAAGAACTTTTAGTCATAACTTTGAGTTTGAGCTGCAAATAGAAAAATGTGGTGGCGGGAATCTATGAACACTAATTAGTTGAAACTACTTTCCTATGCAGCTTATAAAAAACTTATAACAACTTGCATTAAAAAATTATAACAACTTCTATAAAAAATGCGTATACCTCTGTACCAGGCGTGTGACGCAGGGACACGGCAGAAAAGCTCCAATTGAGGCTTCTGTAATATATGCTTCGCACCTTTACTTAATATAATATGATATGTCAAGATGATATGCCTTTCTGAAATCTTTATCGATTAAAACGATTCTATATTTTTGATCTGCTAGTTATACGTCATATTGCAATGCATGGTTATGTAAATTTTCCATGACCTGCCACATGTGACAACATGAATGAAAGGCTGGTTTTACTGTTCTTTTCAGTATTGGTTAAATCAGAAAGTACCCCTGATTTTTTGTTGTAATGTCAGTTATATCACAAGTTGCAATCTGTATAAAATTTCATAGAATCTTCATTCTTAACTGGCATGACCAAGGTATGTATAAGCATTGCGTTATTCTGAAATGAACATGTATCACAAACGAACAGCAGTAATATCTATGGTATGCGTAAAATATGGGTAGTACTACAGTACTAATTGCCAGCTGTATTCCAGTAACATTCTTGCAAGCGCGCAAACAACAAGCTCTGCTGGAGTCCCGATTCCGACCGATACATCATTTTCAGAACTTTCCAACAATATATTCACGTGTTTTTTCTAGCCGACATTAGCAAGCCGAATTTTTCACCATGCGTTAACCAGAAAATTTAACTCCTCATTCCATCCAGTGAAAAAAATTGCCTTGCTCCATTCTCAACATTATTACATCTTGACACAATCCCGCTTAGGAAATAACCTTACCATCATCACAGCGAGAGTTGAAAGCAATCTAGATATACACACGCTGAAAAAAAAGGGATTTTAAGACAAAAGCGATTATATCTGTTATACGAAAGTAACAAAATGAACCAATTTTTTCCTCTCAATGAAAAAGGTGAGTTATCTGAGTGAGTTAGTGGCAAAAGCATAAAACCGGAACGAATAAACACAACATTAAGAACAAAGAATTTAATAATTACATTCTCCATTATGTCGAAATTATAAAAGGTTTCACTCAACTCATGTAAAAACCATCGTTAAATATATCTGCGGTATTTGTGACTGCAGAAAAGGTTTCTCAGATAGTATATATGTTCAGTGAATTAATGAAATCAAATCAAAGTCCAAAGTAACTGGAATGATTAGAGTAAGAAAGTTATCTATTGATAAATCGAACTATTAAAGCCACCAAAAGAGGAACTAATGTCTAAAGCAGACATGTACAAAATAATCGCTTGATATTGGGCGCATAAAAATGTTACGGAAGAAGGAAGAGAGACCCTCCCTTCTTTTTTGTGCCAATCAGCACAGTTTTAGAAGTTACCTCACAACGTTGCAAGTATACGGAGTGAGGTGCACACACAAGAAGCACATTAAAAGACTTACAATCCACAGACTACAGTATGAAGGAAAGTGTTTATTCGCCTTTTCATTGCAGATGGTCGAGAAGCACATGGCTGTGGTACAGACTCGTCTTCTGTCAGCGTTCACCGCACGAAGCGCTCTACGGGAGCAGGAGCAATCGTAGGCATTGTCTTCGGGAGCATCGTAGGAATCCTCTTCTTATGTTGTTGTTGCGTCTGCGTTGCCAAAAGCAGCGGGCATTGGGAAACGCATCGAGTTTGGGTTGTAGATTAAGCTAAAATGCAGCTGAAAAGGCATATAGGGATAAAAGTTTCGACATTTTGACAGTTTGTTCTACAAAATCTTTTAAATACCGGACAATTAAGTTTTCAATATACCAACATTGTCAGATTACTAGGAACATGCACGAGTACATAATTGCAACTAAATATGTACAGCCGTTGCGACCAAATGCTGATTTTGCACCCTCTTTACCATTTAAAAAATTAATAAAATAAAGATTCATTAAGTTTTTCTTACTTTATAAAATGGTATTAATGTCCGTACTATAGAACTTACAGCATCAGATGTAATACAAATTGGTGACTAAATATGGGCCCGAGTCAGAAAGGCGAAGACAGTACTTTTCTCAAAGCTGATGGTGGATAACACTCAAACGGGCAGTTTTTTGCATATTGCAATGTGTTGAAAGTCAGTTTTAAACTAAAATATTGAAACATAAGTTTAAATGCAAAGTCAATCCTAATGTTGTTAGGTACAAAATATATAATTCCATATATATGCATACTAGTATTCAACGGCTGTGTCACAAGCAAAGGTTTGAGATATATACATATATCATACTCATTGCAAAAGGACTAAATCTGACGTTTAAATACATGCGAAAAGATTTCTGTTACAATCTAAAAATATGTAGCATATGAACTAAAGATTTATATTTTAATTGTTTAATTATAGTTCATTTCAGTCTCATATAAGCGCGGATGAAATATATTTTAATTAGTGGTCAGTAATCAGTGAAGTGTGTCTGGCACTTAAGCTGTCCGCCATGTTAATTGGTGTATTAGTTGTGTATTTAATATTCATCTATTCTATAATTGTTTGTTTTTTTCTTATCGTAAAAACTATTATAGGAACTATATTGGGAAGAAATGAAAATACATTATTTTGTCCAATGTTCTTATTAAAAAAAAAGCTATTACATAGAGTTTCCCCTGATAAAAACCGCTCTTGTCACTGACAGAAAGCAAACAATATAGAAGGGCTGAAACATACATTTCTAGTTCTGTGTTCATTTGCGAATACAAGAGTTTTATCGCAAAGATCCGCCTTACGTAATTCTGCTCTTGTTGAACAGCCCTGCCCCGCATTGGAAACGAAACGAAATGGCAACAAACTCGAATTTTGCTACAGAATGCTTCGTGGAGCTTCGGGAATCAATTAGTAGATTTTGATTACAAGTACACAAAACCAATATAGAATCTTTTAAAAAAGTAATTAGATTTTTCAAGATAAGTGTAATTAAGTGTGGTTTGTGTATAACCTGTGTATATATTTTGTGAATAGAACCAATTTGTGCATATGGATACTTTTTGAGACAGAAAAGTCAGAAGTACGCCATATTAGTAAATTTCTTTGATTCCCTATTTCTTCCCTACCTTCCCAGTTTCTTCCCTGAGAAGGGAAGAAATGCCAATCTTCACGGAAGACTGCCAGCCCTGTTAACAACCACAATGTTACATGGCGAAATGGGTGTTTAAACGCAGAAAAAAGTGCAATGATTTCTCTCCAAAATTCTGAATAACATTTGTTGTGTGAATGAGTTGTAAGTGACCAGTTTTATTATACCTAGCCAGAGAGTTTAATGTGATTATTACTACCGCATTGTGACGCCCATTCATTCGTGAAATAAAAGAAATTGATGTTCAATTTGACAGTTAATGACATTTTGCATATTGAGTATACTTGAGTATTGAGTTCATTATTTTTGTTGATACAGATTATATACGTACCAGCATGCAGCGGAACGATTGGCCGAATGAATTTCTATGTATTTTTTCAGTTCATTGCGGGTTTGTTAAAGCGTAAATTTAACATGGTTTATCTGTTGAACAATAACCAAAATTTTTAGACTCTTCGATCGGCGTATTGGTTGCGCTTTCAATATATTAACATGTATTGTATAGTTTGTAGTTTGTTTTTTTTTCTTGTCTTTTTTCTTATTGTAAGGCCCATTTTATCGGTATGACTAGTTAAGTGTATCATTTGAGCAATAACTTTCTCATTCATTAAAATGTATAAAGTCTAAAAATGTACGTGTTGTTTTTATTTTCGTTCTCGGTCCCCATTGGTCGGTTAATCTGTTTTGGTCAATTAATTACCAACTTAATCATACAAAATAATGCTGTACATTCTTATAATTAACAGTGATCCACCACTCCCGCCACCCGCCACCCCCATTAATTACAGAGAAGTGAACAGGGAAATGGTTTTATTGTGTATTTATTGTGTATTTTTGAACTGAGACTGAATTGTCTGTTGAACATAATGGCACTTTGTATTACAGAATGTACGTAAATATGACGTGTGTGCCACGTGGTGAGGCGAATTTTATAAACTATAAAAAGATATGTCTATCGCGTAACAATATCTTGAACCTAAGTAGATTTCATTTCAACATTTGTGTCATTTTTCTTTTATGAATCAAGCTCCTAATTCTAAATACAGTCAGAAAATAATACGTTCATAAGTTGCCATAAAGTCTCGCCTAATATCGAATCTCGTTGAGTTTCAATGTTTACAAATTTATTTTAATTAGATAACTATAAACAGACACTTGTAGCTTCATTCAAAATCCAAGTGTGTACTACAACAAAACATCTAAATGACATTTTTGATGATGAGCTTTTATGCTGAGTCAATTATCCATATAGCCTAAAAGAGCACACTTTGGAAATCCTTTCGGTTGTTTAATATTGTAGAGCCAGACGAGAGTGATAAAATGCAAAAGAAAAAATTCAACTCTAAATTTAAAAAAAAAATGCACGGACAAAAAAATTCATATCAGTGCAACGTTCGAAATTTATATTAACCCTGATTAGGAACAGTTTAAAAGATATAACACGAGTGATCGAGTAGGTGGTGAGGTATCATTTATGTTAAGATACCGCAACAGCCACGTACGTAAAAGTTTTTATGGCGCCACAATTTAAATAAACTTATTACCACAGCAGTACATTCTTAAAGTGATTAATATATATATATATATATATATATATATATATATATATATATATATATATATATATATATATATATATATATATATATATATATATATATATATATATATATATATTAACAACGGCTGTTAAACTACTTAAAAAGTAAAATATATTACGGATCTCGTATTCGTTTCATTTTAAGATAAGCCAATTGAAAAAAACCTCCACAGAGCGTCTACAAAGCCTCTTTTGTGCTCAATTTCTGCAAAGTAATTCTTATAAAAGAAATCGAATATTTCGCTTTTTTGCTCAATACAAACGTGGTTTCAACATTGGCTGGTTTTGTTAGAAATATCACTTTTGCTGGAAGGGATTCTTTGAGAATTATGTGGTCTTCGATAGCCTTTTTCTGTTTTAACTCAGACAAATATACCATTATCGTTGATATTTTACTTATTCGTATTTTGCATATACCTTTGTAAAACTGATTAGATGTGCGAATTCTCAGGGTCACATTATGATTAAATCTATACAGCAATGAGTTTATAGGGTAACGGTCTGTTGAGAGGCAATTGACATGATACTTGTTAAAGCTGTCAGACAAGAGAGAGAGAGAGAGAGCGAAGTGTCTCTTATATAGATCGATTGGCCTTTCCTTGGTGTAGTGGCAAGGCTTTGTCCTTCGTCAATACATATGTATCTGCAACATGCAGCATATATAGTTTTTTTATTATGCACCTAGAGGACTGTTTGTAACAAAAAATTAAAAGGGGTCAGCATTTTCGAATGCAAATTGCACCCCTTCTACTTTGAAGCAAATGTTTTAGAGTTCAGTTGTTTTTCTGTCTTTGATCCGGTTCCTGAAGTTCCTTGTAGGAGGAAGCAAAAACTGAGTCGCGGTCATTGATAAAACAAGTGAAAAGTTTTCATATTTATTAACTTGTTCATTAATACAGTTAGCTATAAAACTTACTAACAATAACAGTGTGAATGAAAATCCACTGGCATGCAGAGGGAGCAAACAGTTAAATAGAAAATAACAAACATTAAGAGAGAAATATAACTGAAGTGATGTATATAGTTAAAGTAATACTTTATTTTAAATATGCGAAATATTATTTTGCCTCCAGCTTAAGGTTTTGTATGGTGCACGTACTGATCGACATATGCAGGGTAAAAAAGTAATATTTTTCACATATAAAATGAAGTATTACTATTATCTTCCTGCTTTTTTTCTTTTTTCGGATGTATTACAATGATTGGTTAGATGACAAGAAAAGATTTCACTTTCAGTTCATTTGGCCTCATGTTTTCAAATTATTTCTATTCTCATTTTTTTAAATTTTGTTTCTCTAAGTTTACTCTTTTTCTAATTGATAAAGATATGTTTTGAACAGCTCAACTTGGTAAAAAGTACTTGCACTCTTTCACCAAAAGTGTTGTAATTTTAGGATTTACAGCTAAATTCACATGATATTTATTTATTTGCACTAACTATGTAATTAACGATATGCATGCTGAAGATGCAAAAATAAGAAATTAAATTTATTTTTTGTCTAAGCGATATATAGTATATATGATAGATAGTATATGATTGTTTCAAATTTACGTCTGGTGATATTATTTCCATACCTCAAGATCCACTATAAAATTTTTGTGGCTCTTGCTGAAAGTTTGAAATAAAAAATGTTCTAAAATGGAATATGAATGAAACTTAGCTATGCTTTCTTAATTTGTCATTTATATGCAAATGAAATTCGTTATTCTGCACTTGATTTTCGGTGTTTTTATTCTTGCATATCTTCTTTTAGCTTCCTTTTTCGAGGGATGTAATTTGAGTGGCATAATTTGGTGATCCAATGTAAGTCTATCGGACGACATTTGGATATGTTTTAATGATGAAAAGTTGTAATATTGCCTTTAGAGTTTATCTAACTAGCAGTTGGTAAAGTGGCAGTATTTTGATAAACACTAGATAGTTTTGATATAATCTTTCTAAGTATATTGCTTCATCTGGTAGCAATGACCACTGACATCTAGGTTTAAATATTGGATGCTGGTAAAATACTCTTATTCGATTGACTTATACCAGTCACCAGTGTTTTTATATTTAAATGTAATATACCTTCGCTGTTAATGTCTAAAAACTGTTGAATCACATATTTAGCATATTTCTGATATGAATAGCTGTAAAAGGAATAAGGTAATGCTTATCTAATGTTATTGTTGAGGTATAACAACATTTCAAAGAATGTGTGTGCGTGTATTCGGATTACAGTGTGGCTATACGGATTCTTCATAAACTTAAACAGATATAGATTTCGCTTCGTTTTCTAATGGTGTAGACTTGATAGTGTACAGCAGTGATGTATAAGTGTTAGTGGTGTCAAAATGTTGTTCTTTCTTCTTTGAATAGCTGTGTATGTAATCAGGCCTGGAACATACTTCTTGACAACAGAAATGTTGGGGCTAGCTGGGATGTGGTGGGATAGAGAGGGTCGAGGTGGGTGGGTGGGGCAGCAATGATGTTACCAGAAAGTCTACGATACGCCCCCTAAGTAATTTCGCAAAATCACTCATTATGTTGTTAAGCGAAACGGCATGAACAAGTATAAATGCAAATGCCCATTTAGATTTCATCGTGCCATAATATCCATTCAACTTGTGTCCAAGGCCACACATTTAGTAAAATATTATCTAGCTCCAAAGTTTCAGAGCCAACCGTAAAGGTAACTATAAATTAAGAAAGCATTTTCTATCTTGCCGCGCCCCTCCGACACCGCCCTTTTAGGAAACATACATTAACTTTCTGTGAGACATACATATTTTAAGGTTCGCGTACTACTGCAGAATCACTTGTGCATACATTAACAGTAATCTCAAGATAACCGGATATGTCTAGACACAATCTGACATTCCGCACGTAAAAACTTTGAAGTGTATAGTTTTTACAGGCTAGGTTTAAAATGCATATCAACTTGAACACGGTTCATATTTAGCTGAATAAAACTAACTTAGAGGTGTAGGAAAGGAGGTAAGAGCAGTATGGTCTTCCACTTGAAGGGAAAGCTAGAATTACTAGATTCCCCCTTTTGGGAAGCTTTACAATTATCAATTTTATCTGTTGCATAGGTCCTGTGAGTGTCCTTCCTATTTATTTAACCTGACAGCTTAATTTGATAGACATCCAAGGTTAAAATCAGGGTCAAGAGAGTGAAGTGCCAGCAAATCACCATGTTATCTTGTATTTCATTTCTTCAATGTAATATGCGTGTCGTTTAAAGGCCGAGTAACTAAAACGTATTTTATCCCTGAATAAGTGAAAGAATTCTGTCTTCCACAGGTGCCATTTGATCATCACTCACTTAATATATTTAAATAATGATGCCACACTAGAAAAAATATATGTGAAATGCAGTTATCTCAAGTTATAGAAGGCCCTTGAAGACGACAATTCTTCAAAGTTTATTCAAAGATTACAGGATTTTTGTTTATATTTTCAGTGCTCTTTGTTTCTTGCCAGAACAGGTTCCGGATTAAGTTTTGATCGTCAGTTCTTTAAGGTAAGTTTGATCATGTATGTCAATTAGATACTGTGTTATCCAATGTTGAAACTCATATTTATATTTCATTTCTTTTTCAATTCTTGAAAAATAATTTCTTCTACTTTTTCCATTGTTACTGGTGTGATTTTTATGCGAATGGTTGGGCTTTACTCAACCTTTCTCAGTAACATTCGAAGATCGATCAAACGTAGATTTGAGGTTGTGACATCGATCCGACCAAACCACAACGTTAACTTGGGTTGTGTTTTGGTGTGCCCATTTACCGCCCCTCCAAACTATTGGCCAAATATACCTTGAGTAGAATAAATTTGTGAGCTTGTCGATGCTGTGTCACCACAATATTAAGAGCCAGCCATTTAATGAAAGATGTTTTGAAATAATATTTTTCAATATTATATAAGTAGCAAAAGCAAAGCTGCATTGACTCAGGACAGAAACGACCTTAAACACAAATTGGCAAAACGTTCCCTGTAAATATTACTACGTTGCATCACTGCTAGACAGAGGTAGCACCTGACATCGTATCAACATCGGGTTTTGGTTGTTTATGGAATTAGAAACCTTTTACGGGATACAGCCACGCTATCTGTCGGATTTTAATTTAGGTTGTAAAGTAGCGGGTTGACTCCTGCAATCAGAATACTGATTAGTATAAGGAAAACTACAGTATTATGAGCAAAAATATTTCATTATATGTGTCTTGATCGGTTTAGAATATTGTGTTGTGCTTGTTTACGCTAGTATGTGCAGAGAAATTAGAGAAAAACTGATCTTTTTAAGGGAATATTAATCCCTCCACACCCAAGCTTCAACCGAATTCTACCTTCATTTTGCACCCCGTCATAGTTGTAGCTCGGCCTTTAATGTCATTGATATATCTGTTATCTCTCTGGAAACAATGTCACTGAGAGGCCGAAATACGTCACACTACAGCATGAGTGATCAACATGACGCAATCTTTAACTAAAATGAGAATCAAGCAAGCATCTGTTATGTGACTTTCTACCACATATATACTAAACCTGTGCATCTCAACACATTGGATACGATATTAGAGTTCATGAGGAACGAATACAAGACCAATTTGCTTGCTAATGATTGTTATCTGATTCTTAATTGACTTTCTAGCATGGGATACAGAGAAGATGTGACGTTTTCGTGGAAGGAAATAAAAGAACACTGCGATGCAGAGGAAACATGGATTGTCCTTGAGGGCAAGGTGTATGACGTCACGCAATGGAAACACAAACACCCAGGAGGAACAAGGGTAACGATCACAAACAGATAGCAACACTAATTTAACACAATAATGACAGTTTTCTGATGCGCTATATCCAAATATTTTTCGAAACGTATAGTTGCATTATGTGTAGACTTATGAACGTTAATTTAACAGTTAGTCAGAAATAGGTCACAAATTATCTTCCAAATGTAGTTGTTAAAAGTGCTGCTTTTGCGTAAGACAGCTTTAAAATCAATATATTTCATTGTATGGCAGGTGTTTTTACTTGATTTGTTTTGAAATATATTATATAAATATTAATAAAATTTCAATACACTTGTTTCTATTATGTTGTATTTTTTTAGATACTAGAAGATCAGTCCGGTCAGGATGCAACGGTAAGGCACAGAGTTTGTGTGATTAAGACGTAATGAATGGTTCATTCTAGCCAGTGCATTTATACAAATACTTTACAAAACACCTTTAGCCGGACGTGAAAGCTAAGAAAAGTAATTACGCTTTTAACTTTGTTGGTGTGAACAAAGTTAAAAGCGTAATAAAGCAGTTCATTAAGCAAAAATTTCTTACATTAAGTAAAATTATTAAAATGCTTAAAAAAATTATCTCGAAAATGTTTCGTATTTTTAATTAAACCTGAAGCAAATTATGATTAATAAGGCAAAAATTGTATATTTTTTGTTACTTTACACCTTTATAACATCCTTAGCATAGATATTTGCTATAAATGATGACCATTAATGGTTCTTTATTTCAGTATGCGTTTCTAGGGATGCACCCAGATTTGAGTGTCACTCGTAAATATATGAAAGCCTATGAGAGAGGAATCTTATCTGAACCAAACCTTGAGAGCAAACGACGTCAAGCGATTGAAAAAGACTTTGTAACTATGCATGAAACAGCGAAAAAACTGGTTAGTAAATTATATGTAGAAAAGATAAATAGCTATTATACGAGCGCACAGATCAGATCTCTGTTTTTAAATCCCTGCCAAATGTAGAACGGACTTTAGTTGAAAGCAAACTCTCTCGATAATACTTTCACTCAGAATATGTATTCAAAGATATTTATCTAATTACTTTCATAAACATGCATGGCTATGCCCCATGTTAGGAAGATGACATTGTCAACTATCCAGTGTTGTCCAAAAATGGCAAAAATGTGTTTTCTTTGTCTTACGCTAAAGTTTGAGTACAAGGACATTAAGAAAAGAATGATACTGAAATTTGTTTACTCTCCTACAATGTGATTACAAATTTTTAGGTTTACAAATTTTAAAATTTTAAGTTTTTACAAATAACTTTAACAATATTAGATATATCGTTCTATATACTATTTTCTAACGTCAAAGTGACGACGACATTATCAAAGTGTTAAAAATCAAACACCTGTATTGTTTCAGAAACTATTCAACTCCAGCAAGTTATACCATTTACTTTATACTGCGCACATCGTTTTGCTAGAAATCATCGCTTATCAAGTCATGGCACATTTCGGGACAGGCTGGCTGCCGTTCTTGGCTGCTTCACTTGTGCTTGGTGCTTGCTGGGTAAACTATATTATAACATGTAATCAAATCTCCTGTTTGTGTTGAAATACAACAAATAATTTGATTATTCATATCATCTTGATCGCAGGCTTTCTACAGCTGATGCTTTCTTAAGCATTATGGCGAAATGTGGGCAAAGTATATGCCTCATTACAATCTCAAGACTTAGAGCTAAAACGTGCAGAAATTAAACTCAGGTATTATTAGTGATAGATTGTCTATCACACGAGAAACGATAGTTCGAAAGTTGACTTTATCTATAAAATGTATATAAATAGACGATAAGATCAGTAATATACCCACATGCGGCTTTAGAATGCCAGTAAATGCCCCTTAAAGAAAGAATGTCTTACAGTGATGTTTATTGATCATGCAATGCTCCAGACTCAATGTTCCTGGGAAATGCATGACTTAGGCCACCGAAGTGTTTTCGGCAGCATCGCCTTAAACCATGCCGTTCAGTTGTTTGTTATGAACTTTACAAGTGGATACTCGGCCGACTTTTGGAATGACATTCACAACAGGCATCACTCCACCACCAACATGGTAGTTCAAATCATAATTCGCTATGCGGATTAATCTCGAACTGATGCAATTTGTGTAAAGGAAAATGCAAGGTAGAACACCTGATCAGTAGGCGTGAAGAGTAAAGTATTTCAGAGATATATTCAAATGCTTTGGTCTTAAATATATGCAATTTTAAATATGACTGTTAAATGCAAAGGGGTATTTTATTTCATCAAGCTTTATTATCAAAAGAGCAATTAAGATATTATAAATGACATGCACGTGAAACTGTCACTTTCAGCACAATAAGGATCCAAACATTGATGCTCACGATAAGGCTATAGTTATTGGCGACGAAAAAGCTAAAAGAATTGCAGAGGAAAACGTCAAGGGAACAAGACAGCCTCTTCCTTATCATCTACAACAGATATACTGGTGAGGACGTCATAAATATCCACATGGCGACATATTTACTCACACTTATCACATATGTAGTTATTAAAAAATACGTTTTATATAATCTGTATCATTGCAATTTATGTGTTAAACAGACCATATTATAATGGTATACTTTTGGAATCTTACGTCTTTCATGGCTTACTTTATTCTGTAACTGTTGTTTTATGTTTATTTTTTGCAGGTTCTTTATTGGAGTCCCCATGTATGTCATTTTCCAGTTTAATTTAGGTTCCATTCTTCGTCCGGTCAAGCGGAGACAATATGGGGTATGTACCATAGCCATATTTTACAAAGGGTGTTGCAGGGTATTTCAGTACCACATATTTTTCCCAAAGTCACCATTTATGTCATTTCATGAAAATTTTGATATTTTCTTTTATATCCAAAACTGCATGAAATGGTAGTTTATATAGAAGGAGCTAGTTTCTGTCGTATGTGTTGCAAATGGAGGAAAACATAAGGGCACCACCGGATGATTCTGGGCTTGTTTGACTCAGCTGATCATCTTTAGGAATCGATATTCGACTCGTTGAATGTTATTTTTACCTTACTTTTTTGGTACTTACCCGGAAATAAGAAACCATAGGGTTAGCATAGTTTTGTATCGTGTCCACTGAAATGTAATTACCATAAAATAAACTGGCAAGCGCTTCCTAATTGTCCTAATGGTCATGGTGGTTTCATTTGATGGCCTCAGTAAAAGTTTCATAAAGCTATGAACTTAAGAACCTAATTTGGTATGAATTACATAAAATTTGACCTAACTGATACCAAGAGATGCTCTTTGAAGTGACGCTTAGATGTTAATCCCCCAGTATATGTTGAAACGACATTATGTTCACCAGTGTGTATCAATCACGTCACCAGTGTGCTGGTGTCATTCGTCACTTATAACAGTAGTTTTATGCACAAATGCAGCGTACAAACATTTATATTCAACCGCAGTAAGGCCCTTTCTTAGAAAATTACTATTATTACAAAAAGCTACGAAAATAGTAATTTTGTAATATTTTGCAGGAAATGCTGAGTTTATGTTTGTTTTGGATGAAGACTGTCTACCTTTATTTACCAATGCTTGGCGTTCCTTATTTCATCTTATTCATATTCATTACGAGGTTTGCCTATTTCTATTTAGTAATATTTACTTATGTATACAAAATATAACTGTGTCACAGAAGTCGTAACTCTATGCATGAAGTAAGATATTTTTATTCTGAGTGAAGCGCTTTTAAAATATCTATCATATGATAATTATAAATAGTAATATATAAATAAAGTCATATATTGCTGTTCGTTTTATTTGTTGATAGGCAGATCCACTTTAATTGGTTCCTCATAGTAGCCTTCTTGAACCACATGGCACAGGATACCGAATTCGATTCAGCCGAAAAGAAAACGTGGTTTGAAAGGCAGTGTATAGGTGTGTAAAACAAAATGAAGATAAGTTCGTTGCTTACAAGTAAAATATTAATAAATTAAATGGCTTCATTACTTAAATGTTCGATAGCTTTTGTATTGCAGAACCTTTAGCATGAGATCTGAATTTTGTAATATGCTTTCCTAGCTGGCATTTTATTGCTTTTATTTATTTGCTACAGTTTAACTAATTTTAGGAAATGTTTAAACATGTCAAAGCAAAAATATAAAAGAATTCTTAAATATAATGCAGCCTCTTTTTCAGCGTGCTGCAATCTTCCTGACACATATTTCTGTGACTGGTTTACAGGAAGGTAAACATATTCAGTTGATATAAAGCATATTTAATTGATATAAGACATATTCAGTTAATATAAAACATATCCAATTCATATTAAGCTTATTCACTTGATATTTCATAAATAAATCTGAGGAATTGGAGACATTTTTTACTGTTTTAATCATTGGGCGTTGTTGAGATAACTTAAAGTATATTCAAAGTCCAGAAAGCATCCGTCGTAAACCATATAGCGATTAAATTAATATTAATATTAATAGAAAACTTGAAATAGAAAATAAATGACAGTTACTTAGAATGGTCCACTCTGTTGTTTTGTTTTTTCTCAAAGTTGTACAAAAAATTGCATAATACACACTGACTTCAAGGTTATGAAAAGCCGAAGTGTGAAAACAAAGTTGTTTCTGTAATTATAAGGAAAATACTGGTTTGTTGCAAAAAATAGTTTGTCAACGTGATGCAGGGAATATATCAGTATTTAGAAATGAATATCTAGTTTATGGCCCTGTTAATTTCACATCTAGGAAGTATCAATAAATATCTTCAGACATTTATGGATGAGTAAATAAGAATGGGTTCAACATTATTTGGCATGTACAAGGCATCCATCTTTGAAGGACAAGTAGAATTATGAAAAATCTGTACGAAACCATTTACTTTAAGGCTGCTTAGCATTGATAAAACTTCTATACTTGATGAAAGAGTAAACGTTGTGGTAATATAAATGATATTTAATGCTTAAAAGTTCAAAGTTTACAAAAAGTCGTTAAAGTATAAAATTTTATACTCATCAATGTATCTGATAATACTAAACATGTTTCTCCAATATTTTGAATTTAATGCTGTTGGTGATTCGCTGCTGAGCGCAGACTCAATTTGCACGTAAGTAAAAGCTTAGAAAGGCCATTATGTCTATGGTGTCTTCATTATCTTTCGCAGTGTGCATCAAAAGACAAAGTAATTATTGGTCTATCTTGCATATAAGTATATCATATATGCGCTATATCAATAGGTGTGCTCATGTTCCTGGTAAAGTTTGAGCAGCAAAGACTTCTAAAGAGTCTTAAATATTATTTGCTTGCTGGTTTTCTTACGAATGCCGTACTTTGTGCAGAAACAATGACTTCTGTTATTGTTCTTGTTAGTTGTAATTCAAAGTATCCACAAGTCTTTGTTAATTATCTTTTGTTTTAACCGAAAGCAACTCTTACAAGATTACACCATGAGAGAAATGTCAGAAGGAATCATGAATAGTAGCGTAGCTTTGCTTCAAATCATGTTTTCGTTTACCCAAACCTGAAAAGCTGCAGGGAAATCCATTGAGTACGTAATAAAACAAATTTTGACAGCCCCTTCCTGCACATTAAATTTCTAAAGTTACCAGTTGACGATAACATTAGAGAAAGGAAGCCCTTGCAGCCACCCCACCTTTTATGGTTCCTAACGACAGTCATTAAATGCACTGCAACGTGGGACTCCTGAATTTGTTCAAGATTGAGCATCACTTGTTCCCGAACATGCCTCGTGAGAACTTCAGAAAATTAACGCCACTCATCAAAGAGATGTGTAAGAAACATGACATCCCCTACTTGGAGAAAGCCATGTCGCGTGCACTCTATGACCTCTATCTGTGAGTAGTTCACTTCCATACAAAACGAGTGTACTATCTCGAAATCTGACTCTGAACAGAAAGCACCTTAAACAATTATCACGATAAATATCATCACATATTATTAACATTACTGTAATACTAAATTATTGAAAATGCTACCAGAGAGTTTAGTGATGTTCTCTTTTGATAATGTTTTAGATAACTTATATATCTTTCATCCATGTGATAAAATTAGCTTTGTGTTGTAGCATGCTGAAGAAATCCGGTCAGACCTGGTACAGTTTGTACAACGCCGCACTTGTTGGGCACTGATAGACTGTTGAAATAACTTCAAAGATAGAAAAATAACCTTAAAACATCAGAAAAACTGTGCCATTTAATTTAAGTTTTATTGTGCCAAAAGAAGTTGTTTTAAGTTATCAGTAAGGCAACATTGATGTCCCGAGTTACATGAAATATGCCTTTTATGGGTATAGTTGCGAGATTTTATTTTGAGCATTCATTACTGTGAGCAGTAAACCTACGCCTAGATCGTGCGGTGTCTTAGTTTCAACTTTAAGTTAATAAACTTATAAGATACTTTGTGCAGTACATAAAACGTATGCGAGTATTTGCAGTACTTCACAACGTATAGAGTAACAGAAAGCTATTTATTACGCTATGAATTTAATCAGTTATATTTGTTAAAAACAGAAAAGAAAGAAAACAGTGCAATAAATTTTTTAATAATTATTAATGCAATCTTAACGTGCTACTGCTTTTATTTAAAGGTTTATTAAAAGTCTAAAACTATTAATACAATGTTTCAACAGAACAGCTGTTAATAAATTGTGAATATATGAATATAGCACATTTTATGAAATATTAAAAATGTATGGCCGACAGTTATGTAATTTTTTTGTTTAAATTTTACAACCGTTAATGGAAATCTTAACGTTATACTTGCTAAAGTAAATATAAGATGTAGCAACACACAATTCGTGTTTGGTTTTTATTGATATCAATCCAGCGCAAAGCCCAAAGTTTCACTGGTTGATGTCTTAAGTAATAAATTGCATTTAAATTAATTTAAATCCTAGGAAATTAAAAAAAAAAGAATACAAGAGAATCTATAATTTTGTTTAGATGTTACACTGCTATGTTTAATAAATGATGACACAGAAGAAAAAGAATTAGATCACATTAGATGAAACAGTTTTGTTTGTGATTGTTATGTTTAAACGCAACAAAGCTACGTAATTCGTAATATGGAATAATCTGATTTGATTATTTTACTGTGTGCTGTCATAGCGACTGTGTCGCAAAGATAAGAAAAGGACATTAGAACAAAGCTTGTACCTGTGGCGTTTAAGAGGATATGGCTAGGATATAAGTATCTGAAATTAGAAAACGTCATATTCCCTTAGCAGTTTTTGTGAGAGCGAACCCATCACCTGATGTATACTTTAGCAATCAAGTTTATCTAAATAATGCGTTGCCGGTGCATGGGATATTCATTATGTTATCAAACATATCATTGTCTAAAATAAAATCAAGTAGCAGCATATCAAATTATCTACTTACCAGTACCTGAAGTAGGTAAACACAAATCATTTAAAGTCAATAAATACTGTCCTGCCTTCCAGTAAGCTATATATAAGTTGTCAAATGAGCACTTACACAATATATTATGTTAAAATGCCGGTTAATGATGTGAAATAATGAGTCTTAAAGTACAAAAGAATAATTTTGTAAGAAAATCCATACATTTTATAGGGCAATCAATCTGAGACGGTTAATCGTCGGACAAACGTTGAATAAGAGTTGCTGGCATACATTCCATGCAACATAGAAATGTTTGAGTTATCATCAAACAGGCATTTTCGCTGCACTACCTCTCTGCTTTGGCATATCACTAATCCAGAAAAAATAGTTATTTCACAAAGATCATGGTGTTATTTCAGGGATTCTGGTGATTCTTTCAAGATACAATTTTTGTTTCCGTTTCATTATGTTAACTGGATAGAGCGATACCATATCCATAACGACATAATTCGTGGCTAGGTAAATTGAAACGCACCCTGCGTAAATCTCTGCATTTTCTGTGGACAACAAATCTCATCTTGGACTGACAGCGTGCTCCGTATATTAGAATAGATGGAATAGATTTTTTAACAGCGTTTCTGAATCGTTGCTGCTGTTGCTCCAATGCTTCTGTCGAGGAAGCGAGAGTGAGGTCTACTCCGTCGCGACGGAAAGTCGGGAAGGGAATGATTATCTATTTGGAGTGCTGTTGTTACTGCCGATTCTCTCTTGAACTGATGACTTTTCTCATGACTGCTTCCTTTAGTCTACTTCCACAGTAGTATCTGATTCCGGAAGGGGGTGGAAGGCGTATGTAGTTCTGAATCCACCAACTCCTTTCTCTCCTCGAACTGGAGGCCATCTGCTCATCAGCATTAGACGGTCCGGGTCCGGGAGTTAACCTTACTTCTTAGGCAAAATTACATATTCCTGTCCTTGTTGGACAGAACTGAAGTGATGAGAGAGTTGTCGGCTCGCGCGAACTCAGTTCCTCTTTTCGTCGGACTGGTGAAGTGGGGGCACCTAACAAGAGATGCCCCTGGACTCTCATACGGTCAAAAACCACATTGCCTGGATTAGGCCATTGCTATAATATAGTGCCTCCTGAACTTCGTGCGACCACCATAGTGGTAGCTGGTGGCGGAGAGCATACGCTTTTTCTTCGCTTCTGCTGCAGACCCCTTCACTGTGCTAGGTCTCTTAATTCCACTTACTGGGAGATCACCGGAAATGGACTTTGCAGTGTCCAACTACAGTTATTTCCACACTCTGTCTAGTGCTCCTAGCCAAGGAGAATATCCAAATGAGCTACTGTCTTAAACTTTGAGCTACTGTCTTAAACTTAGTTGCATTTATTCTATGCCTAAAGTCGATACCATGCATCGGTGAAGTTACCTTTAAATACAAGACTTACTGACACAGATCCATATCCAAGCAACAAGTGCAGCAATCGCCTATAATGGTTAAATTCCGAGCATTCTAATAACTCCAATCGAAGAAGTTAGTTAGGTTCGATACTAAACCTGTGCATGGATAAATGGATTATTTCGAAAAGCACACAAAATTGAAAATGACTTCATGTCGTCACATGGCTTTCCGCAGTTCTGCTTTGTTAGGCTGCAGCATGATGTATTTGAACTGCAGTGACAAAATGTTTATATTTACATAGTTATTAATAATTTCAGGGAAACCCATCTAAAAGTAGAGAAAAGCGTTTTGCGAAATGAAGCGACAGCTTAATGGTTAATTGCTAATTTAAATGACTTTTAATTATTATTAGAAATTAAAATAAATGGCTTAATGTAACATGGCATTTTAAGTGCTGTTAAGTGCTGGTTTCTACATTTCACACAAATAATAAAATGCCAAATTTTTACTCTTCATTATTCCTGATTAAATGATTTCGCTATTTCCTACAGTTGGCCTGTTGTATCGCAAGCCACAGAACAGGGCAGGGACTTTAAAAAAAATTGTAGATCATGCTTTATTGATATTCACTTGAAATCACTTTAATAGCCATTGATGTAAGAACTGCCTATTGTCAATGAAACAAGGCACGGTGTGAACCACAGTATCAACAGAGGACAGAACTATGCATTATAAAGGCATTAGACGTTGCAATATAGATTTTCTATGAACATTGTCGAGCTACCGCAAGTTCTTGTTCATGACTGCGCCCACCCAAGCTAAAGGATAATGGCCAATAATGAGATAACCTCGCCGTTTATGCCATCTCAGTGCTATTTGATATATAACAGAAACAAAAAATTCAAAGCTATGAAGAGATGAACTAGTACTACACAACGATCTTCCATAGAGATTAAGCTCATTTACTGTCAGCATCCACCTCACATCAATGATAAATACAATTCATTGTAAAATTGAAAAATAAAAGACAACTATGATCCTCTTAATCCAATTAAAAAGGTTTTCTTTTGTTTTAAAGCGATACTCAGACGATGCCAACGCCTTAATTTTAATGGTCCGTTATGTGTGATATAAAACAGATCTCATTCAATTCATACTAATTCCTGGTGCAATTGAGGCCATCGTAGCTTCGTGGGTGCTCATTCGTGCTTCAACAGCACGACTTTCCTGCATTCCCAACATCAGATACCTTATATAAGAATAACACAAAATCCTTATTTATCTATGAATTATTGGAGGCGATTTTTATTTTTTAGTCATGTTAGCTAGCTGTTTACCATGTAGAATGTTTGTAATTAAAATGAAAAGAAACTTATGTAAAGTATGAATGAATACCTGATGTAATTGAAACAGTTGCCTACTTTAATTGTAAGACCGATAAAATGAATCGGACATAAATTTTATAGGGCGTTTGAAAAGAAAAAGCGAGGCAATCGAGTGTGTTTTACAATTCCTGGAAAGTTGTATCATAAAACCTTGCATCTGATATAACCTGCGTCGTGAAATAAAAACTTCATCTTTGCATTACTTCATATCTTTGAGGCTAAGTTATAAAAGTGTAACAATTCAAATACTGACACCGTCCCCCTCACCAGGTGTTGATGATGTTTGAAATCGTCACACATTTTAGCTGCCCTAATTGATCAAGTTCAGACTAAAGTAATACTGATAAATCATTTTATTGATAGATTGTTTGATCATTATCAAGATGATCTAGACTGTCTGCTATTGTAACACCACTAAAACACGAAGTAATAACACTGACCTTATTTTAATTAACTGCCACTGTATTCATAAAAATTAACTACACACCTTTCAGAACTGTTAGTGTCAATAGTGAATCATGTAGCTCAGTCATACAGTTACACAATTTTTCATAAGCTTATTTTGTTTAAAGGATAATACATGACAACATATTTGCTGAAGCCTCTAAGATATTAATTAACAATCAATGGAATAAGTTTAATACATGAACGTTTGTGAAAAGTGTAGATGTCTTATGAAGGCCGTTATATCAGAACGATATAATCTTATCTGCATCAACAGTGTCACACTTATAACTTTATCGTAGTCTTATCTGCAAGAACAGTGTCACACCTGTAACTTTATCAGAACGACATAGTCGTATCTGCATGAAAGATGTCACACTTATAACTTCTTGCTGCCATCCTTTCTCATTGCCTTTATTGCTTTTCATGAAAGTTGAATTTAAACATTGCCAAATTGTTCATATCCTAAGAATATAGAAAAATCACATACAGTAAAATAATCGTCAACCGCTCTTTAGTAAATCACTCCTCTTATGTTCATAGAAGGTTCTTCCTTGCAATATTTACATTTCAAGGATATTTTGTTGAGGTATCTCACGACCTTTTAATGGTGTAGGAGACTTGCATCAACATAATGGTTTTCAACATTTATTAACCACTGGAATTCGTTCATACTATAGCTTTATATGAAATGTAGGATTTCGTAAGAATCTGAGCTGTCACAAATCTTAAGCTTTATAGATAATACAATTATTGTTACAGATTATGAATAAGTATTGATGAGCCCTTCTCTCCCCGTACAACACATACATCCAGGTCATACATTATCACCACATTCTTTCTGTTATCTAGACAAATTATGAATAATCTTTTATCTAGCTTGTGTTGAAAACTTTAATTCTTCAGCACATAATTTTTTGTACTTACAATGCAAAGATTAATAACAGTGAAGACCTTAATCTAGATAATGGCAATCATTAATCAGTTATCGTTATCGTTTGTTTTTACGAAGGCTTATGCAAGTCAAGCTTAGTCCAGACTTTGTTTGACAATATGAGACTGCATTTGGGTTTAATTTTTACTTATTCAGTGAAGGAACCAAATTTATTAAATATACCCAAAGGCGTCTATGAGTGTTCGTGACAAACTTTCAACCAATATGTATAACAAAAATGACTACATGCATACATACATTTACTTATGGACAGTAAAATCGTGAACAGTGAAAAAGAAAAATCACATAGCAATATGTCCTGTACCTATCTTACTAAATTCTTTAAATTAGCATCGCTCTAAGTCATTCTCTGAGTACACGATTATTTTTCTTGAACACTTGTTGGTAACTGCAGCCATTGAACAAAATGTCTTATTTATTTAAAAAATTCGCCATGAAAATTTGGACTTGAAGACATTTGAAATGCTAAGTAACGAGTGTGGGCACCTCGCACGTTTACAACGGCATTTATCCGCCTGGGCTTCGACGTGATGAGTCTGTTGATATGCCATTATGGTATCCGATTCCATTCCTCGATCTTCGGTGAAGGATATCCCACACGATGGGATTCATGTCGGACTAGTAAGGCGATCACTGTAGAATGTTATTGATGTTGTCGAGTAACCTTGAGACAAAGCGGCTGCGTGAGGACGAGCATTATCATGCATGAATATTGCACGATTTTGGTTGAAATAGCACAACTTCCCCTTCTAACACAGTGTTTTGTTATCACTGAACCGTAAGAGTGTCGTCAATGATTAGGACCGGTGTTTTCCATCCGAACTTTATCTCTCCCCACACTTTGGTACTACCACCTAATAATCTGTCGATCATGCATGCATGCATGGTGATATTGCTACTCGTCGGTATACGCGTTGCCGTGCATCATTGCAGAATAGCAGAAAGCGTAACTCATCACTAAACATAATGCAGTTTCAATTGTGACGTTGCCAAAGTCTGCCTGAGTGGTTTTGTGCCCACTGATGCCTTACACGCTGTATACGGTTATCCATAACAGGTGCAACATAGGCACGATATGGCCGAATGCTGCGCTCACGAAGACGTCGCACCACGGTCTTTGCGCGGATTTGCGGGTTTTGTCTATCCGGTGTGACAGCCGCTGTAGCCACAGCATTTTGAAATCTCTGCGGAGGTGTAGCAATCAAATTTCACGATACTTATGCACGGTCGTTATTCGCGGCTGGCTGGTCTGGGATGATCGCACGTCGACGAGGTTTCTTCATAACCTCTAACGAGACCAAGAATTATTGATCTGGCAACGCCAAACTGTCTGGCCACCGCTGTACGCAAAGCACCACCCATCAGCATCCCTATAGCCTGCAACTACCCGTTTTCGGAAAGTCGCGCCATCATAAATTCCGCGTGGAATAGGACTTTTTCAACTGCGTAGATTTTTCTTTCTCAATAGCGCACAACAATATTGTTTTAAAGCAATAGTCCCCGTCAGTCAGGTCACAGAGCCTCAAATTGCATAGACCACAATTAACTCACAATTCACACATTGATACATAGACAGAAAGGTGTATCCAGGCACTGAAGCGTGACCTTATCTTAATAAATTGGATGCCTATTTGAAATTATAACTGACCAGATTGAAAAATTAAAAATTATTTCTTTGTTGCGTTTTTAAAGTCCCTAAGTACATGTACATAGAATAGTTACACTAAAGTGAGGTTTAAAGACCTACCTGTATAACATTTTGTAAATACCATTGTTTTTTAATGAATATACTAAGTGAGACATCATAACGTCAATATTTGTTTACACTGCAAGACTTGCAAGCAAGTTACGCCTGTAAACGTCAATAAAGAATAGAAATACTTTGCTTCTAGATGGTGCAATTGACACTTGCGAGACTAAAGTTAAAGATTAAAAGTACAGGGTACGGCACTGACAATCACCAGGCCAAATTTTGATTTTGTAATGAATATCATCTTAATAATATTTTTTTCATTAAAGATCAGATTAAAAGCATTGAAGCAAAGCAACAAATAATAGTAGTTGAGGGTTCGAGATTTTTGCTGGTTCTGTTTCAACTGGACATGAAGTGGCCTAAATAATGAATAGGAATCCACAGAGATAGAAGCAATATTAAAACACATGTTCTCGGTGTCACCTTCTATTTAGAAACAGCTATAAAATACCATCTTGGATGTTACAGCCAGAATTAAGCACTTAGTAATTCCATTCACGCTTATGTGTGTGAAGTTTAAGCCCCTGCCTTACTTCATAATGTATGAAAATTAATTAATTTTTAATTTCCCAAATATTGAATGATTCAGTTAAATACAAATACTTGTAAAGAAAAGTTTATGCATTTCTTGATTACAATCTTATGTAATTTCATCATTTCAAAAAAATAGTGCTCTAGGTCTTAAGGCTTCTTGGAATCGTTGCATCATTAAGGTATGAGCCGCACGGAGACAATCTGTTATTTGAATGAGATATCTCAAATGCATTTTCGCTTAAAAATAGAATGATTTAAACAAATTAAAATGTAAAAAAATGATTTCATAGGGTGCTAAAAGTATAACAAAATTAAAAAAAAAAACAAGTTTTGAAGGCAAAAACAATTGGCTAAGGGACTGATATGGGGCAAAGATATGTAGCATGCGATTAAATAGCAAGAGAGGTGATAGTCACGTATGTCTGGTTGAATGCCAGCAACAGTGAAACAAAGGTCAATATAAAAGTGTTGACACCAGAGAAAAAAGATGTGCAGAAAGTAGTCTTCGTTTTTTTACTTTTTTGAGGAAGATATACCAGAACATCTTGTACGAAGTGATTAGGTATCATAGGATTTTCTAAGGAATCATGTACAATTCAACAGATTCCATGTCATCATTTTCTACCTTTAAATCTTGCAGAAAACTGACCACAGAGCAATGAAGTCATTTCAAAATATAATTTCCACAATAGTTGTTTTATTGCTAAATAGACTAGGTTTTAGATAACTAACATAGCAGCCAACATCCGGGAACAAAGTTTACTCAAGCTTCCTCATATACCTTTAAAATTAAAACGAGAAGAAGCCCATTGAATGTTTATATTTCCTGGATTATCCAGCTGAGGGAGGCATCAGAACGCATCCTCTTCCTGAGAAAATCATGGGTACAAAGGCTTAAGAGACTGAACAGTTCTTGATTTTCAGGTTAAACAAACCAAACGTTATACCATTTTCTAGGCCTGATTATTCTGCATTGCTTTGCTGGGTAACTTATTCTGTGTAATATGTGAGTGCCAATTGAACGATTAATTGCAACAAATAATGTCTAAATCTTCATTGGCAAATATATATCCTGACAATAATAAAACCAGCTGTTCGTGTGCAAATCAGTTCAATAATTCTTAGCAGTAGAAAATCCATTTAACTGAGTAGACTTATAAGTTATAAGGTCTTTCTGTGTTTTGAAATATTTTACATTATTCATGGAGGGCATAAGACAGGAAAACGCAATCTTCTACTTCTTTGTCGGTTTATTTCCATGGATCATTATCCCTGTTTTATTACATCACAAATATTTGTTTCATAATACCTTCAATGACATCATTTATAAAAGTATCATTACTCGTTGTGTGAGTTACCAAACACAATGTCTGAGACAGTTTAGGTCTTTAAAAGTTTTCAGCCTAAAATAATATAGAACTCCAGTCAGACAGTTATTTTGGTTATTCCAGATAAAACCATAAGCAAACACTATTGCGACATAGGCATTAAATGTCACAATGATCTCATCATGGAGCTTTCAATTCCCTATTTTAATGTTTGAGATCTCCAATTGTTTCTCAATGGGTCTTTGTATTGCATAAAGTTTTAAGAAACATAATAGTGAGAGCATAGTCATATTCATGGACGAATAGTGGCAACTCCGTTGTAAAAGCCGAATTTACCAGTCACCTAACTTGTTGGGAATGCAATTGAATACATTTCAAACCAAGTTTTTCCAGATTTCCTCAGCATCCTAAAACAAAATATAGATATTTCCATAAGCGATTCAGCACTGATTGTGCTATAAATTTACCTATAAATATGCACTTTGTGGCATTAAATTATGATACGTGGGGCCTGTATTTATACCATATCGTTAAAGAATAAGTAAATATAAAAGATAGAATATTGTAGCAGCTGTGCCGCCTTAGTTATAATTTTATATTTACTTATAGACACATATCATCGAAGATAGTAACAGTATTTACTTAGAGAACCAAATCGTAGGACCTGGCAATAACTCTTACTTAAAGGCTTATATTTTATTAAGCAGCAGTAATATTTACTTACGTAACCATATCGGAAAACGCTTCAAACATAGAGGATTTGACTACGTAAGGGATATCATGCTTCTCACACATTTTCTTCACGTAAGGCATGATTGTTCGATAGTGCTCGCGCGGCATGCTTGGAAACAAATGATGCTCGATCTACTCAATAAAAAATAAGCATTGCATGATTGATCGAATTATTACTTAATCTTCACTTTTTGACTGATTACAGTTTTTAGATTAAACTGAGGATTTTTTTCTGATTAAACTATTTTTTTAAAATATAAACATGGCAAATAATACAGTACAGTGCGCAATAACTATGATACAAACAAATGCGGCTAGTCATAGATATGGCGGTACTCACGTGCAAGTTGAGACTGCATCCGGAGACATGAAAAAAATGAAAAGTTATTAACAAGATTATTCTATTATGTTGTGAAAATGTAGATCTTTGTGTGGATAGGTATTAGCATAGAGAAACACACAGAATATAAGTAATACTTGAGCAGAAGAATTGCAGTGACTGAATGGTTGAACGAATATTTGAGTGTCACATTGCTGTTAACATTATTTGATGTGACAGAGCAAAAAGTAAACAATCACCGAAAAAAAGTTTCACAAAAGGAGAGATATTAAACATTTGTCCCTTCAAACAGAATGTTCAGCCGATGTGTGGCTTAATTTTCCTAGAACTTCTAGAAATTTCTAGAAAAAAAGAGCATGCTGTTTCCATTTTATGAAGTGGCATGTTCCATCCCGTTCATCGTTCCACTTCTCTTAAAAACACGCTGTTGATAATTAATAAGCACAACAGGCTCACAACTTCAGGTAAAGTATTACCATATGTACAAAATATGTTGATCCCAGGTTAGGTCAGTTCAGAGCAGAAGCAGGGGCAAAGCAAAGATCATGAGAAAGAAAAAAGGTCCGCACAGTTTCAGTATACCCTTTCCGAGTAAATAATTAATCCATCAATCAAATAAGTCCTTCTATATTTAGCTTGACAATAAATTGCTTAATGGTAAACCTCACATAGGGCCAAAATTGATAAATTAAATACAAATTTGAACCTTCACAAAAACTTTTTTATCAATATAATTTCAGTCGTACATGTGCAAAATTTATCCATATTTAAAGGTATTTTTTGTTTTCATTCTGTTGTTTGGGCATCATTTGGTTATATCTTTGCCGTGAGTGCTTACATAATTACATAATGTTCTTGCTCACAAAGTGGTAGATAAAAATTAAAACAGATAAACAAATAGAACAATAGTTTCTTACCCTCCTGTGAACCAGTCCAAGAAATAAGTGTTTGGAAAGTTCATTGTTCCTAGAAAAATGCATATGAAATTAAATTAAAATTGAAGCAATCCCTTTTTGTTTGTTAATACTTACTAGAAATAAAGAACAGATAGAATTAATATTAAAACATTCAAATATTCATATATTATTATTATTAGTATTATGATTATTATTATTATTATTATTATTATTATTATCAATTCGTACCCTTGCACTGCATTTCGACCCATGTAGAATTCTCAACTTCTTCAAAATCTTGCTCCAGCGGCATATGATTTAAAAACGTAATCATAATCACCCAGTGTGTGCTTATCTGCCTATTAAACAAACAAGGAAAAATAAAACACTAAAATATAAATATGTAACTAACGGAAAGAAATATATCTCTTTTTATACTTTACAAATGTAAGCATGAAGCTGAGTGCAAATAATTAAGTTAAGCAAAAGTAGTACACCAGACAATATAGATCACTAAAATACCTGGTAAGAAACATTAAGAGAATAAAATATCCAACTCCCATAAGCGGCACATATAGGTAGATATTCTTGACCCAGAACACTAATATGATCAGCAATTCCTGTGCAAATACAACAGTTCTTTGAGCACGGTAGAACGAGAAGTCTAGACACTTTGTGCAGTGCGTGTTCCAAAGAGCTTTTTATCATACTGTTCCAATGCACAGATCAGCATATTTTGGTTACTTACGAACACATAGATCCATTCTATTAAATAAATTTCTAGAAAATTAGACTTTGTAATCTGAATCATTTTCACTAAATTGTAATTTTCTTCAACATACCAGGAACAACTTCTTTTTCAGCGGTATAAAAATTGAAGCCAACTGGAATTTTATTTGGACATAACCGGGTGTACCTATGATGAACCTAAACAGAACATAAACATTACTTACCTAACCTCTAAAATATGCATTTGCTGCATAGATATTTGAGCCAAAACATTACATAATATTACTATAGGTTCGGTGACATAATAATATGTTAATAATTCCTTTTCATGAATTACATTGAATAGGATAAAACTGTTGGTAGTGACCAGTATAACTGTTGCAGTTAACAGCAGATGTGTTGGTATTAACAAGTAAAGGTGTTGGTTATTACCAGTTCAATTGTTGGTAGTTACAAGTTTAAGTTGTAGTAGTAAGCAGTATAAATTTTGTTAGTTACGAGTTACCGGTTGCTACCGGTGCAAATGTAGTGCTAGGATTTACCAGTATATTTGTTGGTAATTAAACGGGAGTACCATCCTGTTTCCCTTGATATTTTCTTTAGCTCTGTCTTTTGCCATGCCCTGTCCGATGACGATGAAATCATCATGAAGTTCAAGGTTTGGGTCTTTCTTATACTGGAAAAAGAAAGAAAATAGAAGAAAGAGGTGTTATACATGAAACGTTGTGGAAATATCTATTTTCGATGGAGAGGAAGCTACAACAGATTGGTTTACAAACATCAGTCTAACTGTAGCGCAGAGTGCCATTAAATCTTCTTTTGGATGTAATACGTTAACCTGTAACATTGAAAGCAATTCTCTATGGACTTAAATTTTAAAAGAGAAATAGAAAAAATTAAGCATAATATGCAAGAATATTAAATTGCACTGCCTATAAAAGTAATGCATAAAACTCGTTACAAAATTTTGTAAAGCATTATATCGGCAAAGCAAGATACTGAAGGGAAATGCAGAAAATGGAGATCAAACAACATTAGCCATTAAACAAAACTGTAAATCGTAAAAGAGCTTTAATGAAAACTTAGAAAATATTAAATGGTGCCGTCAGTATTGTCCGTGTTGGAGACAAATAAGGTATAAAAAGAAACGTAATACATACTATGTTGGTTTTGGAGTGATGTCTGTTATGCACCTGGTTCCAGAAGTCAGCCGAGTAACCATTGACGAAGTTCTGTAGGAAGATCTCAACAGCCTGATCAAGCCATTTGATTTTGAAAACACTGCGATGGCCGTAGTCATGCATACACCAAGACGCCTGGGTCTAGGTAAAAACACAGCATAAACAACATGGGAATACTGCGGTAACCACAGTAATACTTGCACCAAAACGCCTGTGTCTAGGTAAAAATACAGCATAAGTAAGACTAGAATACTGCTGTAACCACAGTAATACATACACCAAAACGCCTGGGTGTAGCATAAACAACACGGGAATACTGCGGTAACCTCAGTAATGCGTACACCAAGGAGGTTGGGTCTACGTCAGATTGCAGCACAAACCACACGAGAATACTGTGGTAACCACAGTAATGCATATACAAAGACGCCTAGGTCTACTTTACAAACAATAACGTAAACGGCATGAGAACAATGCGATGAGCGCATTCATGTATGCGTTTGGGTTCACGTTGTAAACCATATCATAAACAATATGGAAACACTGCGTTGGCTGCATATTTCTAATTGTCTGCGAAGTGGCGTCAGGTAGTATTGACTCCATTAGTCTAAGACAACTATAAACGAGCATCAACTCATGCATTATTCTATCAATTAGTTATTGGCCGTTTAAGAGCTACCAGGCTTTGACTTTGCTGTAATCTGCAAATTGAAGAGCAACAATTACAAGTAGTATAAAAATATAAATCAATAAACAGCACAGCTTATAACTTTTTGTGTTATTATTTGTCAAACTGTGGCATTGACGTGTAACAAAATGTAAATTCAGTTTGAATCTCTGAGTCAGCAATATATTTACGTTAGATAAATAAGTTGTGAATCCTTAATGGTTTTGAATGAGCAGGTAGCTATAACACAGTAAAGGCTTTTTTCACTTAATTGCATCATTATGCCAAGGATTTACTGTGTATTGTTGTACTTACCCATGATGCAGCAAGTAAGAATGTCGTCAGCAAATACGTTGGCCAGGTGGAGACTCCAAAATAAATAGCTGATAAATATGCCAATATTTCCAATGCCACGACATGCAGGAGAAACAGAGAGTGGTAGAGTTTGCTGGACTCGAAAAGATTCTAAGACAGAATAATTAGATCAATAACAATATATTGTAATTCATACATAAGGTTCGAAAATTATTGTTTATTATGAAGAGAAAATTGAAATAAACGCTTTCAAGAAAAATTATTATTTTATTGAAAGAAGTACTTATTCACCAGTTTCTTTGCAGTTTCATATAGATCGGTATAGTCCTTCTCTATGGCCTGTCGCCTCTCGGTACGGTAAGAGGGCTCGGACAGTACTCCCTTCTGGTACGTCTTCATGTACTTACGCACTAGAGCAAGATCAGGGTGCATTAATAAGAACGGATCCTGAAACACAAAAGAAACATAACTTACAAACGCCAACCATCGCCCTCTTCACTTTGTTGATTGTTATGATTTAGTTATTTTCCATTACTGGAATTCATATTGCAATGTAGAATTCTACTGTAAAATGGTCAAATGCTTTTGTGCATCGTTACTTAGAGAAGGCGTGCTGTTTACACTTACGGTAGCGTCCTGTCCAGCGTTGTCTTCCAATATCTGTAAAGAATGATAATTGTTATTTTGCTCACAGTTTCAGTAAATTACGTCTATGGACCTGTTCCGTACTATATCCTTAATCTTTTTTGAAAAGGCTGATTAAACGTGAAGTATAAAATGAAAATACAAAGTGATGTATTGATATTTAAAGAAAAAAGAAAATAGTCCTTAAAGTAGGGTTAACCTTTACCAACTTTAAAATATATTTCACTATTATTAATTGTAGGAACGAGTCAAAATAAAATATAATGAATTTGACATTATGAAGCTGTGAAGTATATATGGGTCTAGGCATTAAAATAAATACGATGCAAGACTCGCTGAAATAGTTTTAAAATGTAAGTATTTATTAATTGTAAAATAAATCAATTTTATAGTTATTGTTAATTTTAGCTGTATTTTGTTTGAATATTTGTTGTCTCTTTTGCAATTACAGATTAGATCTGCCAAAAACGACACCTTATAAAAAAAACAACAGTAAATTGTGTACTATGTTAGGATATATTTACAATGTGTCCTCCGGGGTGCTTTGTTTTCCACTGTGTGACGTCATAGACTTTGCCTTCAAGCACGACCCACATATCGTCCTTGGTGCAATGCTGTCGCACTTCATCCATCGTGAACTCTGTCTCTGCCCGGTGACCCATGCTACAATAATATTAACAAATAATGATATAAACAATGATGTAATTATAAGTTATAAATTTATATAAAAAGTACAAAGGCTTAATTAATAAACGTATTGTGTTTCAGAACTGTTATAATATGAGCATCAATCAATATGTTTCGTTGGGTCTATTACGTTTGTCAATAAGTTTAGTTTTAAGTCAATGCAACTGGATTTACTAATATATAACGTCTCTGTCAATGCCAAACACTATGTACCGTATTTTGCGCCCCGCATTACTGTTGCAACTTAAACGCGCTTACGACAAATTTATTGCTTACGCTTGAAGGTCATTTTTGAAAGTCACCAAAATTTGAAGCTAAAAATCGGAGATGAATAACTTTTGTCTTTTACCGGTCAGATAAGCTGTTTCGCTAAACGTTTGAGAAACCTTTACGTACATTACCTGGAATCTACCTTCTGACAAGCAAGGTCCTGAAAATGTAAAGGAAACATGTTTTTTTACAAAGTTTGCCAAATTCAACATAATTTTTTTTCAAAACGTTTTGCACAGAGCGTTTCCCAAATAAAAGGAATTGATATTCTTGCTGGCATGGACAAAGCTTGCATTGCATATCAGTTTGTTGTTCCTGTTTTGTTTTAAAACATATATTATTTATACACATATTATTTTCCAAATAGATCAAGAAACTTTTTCAACGTTTTAAACTTCTTTCACAAATCGTCAACTTTTGACATCAAGTTTGACGATGATTAGATTGACGACGTCGTCATCGTAAAATATTCTTTTTCGGATCTATTTGTTGAAACTGTATTAAAGGGTGAATTACAATTAACAATTTGTAATCAGTTAAGTGCATATAAACCATCATAAATTTAAAACAAAACAAAGAAAATGCATTTAGAAAATTTGAAATGGATAAATAAATAATAAATAAACTATTTGATACTTTTTAGCATTTCGAAACGTCGAATATTTTGGACAATATTTAGCTTGTAGAGGTTCAGTTATATTTCCTAACTAAATATCCGTGGATGGCAATGTGGATCAAAATTTTATCTTATTAAAATTGTCACTCTTTGCGTTATCCTATCCCCGTAGCATATTATATTCAATTTGATTTTAATATAAAAAAACTTTTCTAATTAATATTTGAAAAGTTTAAGTAAGAAAGCTTACATAGAACAATATGATGGCGAGCTTTGACAAAAAACCAGCAAAAAAAGTAACATTTCTCTTATATAGCTCCAAACTGTGTGAACGACCTATCAAGAATATTTAGATATTCTTGTCATAAGTGTAACTCCAGAGATAAATTACTTTTCCAGATAGAAGATTACAGTGAGAAAAAAACACTGAAAGTAGTGTAGTAAAAGCTGCTGCAGTATCAGTACGCAATGTGGATGAGACAGTGATCGTTATCTTATCTTGTCAGCTAACACTACCGTTTTTTTTGTTTACTTCAAAATTGTTATCCTTATTCACCATATTGCAGAGTCTATTGCAGTGAATGAATAAACCTAGAAATCTGACCGGTACGAAGAGTGACCCATCTTACAAGTAAGCCAATTAGATATGAGATTTCTGTGAAATAAAAAAGAGAAAGATGAAATCAGAAACACAGGTGTTTTTTAATTCAAACAAATTAATTCAAATCAATCATTAAAAATTGAAAATGTAATTGTTTTTCAGTGATAAAGGTGCTCATTATTTGAAGATTGTACTTTATGTGCCATCACGACTAAAGACAATACCTATCTATCTCTCTTATTTTGATGTTAAGGCAAAATAAATAAGGCACAAAGAATGAGGGTCAAAAATATGCGTGCTCAGAGAATATCTATATAGTTATATAATTCAGATATAAATACCATAGCAAACATAGTTTTGTTCTCAAGACTCGTTCGCTTATAATACAGAATTATACAGTACTTTATGTATTATTCATTAAGAAGAGTGATTTTTGTTTCTTTCCTTAATAATTAATTGCTCTCTAAGTACTTAACTTAAATTTATTGATAGTTCATTTTTGGTAAAGAAGTAATGTAATGTACAAGAAAAGTGAGAAATTTACTGGCGTGCACAATTACTGGGACTTAAAAGTACTGGGGCGTACTTAGACGCATAATTACTGGATGACCGAATTTCTTAAACCTAGAATTACTAAAGTACAGAAGTACTTAGAATGAGAATTATTGAAGCGTAGAAGTACTTAGATTTATTAGGGTGAGCAATTACAGGGACCTAGAGGTACTGGGGCGTAGATTTACTTAGAGGTACATGAGATTGAGAGAACGAGGATGTAACACTGTCATCCAATCAATCAAGCTCCGATTTTGTTGGGGGTTTTCCGGTCACTTGGCGTTATGTTCCTGGTGTTAATAGTGCGCGTTGTTATAACTGGTCGTAAAAACTCTCTTGCATTTGAAAATAGTCTCAAAGTTTTAGACAGTTTTAAAAGAATATTTCTTTTAGATATATTTCATTGGTGCTGTCGACCACGCCAATCAGAAATAATGCCTTTGATTAAAAATTTGGCCTGCTGCATTGTTCTCCTAGTCACTCGAAAACTAGCAGTAAACCCCTATCCCTCAAGGTGGTGTATCTCTATAACTTTCTTTCATGTACTGGGCCTTTTCATTATGTGACTCTTTCTTGATACAGACTGCACATTGCGTTTGTCCGAACTCTGAATAATATGCACAATTTTATCTTTAAGCACATAGGAATAACTTAAGCGATGTCATTCACGGATATCAACACCTTAAGCGTAGTATTACCTTGTTCTTCATATCAAAGTGTCCGCCTTATCAGGAAAGAATTAATAATTACTGTAATGGAGTAGATGATAAGATCATCTGATTTCTGTTACTTGAACGCCAGCTGTGAAGTCAAAATGTGTCTTATAAACACGTGCGTGTTGTCTCTGGAGGGCCTGTGTAATTCAAGTGCAGCAACACATCCGCATCATAATCAAAGTAAGCTTACATTATTTCAGGCTCACTATCTGGGCATTGTGCATGTGCATATGCCTCAACGGGCAGTATATTGCTTGAAAGTTACTACAAATCTGGCGTATAGTCAATCGATGTGTGCACTATTTAAGTTTTTTAAATAGGGTTGCGGTGGGGGGGGGGCAGGTGCATAGGTGTATTAAAAGATATTATAGGCACTAGTTTAGAAGATTATCTGTTAGTGATGGTGGAGAGAGAGGCTGGACGCAATAGAGCAACTCCTGAACACCTTTATCCCGCCCATCCTATCTCGCATGGATTTACAAAAAAGGTCGTGTAGAGTTGGATCGCTTTGATATGGCCAGTAATTTGCTCATACGTGTCAAACCTATGTTTCAGATAAGATGGTGTAGATAAACTCTTAGAAGACGGAAATCATGCCGAAAAAGCAAGATCAGTCTTGTAATATATTATACAATGGTGGAATTTCAATTTTCAATGAAGTTAATGTTATTTACAAAATTTTCTCTTAATATTCTGTGTAAATTTTAATACTGATAAGCACCCATTATCGCTGATACTGAAGGAAATTAAGTCTATTAGATCGTTTCAGCTTGATTTCGTTATGCTGAATTTTTTGGAATGTTATAGGATCCGTCATGTTTTCTTATACCAATTGCAATCTGAATTTTCCTTTAATGCCGCCCATAAATATTCTAGTGAAAAAAATTTTGGTGATTACTTTTCATTCTAACTTTTACATTTAGCCATCTCATCTGTAGCAAATAACTTTGTTCGAATGCTACTAAATATCATAAGTGTTTCAAGTGGCGTAAAATGGTATTCTCTAAGTTACAAAATACTGAATAGATACTAATTAGATTTGCAAAATTGTGCAAATTAGTTTAAGAAATGGACCTTCAAATATGCATACTGCTAGATGATGTCTTACGTCTTTTCTTCTAATACTGTGCGCTAAAGAATTTATTAAGAAAGTATCATACCTTTTAGATTTTTGTTAGAATATTAAGATCGAAGGAATGTAGTTAAACCGACCATTTCATACCAGCCTATTCTTACCTGATTTTATTAAACTTTGTTACAGTAGTGGAACAGAATCTCCAACCAAATTTTTCACAGGGTTGTTTTTTCTGTAATTGCTTAAATAAGATGATGGAGGCACTCAACCCACCTAGTTCACAACCTTTACCCACCGACGTGACCAGACGTTGGCAGATGTAGCGAAAATATAAATCATATCATTAGACAATTTCATAAATAATGAATAGCAGACATTCCATCGTCATCCCTTTGGGTCATACGGCTACACAGGACACGTATTAAGTCAATTTTCATGAACATTGGTAAAAAATTTGTGTTAAATACTTGCTCCTCTCTGTATACTCCCACACTTTATGCTTGATTTCTGTCAGTTTTAACAGCGACAAGTCATTAAAAATACTATTACTAGGCGTACGTTTCCTTTGAGCATCCAAGAGACTCGACAAAGTAAACGGTCTAATTTAATTATGAATCGCCATGATGAACCAGCAGTAGGTTAAAATTAATCGTTCTCCTTGTATCCTTGTATTTAGTTATAGTTTATAGGTCATATTATAACAGACATTCATATAATTTATTGTAAATCACCACGTTCAGAGTAATATTGTAAATGGTGAGTCGTCAACGTGATTTCATAAGGGTAAGTTTTAGTTAAGCCTTAATGCCCACCGTTTACCGTTGTCTTCGTGTAGCTGTAAATAGAAGAAACAAACACACGTCAGATGAATGATGAGCCTTCTTAAACTGTAAAACAGAAATAACATCAGTTTTTATAGACGTGGAAAGAAGTGGACTCTTATAGACGCTGCCAGAGCGACATTACTTAGCTGCTGTTCCGTTTGTACATCCTATCCCTTATGAGACTTGAAGAAAACACGTTATTCTACATGTAGTGTTTTTTAATTGCAGCAAATATTGTAGTATTGTTAAATTAACATTCTGTCAAATTAAGATGTTGCTAAATTTTGCAATAATAGGGGTTGAGATCATGCTGATATTTAACTTTGAGCCCAATTCTTTTGTTGTTTTTATGTTATTTTTTATTTTTGTTTTATCTTTTTATTTTGTTTCAAATTTATTTATTATTTTTCTGTTTATTTCGTTTTCAATAGTAACAAATGTTTTCAAGATGTAACGAAAGTCGCAGCGAAACCTACAAGTTGATGTGTTTAGGTCATGGCGATCAATGAAAATATAAATAAAAAAATTTATAGTAAATTTGTAGCATGAAAATAAAGTGTTTGCAAATGAGGACTGCTCTGGGGTAAAAATTGCTCTACACACCGCAAAACCTGATTTATGAGTCCACACACATCGAAACCTGCTTGTCAAATTACATTTGGTTAAAATGGGTGAGGCAAAGAGTATTTTAGGCATCGATTTCACCCACAAAACTGAGCATATTCTTGTATGCGGCTTTTGGAAGCAGACGTTTTTGAATATCTTACATTTCCTTTCAATTTATTATTTTTCATAAGAATTCCTTTTTTTTAATATTGAAAGCAATGCCATTTACTGTGCCACGGTCATTTGCTGAATTTATATTTGGAACAGTTCTACCAGCACCTATTTTATGTCACATTTCACTTACTTTTAACTCAACTTGTTTTTGTTTACTCAATGGGCGGCATAGAGGAATAGGTGATCTGACCCAATGTATTCGCCTAGCTGAAAAAGTAAGAGCTAAAGTCAATTCACTGCTTATCACCTATGGTCATTATCGGACTGACGACAATGGAATTACCAGGCCAACTCTCCAACCAACTCAGCTAACCGTCACCTCGAAATTGGATTGAAATGGTTCATTTCATAGGCAAATCATAACGGATCACATATGTTTGGTCATAGCAAGAATATCCACTCTAATTAAAGCCTCAAAGCTATATATAGTCATTAAAATATGGTCTGCTTTATTAAAGTATAGGATGTCTGACAAGGGGTTGTGCTGCATAGAAACTTACGAGAATTTCATAGGGTATTAAAATGTGTGTTTGGTCCAGACAGTCATCTCGATTTTTCATATTTTTAGGTGTAACGCAGGCAGTGAGCGGAGTGTCTAGGATTCATATGTCTTTTCGGCTTCCATATATACTTTCAGGTTCTGAGAAATCAATGTGAATGACAGCACCATTACGTAAACTTATAAACAATGGGAGCAAGCAACACAAACATGGGGCACACATATATTCATCGCATTATATTTGCCTCTCATATAAAAAAAAATAACCATACGAATGACAATGAATTATCTGAAGTAAAAGTTTTATTTGGAATTGTAGTTGCTAATCAACGCAGCTAACGTTGTAAATTGTGAAACTAATATTGGCATGAACATCCTCACCTTATTTGTTATTAAAGCTACACTGCACCAATACACCTGCTTTTGTAATATTTTTCTGAAGTAATTTGTTCATTTAAGTAGGGCAGGGAATAAATTTTCCTGCTAAATTCGTTGTTCTACATTGTGTTACACTGTGCTACATTGTGCTGCATTTTGCTACAGTGATACATTATGCTACATTGTGCTGCAGTGTGTTTCATTGTGCTAAATTGTGCTACACTGTGCCACACTGTGCTACGTTGTGCTATTATGCTACACTGTGCTATATTTTGCTTCATTGTGCTACACTGTGCTACATTGTAGTATTGTACTTAAGTGTGCTACACCGTGCTTTAGAAGGCTCCTTACCAGTATTCTCCTGTCTTTTCTGTGTAAACAGTACTTAAATACTAGGACGTAGTTTGTAGATATATATCTGCTCTTAAAGCAGAACAGTTAAAGTTCCGTTTTCAGTAACCCAGAGCTCCAGAGGGCCATAACAGGTCCAGTGTTCCATAAGAGATCCAGTGGACCATAATATCACTACACATGCAGACCATTTCATATTGCTAAACTTATTGTATTTTCGACAGAAAAATGTCTCTTGCTAAATTTTCGAGGTTCATAATTCAATTTAGATCAGACATCAGACCCCAGAAATGCTACATTTCTGAACTTTATTAAAAATTCCACTGTGTAAGGTTGCAAATTTGGCCCAAAATTGAACCTAGAGGCTTATTAACCTGACCTTTCTGACTCTTTCGTGCAAAATTTCTAGCGTGGTTTTGCGTTCTGTGCTGAAGTCAAGCGATTTCAATCTTTTTTATTTTCCATTGAGTCATATATCTTGGGAAGAGGTCGTGAAGAGGAAATTACGGGTCGATTATTTTCTCACACAGTATTTCTTGCTGCGTTTCTAGACCGCTAGTTGTCTATCATCTCGCAATTAGTCCATTGAAACAGAACTAATGCGTAACAACAGACAACTGGCACACGAGCAGTGCACAAAATACTATAGAGAAAAATTCTTATTAAATGTTAAAGGAAAGCTTATTTTCGTCGGTAATGTAACATTCGTGAAGCATGAAATGTTCCCAAGTATTTACTGACTATGTGCAATGAGCTATCAAAATAGGGAATGTGTAATTTCTCCGCTAACTGAGGTTTAAGGGATATGGCCAGGTAGGCGCTACTAGATAACTGGTGCAAGTTTGTGTGAAGTAATACATTGACCTCCATCAGACAAAAGTATTATTGGGGACATTTATGCATCAATAAAACATCCCAAGACAATCCTACCGAGAATATAGCATTTCTAATATAAAACAATTCTCGGAACAACCAGTCTTTACCTGTGATGCGAACATTATGCTCACAGACCACACACACACACACACACATACACACACACACACACACACACACATATATATATATATATATATATATATATATATATATATATATATATATATATATATATATATATATATATATATTGAACAAAATGCAAGATGTCTAAGAAGTCAGCAATAAGTCAGCAATCCATACACTTTATATATTTCATCTTTATATATTTAACATAAATTTGAAATTAAGATACAAATCTTTACTTTCTGTAATATAAACAATATTTCACCAAAATGTTGAAAAGTACATTAGAAAAGTACATTTAGTTTTACAAGTAAGTGCTGGAAGTTTTATGCACTGCAAATCAGAAGCACATTAACAATGCAAACACTAGTCATTTTTCAGGTAGAGTCAACATTCAAGAACAAAAGTGTCTAGTTCTGTTACAGGAAAAATAATGATAAATATAGCGACATGCTGCGTCCTTATATATTCATATGTAAATTAAACAGGTAACTAAATTAACAACTACCGACTGTCAGTTTACAAGTGTAAAATAAAGAGATTGACAAAAATGAACTAACACAACACTACCATTGCTAAACACTACAAATTCTGGTCCACATACAAAAAGCATAAATAACTAATTAACTATTTTTCTTTTTTATTACAGTTAATCCTGTAAGTGTACTTTGAAAATACTTATATATTCATTGCACCAATACAGTCTCTGTTTCTTTAAAGTTTGCTTTTTGTTTCGCATTGGTGGCAATTTGTTAACAATATTTTGATACTGTCTTCCAAATAACGAACGGCAACATGCTTGTCTGTAATGTGAGGAAAGTACATGACACCCCATAGCAACTTCTGGTCAAGCATAATGACTGAGTTGTTAAATACTGGTCCACAGTAATGCTCAGCAAAGGCACTATAAAGACCTACAATATGTTATTTATCATGCATATATGAAATTGCTATGACAAATGTTAGCTGCGATTAGCTGCTAATCATCTGATAAAGGATGTTAAATAGTACGCAAGCATATACGAAATTGTTTCCAAATTAATAGCCTTAAAACGTCCCCTTCAGTATAATTACAAATATAGATAAAACAGAAAAACATAGCAAGAAGTAAATTGAAAGAGATGGAACTTTTACCTGTGATATGGACATTGCTGTCACGCTCTGGGTTAAGAAAATTACAGTTTCCCATGTTAGTAATAGCTAGAAGTGACACAAGCTTCTCCCGTATGTACGGCATTTGGTCCTGAGCGTAGGTGGACCACACCAGAAACTCCTCCATGGCCTCTTGCCTGTGTTCACTAAGATGTTCCATGTTTTCTTTCACTAGCTGCCAGAAGTTTGCATCTTGTTGACCCCATTGCACAATATCTACGGTACTTAGAATTGAATACATAAGGTTATGGATGTAGCTGTGATCGTGTGGCAGCGTCGGCTTTGATCTGTCACTTGAATAAGATGCTGCGCATTCTATCAACCCTTCTGTTAGTGTATCTGTTGGTATACCTTTAGACCTGGCTAATTCTAAAACTATTCTACAAATAGACATAGTAGCTGCAGTTTGAATAGCACTATGTACCGAAACTTTGTGCATTTTGCAAGCTTTCAAAACCAGAGAACTTTCCTGTTCACTTAACGATGATGGATATAGGCATGTTTTACCTTGTGGTACAGATTCGAAATGCTGGCTTGCTTTATGCTCACCTGGAAATTTTGGATGGAAGTGAGCTACTTCAGAAGAAGGAAAATTCTTATTTGTATGTAATTTTTCTGGCTTTAATTCTTTCTTTTGATTGTCAAAACATTTCTCGAATGGCAATATTTCATTTATTGTGGCAATATCGCGTTGCAATAATATACTCTTTATGATGGGAATTTTGCGTGCAAAGAGAACTAATTTGGAGAGAAAACTTAGCTTAACATAATGGTCAAATGGTGGCGGCATCTGTAACATAAGCAAAAACACTGAAAATAATCAGTACTTTAATTAAACGTTTTGAAACCTTGCTTTAAGAGATTTCATTTTCATCCTCAGACTTTACCCATGAAAATTAAATTAGCCTCATTCAGACAAATATTTTAATGTTCATATAATATAGAAAAACGTTCTTCTTAAGAGAGATAATATTTTTACATGTAGACTTCCTTCTCTTGCGACTGCCTTGGTGTTCTCAATGCTCGCTGGTCCCATTTCAGCTGACAGCAGCTTTTGTAAATCGTTTAACATCTTCAAAGATGCTACAACGTGAAGCCAAAAAAGAAAGAGGAAGTATCATCACAAGATTTTCATGGTATTAACAACAATGGCTGTTTTAATTAACAATTAACAACTAACAACGGCGAACTTCTTAGTGTCACAACAGAGCTCATTTTACTCCAAATGACTTAAATCACTTTTATAGTAACTTACCTTGCCCATCAAAAATTGCATGGTGAGCGTCAAAGATCAACACACAGTGGCTGGCATAACTGGCGTCCTTTAAAAATCCCGTATCGTTAGGGACGAGGGTGAATCGCCAAAGCGGTGGTGGTGTATAATTGCCGGAATTAACGTCATAGATTTGCAGTAGCTGTTGCTCGAGTACCTCTGTCCAGTCCCCTGAAGAGGATACTCGTACATCAGGCTCACAATTCGCTTCCTCCTGGTTGTGGTTAAAATATATTTATATTTGCAGAAAACCTGTATGTTTGAGTATATGTTTATGAATACATAAGTTGTACTATCTTTTAATTGTTGTTATTGATACTCTAACTGTTTTATACAAAGCAAGTATATCAATAAGAGGTCAGAATTTTGATGTCTTGGGACAAAAGTGTAGTTTAAGCAAGAGTTGCCTTTAAATTAGCTTTAAAATGACAAGTAGAGAGCGATACTTTTAGGAACAGTCGAGCAAAATGTAGCCAGTTAAAATACTATTTTATTCGCTTGGTCCGTCAGTTTCTTAGAATTCTAGTATTACCTAAGATGTTATATGTAATAATCAATGGATTCTGAAAATGATTGGGATTGCATTTTACATCCCTATCAAAAGTAAATTATGTCAAAAGATTACGTAAATAAATAATTCACCTTCCAATATAAGTCGCCATTATGCTCCGTTATCCCCATTCTGAGTAAGGGGTGTCTGCGCATGAGAACTTTGAGACACCTCCTCAAACTCTCCGCCGTCAACGGCTGGCTCGAGCTCATAAACACTACATCAGATGCTATATCGATTCCTCTGGCATGGGACTTTGCATAGAATTTCTCAGTCTCACCTAGTCGTCTCGACAATCCTTGCGGTCGTACTGGTTTTCTGGAAAACATTACTCAATGACGCTGCACTAAATGTCAGAACAGAGATAACTGATTACTTACGGCCAACGATACCACAGCAACTTGAATTATTTTAATTCTATAATTATGCAACTCAATTAAAATACTAATATAATTAAAAGCACACTGTGTAACTTGTTTTATGTAATGTTATTAGGCTTATATAACCCTAACAGTCAAGTTACTTGTCAGTGGTTTATTAAAGATTTCCAAAGATATTACTTGTATTTAACCCTGGTCTAAACTACACTGTGCTTTTACTGATTTTTGTACTTCATCCTCATTCAGTGTAAAGTCCTTAGTTGTTACTGAAGAGATAAGGCCACTTAGAAACACCGCCCATGTTAGTATTATCTAACTTATATGATAACAGCTGTAAACTGTAAAACCGAAATGCATCATGTGGTGTAGAGACTTGAGTCCTTTACAGCAGCACATTGAGGATAAAATAAAAAAGAGAATACTGCAAGAAATCAAAATCAATCTAAATTGGTGTTTGTTTAAGCCCAGTTTTTCTTGAAATTCCAGTTGATTTGTTTACACATAGCATCTATGTATTATTGTATGATTCGAAAAGCTGACAAAGCATTCCCATTGTCTCATTGAAATTGCGGTAGTGTGTGTGAGGGAGGGAGGGTGGGAGGGACGGAGGGACGGAGGGACGAGGGAGGGAAGGAGGGAAGGAGGGAACGGAAGGGAACGGAACAGAAGGGAAGGGACAGACAGCGAGATAGTTGGACGTGCATTTAAATATCTGACACTACGGCCTTTTATACATTTTCCTTTGCATTTCCCACATATCGCTGAAACAATCCTTTTTTTTGCTCTTCCTTTGTTCGTATTTCTCTATTTCTAATTTTATCTATATTTTTTTCTTTTAAATACTTTTCTTTAATTTAAGACAAAGCATTCCAGAGGAAACAGCATCACAAATAGCGTCTTTTATAGGTAATGGTTATCGGCCTGTGGCCACATAATTTCAAAGTCAACAGATTAAAGTTGCTAATACTTTATTTTCTGAAATGTCGAAGTAACTATGTAAACTTTGAAACCAATAAAATATTTATCATCCTCTTCAAGTCATAATAACTGACTGGGAAATGTAAACATCGGTCAATAACAGAGTTCTACTTGAAAGCTTGGACTGTGTGACTGTAACGGCAGAAGGAGCACATGGTATAGCTTGAAACAGGCAACCAGCCTTTAGAATAGTGACGGATGACAGTTCGTAATGCTAGGACATCAGGCTCATATGAATCAAGTTATCTAGTCAACATTATTAAGGATAGGTGCTGAGCAATTGCATGAGTAAAGCTAGACTGCATATACACTGTAGATATCTAGCAGCGCCATTGAAGTAATAACAAAGAATAGTTTTATTTTGGGAGACTGTTTTTATTCTACACAAACTAATAAATAGTGAATATACCCCGGAAACTTTTTTCTCAAAATTACATTTCGTATAATGCCGCTCTATTACCCCTGCATTTAATTATCTGGAAACTGTCTTTCCACAGTTTGCTTTTGCGAATGCAATTCTTGCAGTTGGTCAGCAATAACTTGATGCTGTCGTGTAGATGGTGTATTGTGGACTATTTGTCGGTAACGTTTGGGAAATAAACAACACCCTACAGTAGCTTGTTTCCGAGTAGGATGATTGAATTATTGCAAACTGGGCCATAGAGATGTTTGGCAAATACATCGAAAATGCCTATATATATAATCATAAAACAAGTACACATATAAGCCACAGCAGAAGTAAGCTGTACAAAATCAACTAACAAATATGAAGTATAATATAAAAAGAAAACATGCTCTACCATAGCTTTTTTCTTCATTTGCTTAGATGCATCATAGTTTCCTGAGCTAACTCCCAGGAACTGACATCAATTTGACCCCATATCTATATATCAACAGAGCTTATAATTGAATACTTCAGGCTTTGGTGTAACTGTCTTCTCGTTTCGGTCATGATCTGTTCCTTGAATAGGATGCTGAACATTCATTTAACCCCTTTGAAAGTTTGACTGCCTCTACGCCTTTATATTCAGCTAGTTCTAATATCACTTTACATATGGACATAATTGCTACAGTCTGAGTAGCGCTTTGTGCGAAAATATCGTAACCTTTACATATATTAATAATTTGAACATTTTTCCATTCATTTGATGAGTTTGGGTACATGGATGGTTCTTTTTTTGGGTAAATCAAGATGCAAAGGATGCATTTTCTTTTCTTATTCAGCTACAGACTTCTCAGTAAAGTTACGATGCTGGCTTGTTGTTCAATATACTGTTTTTAAAAGTGGTTGAGTTTAATTCTCTGTTTTGGAGACGCTGGTGGTTTGATTTTAAAACGTTTTTAAAACAAATTTTTTTATTCAGAGTTCTAAAGTCTGGTTTGGAAAGAAATGCCTTATGAAGGAAACCGCGCAAAAGGCATAGTTTGGTAAATACACCATGTAGTAGGTGAGTGGAGGTAGCACTTATAACAGAAGTATGGCGACATTATTAAATGTGAATTTTAAACATAGGACACAAGGTAAGTGCATTAAGGATACATGCACATGACAGTTCCAACGAAGTGGCAAACTATTTTTTCTCTTCGCATTAGTAATATGCATTTATTGCAGTTATCAACAGATATATTGCTAGAAATTGCCATTCATGATACCTGCAAGGCGGGTCTTTTGCTGCAATTTCAACACTTTTCACTTTCTCCATGTCAGCCGACAAAAATCTTGCAAATCATTTTGCATCTTCAAGAAGGCATAAATTGAAAAATACCACAAATCACTTATCGCTATCCATACACTTTTAATACTTAACATTTGAAAGTGACATTTCTACTTTTGATGGAATATTAATCTGGAGAGTTGGTTCAAAATGTGTCGAATATCGTAACAAAAGGCTGCCTGTATGATATAAAGTATGTCTTCGTCAGTCATATAACGCAATTATCTTTGTCTTTGCAGCAGCTAATTAATACACACTTTTTACACTAAAGTCTCGTTTTTGTGTTCATTTCGTTCAAAATTTATTTTAGCTATATTCCGTTGACATATGATATTACTTGATCTTTTTATTTAGAATTAGCACTTCTAGGTGACTCTGTATTCGGAAAAATGCTAATCTCTTCCTTTTTTGATAAAATTTTAAGTGCATGTTAGGTTAAATGCATCCTGTATAGCTATCAATTCTATTTTTTGGTTTTAAAAGGCAATGTAGGTGGCTTTTATCTTGACCATCGTGGTTGGTACGATGTACATCAAAAACCAATATGCAGTGGTTGTCAGGAGGTGGTGCATAATTGCCGAGAGTCACGTCATATGTTTTAAGTAGCTGCAGTTTGAGTACGCGATTCCAGTCGTAGATATAGGCTACACTTACATTATTTTCACAGTCTAAAACCTCCTCTTTGTATACAAATGCAACGCAGCTGACATGCGAATTCTTTTCAAGTTATATTTGTATGACCGCAAATAATTCCAGGTTTGAATTAAGAAATTATTTAAAACGACATTTAACTAATAAATAGAAGTCATGTTGTTTTATTTTCGCAGCGATAGCGTTTTTCAAATGTCTTGCCAGTAACGACTCCGTGATTCCGTAAAATTGCTTTAATTTTAATTGCTCGATTCAGCATCCAAAATAAATATTTGCAACAAACGGCACCGTCATTCATTAATACCCTATTGAATGCAATACAAATGTATAGATTTACTTGACAAAACAAATCGCCTTTCTACTGCACAATTCCCCGATGTTTAGCCATGAGTACTTTCAAACTCTATCGTAATAACTGCTCACTCAATCGCTGTCTCGAACTGATAAAGACAAGATTTGACACGATGTCACCTCCTTTATCGTACACTTGGTCCACCTCTACAAGTCTTCTGATAAACCTGAAGGGTTTTGATTGTGTAAACATATATGGCTACTTCTATCACTCTATTTGCACCCTCTGTTGGCCACCCTTTGTTTCTGTATTAAAACCATAGTGTTAAAAATTTACTTTAATGCCTCAGTAATTGAAATACATGCATTAATCCGAGTTTTAATTCCATAAGAAGAGTCGTAAAATTATCTCAAACTTCAGCAATGTCTCGCATAGGAATGCCACTTTACCTATTTACTGAGATTTATGTTTGTAATATTAAGCTTTCTTTCCGATTGTAGTGATGTTTACCTTGAATTCTCGAGGGACACATCCTGCGGTGAATTCAGTTGTACTATATTAATTAAATTGACGTGCTACTATTCCCATGTAACCAGTTTTAACCGTTTGCGTTGTATTGAGACATTTCAAGGCAGTCTTTCAGTTTTAGAGACATGAATGTCTTACCCCTTGCATGTCAACTACTTTTTCGTATTACCGCCTAAGACATTCTGCGGCTTGAGACATCATAGTGTCAGCTGTCACTATGATGCCACCCCCTTCTGTTTTAAGAGCAGGATTTCAGGAGAATGTTTTTATTTCTTTACAAATATTTACTTGCAGCAATTGCATTAGTATTTCAAATGTATTTTTCTACTATAAAATGTCATATATTTATTTGGTTTCATAGTTTAACTTGTAAATACTAATAGTTTGTATGTTGTTAGATTTCGTACTTAATTCCGCAATTGCAGTAATTTATGTTATACATTATCTTAGGCCTCACATAATGGTTTCGTAACATCATGTTTGCACGTGGATCGATCAAGTTTATAATATAACTCCTGTTTGCTCAGAAATAAAACTAAATCAACTAACCAAATGCATTTTAGGGACCTTTGGGCAGTTACCGGTATTATGGATATTCTGCAACTTTCGAGCCACTTTTTGCGCAAATTGAAACTTTTCCAGAGCCCTCTGCTCACGTGACATAATTGATGGCGATGACGGTGTGACGTGATCGTCAACGGAAGGAACCGCAAACTGCAGCTCATATATAGATAAATATAGGTTTATGGTTTGAGGAAACCTTATTACGAGGTTTAGCATATACCCAAAACTTGACTTTAAATTGTTGAATCAGTTGTATTTCATGCATCATCGGGATGATTTTCTGTGTTATTTTCACATGGGCGTATGTGATATCATTTAGAATAAATTCATTTTTGGAAACTAAATATGAAATGCTATGCGTCAAATAGTTTTCCTTATTCAGCGCATGCTGCTGTGTTAATTTTATTTTCTGCACTGAATAGTTGTCTGGTATACTATACAAACATATTTTACAAACAAACTATTTAAAATGTTTATGCTTCCATTCTTTCCTGTACATAGTAAAATAATTTACTTTGCCCCGTTCAACTTTCAAGCCTGACTTTATTTGCCACATTGTTTTATCTTTCAACGGCTGATGAGTGCGTATACTGAAAGAATGTTTGTTTGACACATAAATTATCTTCTGCTAGCATTATATTTGGAATAAGCTTTCATTTACTAGTCATGACATGCTTGAAGATTTTGCAGTCGTCTCAGCCGGATGCAGCGTCTCATGCTCCATGGTGTTATATAAGGTTATAGATATCTACACTCAAATCGTTTCATAGCTACTACCGTTCTAAGATAGATTTCATTTTCACCGTAGATCAATTCTTCTCAGTAGCTGTGTCTCTCATAGCTAGGTCTAGCTACAGAACTTCTTCTTTAGAAGCATCATGCAATCGTACCTGCAAAACCTTTCAGCGACAACTCTGCACTTGTATCTGCGTCAAGCGATTCGGACAATACCAATTGCCATACCAACGTATCTGCTGATTCATGTTATATCTCTTTGGTTGTTTTTAGCTAATGTAAATATGTCTTTTAGTTTTACTTATCAAAAATTGGAGATATAAATGATGTGAGAAATAGTTGGTGTGGTTTATATTTGTATAAATTGTTTTTTTTAGCTCACAGTTCAATTCTGTTTACGCTGTGTTAAGCAGCCACCAGTTGCTCTTAGTCTGGGTCTAGGTGCCCTATTCAATAGAACAGTGAGAACAATAAAAAACTTGTTGCTAAGTAAAAATAATTATGGATATTTATGTTACTAAGGGAAAGTGGTAAAGGAGTATTGGCTGCAGTCAAATAATTAATTCCTTACATATTTTACATATTCTTTACAGGGTTATTTTAACAAACTCAGTTTAGTACAATAACAAACTCGCTCCCTCAAAAAATGTTTTCGCATCTAAAGTCAACACCGAATGGATTATCAAGGAGACCTGACGCAACAGAACCAGGATACGCAGATGGAAGCCAAATGAACAGATATTGTGTCAAATGTTGTTTATGAGCTCAAGGCAGCCATTGAGTGAGCAGGCATTAAGGCGAAGTTTGATGACATTTATGCGTAGACATTCCTTACTTGGAATGGGGATTGTGGAGTACGAAGGAGCTTTAATTTGGAAGGTTAACATCTTTATGCAATAACTAAAAACAATGAAATGAAGTGACCACATGTGAGAGTACTATGTATTATAACTTTAGGAAAAGCGATAGGTACTTTTTACAGATTTTACAGCATTTAAAGAGTCTTTAGGCATGAAGTTTTCGTAAAAACATAAAAGTACTAATTTGCATAATTTAGCATTATGAGAAACAGTCTGCATGCCTGAGCCCAAATTTTCAGCTACAACTGGTTCCAGAAGTTACATTTCAAATGTCACATTTTTACATATGTGCACACATTACGTCTGCTTGAAAACAGGAGGAGCCTATGAGTCTGATGTGCGTAGAGCCTATACAGACGACTGCAATCAAATACTTGAACGGCAGCATCTTCTTGCTTGATAACAAATTGATTGGTTCTCTTCTAATTGGTCTATTTTACAAAGCCTTATTAATGTGCTTATTTGATTTTATATCTATGGATGAAGATTCTTGTTGAAATGCAATTGATATTTTGAAATACATAATTTCCTTACAAAACATACAACATGATAGGTATAGTGTTATAAAAGTAAATACAGATTATGTTTTACATTTCCTGAAAGAAACACGTAAATGTTATCTAATAGCTTAATGTAGTCATAATTAAAGTATATTATATCTTTTTACTCTTATGTTCTTTATTCTTTAGCGATTAAACCAGTGTTAGAATTTTCGGAAGTCCCTTTCAAAAATATGATAAAGAAACAATAGAACATAGATACTCACCAAACAAAAGAGAATAACACAAAATCGGTATGAAGATCAACAGGAACTGCATTGCCATCTACAGTAATACGAGACCATGTCTTACAGTCGAAGGGCTGCCGTTATTTTTAGTTTTCAATGGATTTTCTAATGATTTTTTGATAATTTTAGACTCGAAAACTACAGAAAATTATGTACTAACATAACAATATGCAGTTGTCATTTATAGACAAAACTATTGGAAAGGGACATGACAAAAAATATCGTTTAAAGAATAAATTCACTTTGATATTTTAGCAATGGCCATTAAAATATTTTCTCTCACCTATTCGTGGACTAGATATATATATATATGTATGTAGAGAACGTTAATTTAAGTCACTTTGAATAATATTGCTCCTCGGGCTGTGAAAGACTGAGTTAAACGTGCATTTAATGGGATTTTAAGCTCCCTTGGTCAAACACCAAAAAATGTGTACAAAACGTGTCTCTTTAGAAGGTCAAAACAACTTACATCCAAAATTAATGATATGTTTATGAAAAAATAAATGGGTTCTGAGTAATTCGGCAGCGTACTTTCCAGTCAGGTTACATAGAGCACTAGAATTGTGCCTTTATGCGTAAGAGCTATAGTATTATACTTTAAAATTAAAGTAGAATCTCAACACACCAAACTGTAAGCAAAGTGGTGCTGATGAGCCTTGATTTATAGCAAACTGTCTTGAGGCATGTTCCTACGAAATAAATCTGGTACAAGTAAGGGTTTATCACCACAGTCATATATTTTGTTGGCGTCTTACTTCAGGCTGCTAAAACAAAAAAAAATGGCAGTTCAAAAACGGTATAAAGCATGGTATTACTAAACTTAAACCCTAGTTTAAGAGTGCTCGTAGTTTTGTAGACAAACGATACATGTAGTGAAAGAAACCGTATGACTTTGTAACCTTGGTGTTTTAAGGCCTGAAGTAACTGGGCTTGTGCTGAAGCTCTCCATCATTTCCTTCCCCAACATACGCCAACACATATTCCATACGAAACAGCTTCTTCAGATGTAGTGAAGCGCTGTTTTCTTTTGCCAGAAGTCAAGGACATTACATGCGTACAATTGTAAGTCCATTAGCTTAATTGGCTGCATTGTCACCATTAACTGTTTGGGTGATATTGAACAATGTGGGCATTAAGCACCCACAACCAATACATTTGTTCAGAATTTTTTTTATGTAGGAAATGACAACACAAGACCTTCAATTAAAACTTTTGAGTTGTTTGGCACGGGTTCAAGCGTCATTTATTAGTGTTTTATAGTTGAATTATTGTTTAACAAGTAACATCTAGAAGTAAAATATCTATGCCAATCCAGTGAAAGATATTGCCATCAGAGTTGTTAAGGACTAATTGTATAATTAGTGTTAGCACGTCACAAGGTGTCTTGCTGATCAATTAACAATGTTTTAAAATAAATCGCCTTTATATCTTTTTGATGCTTATTACTCTTATTGAGGATAAGCTTTGTATTGAGGATTGTGTTACTAATGGTTCAAACTGTTCAACAAACTCTAATTGTAAACAAATTTTTGAAAAGTATTGTACACTGAAAAATACGTTCTTTTTCTATTCAGAGGTAAAAAACCGAATCTCATTATCAATAACAATAACAATTCTTAATCACATAGAACAAAGAAGCGTTTATAACATGTACTTATTTTATATATATTATTGGGCCTTTGGCTTATCGTTACTTACTAAGCAGATGAACTGCTTTTCGTTAAATGGTAATTTTGACAATATCACATGCAGTGTTTTCTCTGTCCAGTAGAGAATTTGCTGTGTTACTTGAAAGCATTCAGGTGTCAGGTAAAAAGAATGTTATACTTAAAAAATGCTAAATGTTTTTAAATATTATTTTGGTAAAGATCAGACAAGTGTACAAGAAGTTGTTCATGGCATGATATTCGTTCTTTGATCAATTTGAACTCAACTGATGTTAAAAGTGTGATTCCGCTTATTTGAAAAGATTAATTGCTGTTTTATAGAATCTCCGCCACTCAATATATCAGCATCCGATGGACGTAAGATATCGAACACCAATAGAAATCTATAAAGCCTTGGGCAAAGCAGTCCGACCAGTGAGGAATATGTCCGATTTGCTTATTGTCACTACAAGTGTGACCTTGGTTAAAAAATCTGGAACTGAATGAGGGGAAAGAGACACTACAAACTTACATATGGTTGTACACGGTAAGGTGAGATTAGGTCGTATTGCCTAAACTATGCTTTCGAGACATTCCAGTTGTAACATAGATAAAAACGCATAATCTTTACTTATGTAGAGATTATGCAGGTTCAGTAGTTTCAGAAAGTTTATGAGCATAACATTTACCAGAATCTAAATAATATAAAGTAAATTTAAAATTCTAACAAGAATAAGATGCAATGATAATGCTTTCTATTGTAATGGTATTTGTTTAAACTTACATTGAAATATTAATAACTTTTTTATTTATGTATAGTTTTCTCTTTGAGTTTTATGACAGTTAAAATCTTTCACAAGATCTTTGTTTGCAAACAGACAAAGGAACAGACTTTGTTTGCAACCAGACAAAGGAGTCAGATACAGGCTAGTTAAAATATTACATCCTTAGGTGTGGAACGATGAATTCATTACATTAAACCCAGAAGAATACGGAGGTTTATTCACCACTTATTGCGATAGTGACATCATTTAGAAACCGGATGTAGTTCCCTACAATAGGTAGCATTCTAGATTGCTTTTATATATAATAAATGATAACGCTGTATAGTGCCTGAAAACAGCACATGTTCAAGCTTAGAAGCATACATTTATACTGCACAGTGCATGAAAACAGCTCAACTTTAGTGATCTATGCAACTGGTCTTAATTATTCTGAACTTGGTACGTATAACAAATAGCCTTTTATATCTGAATAAATTGGTTTTATCCCACATTTTGAGCATCATACTGCTTTCTCTGTTAAAAAAAAATCTTATACACCACTGGCACAGAGGACAATTTGATGACCCTATATTTAGTGATGGATTTGAAAGTTTAACACCTCGATAATTTCTGACCGGTCTTCAAGTAAACCGTTAGGATCAAACTCCAAACCACTGAAAGCAGCATTACATAATTCTAAGTTCGACTTTCTTCCGATTAGCTACAGAAACGCCTCTGTCTTTAAGATAGTTTTGTAGTTCGAAAGGTTTTCTCCAGCACAAATATTAACCATATTTATTTCTCTGTTTTATACACTAGGAAAAACATCTAAAAGTTTTGACAGTTTCAGCGAATGACGCGTAATGTGGATAGTTTACAAGATAATGTACTGTGAAAAGCGAGGCAGAGATAGCGTTACGCATCATCTTCAATTGATAAATTATAGCTAGTCATGGGATACACGATAAGATAGTGTACATATGCACGGCAGCAAGAACACTTGTGAGGCATGTTCACGGAAAAGTGCAAAAGTTTTTTATTTATTGGATCCTGATTAAATGATTGTAGTTTCATTCTGAAAATTTACACATTCACGAGGCAAATACATGGCAGTCTGAGGCTCCACTGCTGTGTTTGCCTCGCAATGTTTTCATTGGTTGCTTATACGGAGCACAGCTATTGTGGACATTTTTATCTTATTTTTGTACAGCAATTTAAAACACTAGACTCTTACTCAAAAAGCGACCTGCACGTTATTCAATAGCGATCGTAGTATGTCTGTTGCCCATTATGTGTAGGTTTGTCGCAGTTCGTCTCATTTTTCCTGACGCTTATATTGCTCGCTGAATGGTTTCCCCCTTCTGCCACCGCCGACTCCGTCTTAGTCTTAGGTCACGTTTTTTTCACTATTTCCATAATGCCATCATTCAGTTCTTGATTCTGCTACAAGGCATAATGAAGCTACAACTTTATATTTGGTCTTTTTACAAGAGCCTTAAATTTTCTTTTATTGATGATAAATAACTTGTGTGAAGAGCATTTCACGCCAGAAGAGGGAAAATCTCTATGATGCTTAATTGGACAATTTTCTCAAAGAGGAGAGAGTCGCTTCAACATAACTAGCGAGTTTATCTGTAAGAAATTTTTGTGAAAACACGAAATTTAGCAGTCAATTAAGGGTTGCAATAACTGACCCGGCCCACTCCCCCCTCCAACCCGTATCCTCCACTGTGATCTCTAATGGATTACAGGGCTTTTCTTTTGCTTCAACATGATGCTCTGCACAATATCCACATTTCTAGCAACATTTATCCTGCACTTGCGTAGGAACGGGGAGAACCAGAAGGCATTGCCGTACATTTTGAGGAGGGTAACACTTCGCATTTACTTATTTTAAACTCATTTTGCTTTATGTACATTGATAAAGCTCTTTTTTATTCGTTTTCTTTTTCAAGATTTTGTATCAAAATGCCCTTTTATAATACCTATCCTATTACAGAAGAAGATTTCTTATAGATAGAACATTCATGTATGTATGTGTATTTTTGAAATGTTATATTTGTGGAATATCAAACAAAAGAAATCAAGACAATAACTTTTTAAGGTGTTTCTTGGCAAATTATCAACACTTGTTTGTGTTAGACAGTCAGCAGTATCTCCAACACCTTCAGAAATGTCTCTAAGAACTTTAAATACCATATCTCAGCACGCAGGTACAGAAAATATTCCAGGGTGTGGAAATGAGGTGATTAATTAAGTTCCTTCATATTTACGTTAACTAAATAACTGCGACAACGACTCGGATAGTCTTGCTGGGAAACCTTGTCTCACAAGTTTTTCTCTTTTAATTTTTTCTTAGCTTGGAAGGTTTACCGAACTCGCTGTTTGACTTAATAAGAAAAAAATTACAACATATATCAGTCATGAGACCGAGAGGCATAAAGAGCAAGTTTAAAACCCTTCATCTTAAATATCAATTCCAAATCGAAGTTAACCTCACTTTCACAAAAATATCCGAGGCAGAGGCTTTTCAGAGATTTGCATTTCATTTTTATGGATACATATTCCAACACTTTGTAATATACAAATAATCTTATGACATTTCGCCATGAATTTCGAGGGCATGGCTGAAAATGTCGAAAGTGGTGTTAAAGATTCATGACTTACCAGGTTTCCAGCATTTTATGAGTTTAGCTAGGGGTGGTTAGTTTGATATTAACGTTGTCACAAAATGTCTTAGCTAATCGCAGGGGGTTTGATTACTAATCACAAAATTCAAATTTAACAGCCGTTGAGTCTTTCAGCCATACCCTTAAAAGACCAAATATTAGTTATCTCTGTTTCTCAGAAATGTTAGAGGCTAAGCGTTTGTGACCTGCATTTTTATTTAAAACCTATACATTTTTACCTATATACCTATATAAATGTACCTTATGTGGTCTTGGTTGTGTCTAAAGAGTTTTAGTCCTGTTACCTTTGCCTCTCAAAAATGTTTTAAGATCAGTCTTGACATCTAAATGGTAAATACTGCAGCGCTAATGAATGTGATCTTGGTTATGGCCTTAAGTTTTAATGATGATCTGACAATTTCATGCCACTTAAGGTATGCCGTAATTGTTTTGATCTTCTGTTATGCTTCACTAACCAAATGCTATTTTTTAGTTATAATATAATCAAATTTTATAAACAGTATTATTTATTTAAAATTCTATTAAAAATGTCAAAAATCACATGTTAATTTGATTGACTTATTTACATATACTTTACGTAACTTTATTAACTTTCTTGCTACACTATATGTTTATATTTTACCATTATTTGAAGGAGCAGTACAAAGAACACAATAAAGAAGAGAAGAAAAGTGAGGGTGATATAAAGCATGACCTTGTACTTAATGAATGGAAGTTGTTTGCTGCTGTTCTTTACAGGATATTTCTGCTACCGTTTGCAGCAGTAATCGCTGTGATGTCACTTCCTTTCATACTTAAATGATTTGGCATAAAACTTAGTATTCCGTTGTACGAATTGTAAATCAATATTTTAGTATTTTCTTTCAGTTTAAGTGTTTGTCTCAATAATTTATAATATTTAGAACAGCATTTGCCGTTTAAACTACATTGAGAATTTAACTTTAATTTACTTGAAGCTATCCACAAGGTATAACAATTATTTTATTTATTAGATATTTCACTTTGGGTTTTGGAGAGACGTAACACTTTAAGCGCTGTACATCATGAGAAAATATACTTATACATGAAATAAAACTGCTATGACTTGTATCAAGAATCATATCAATATGTAAGTAATACTCATTTGCGTAATATAAAATCAATAAACTCAAAGGATTAATGATAACAGTTAACTAAAACCAGTGAGTAATAAATTACTTCACAAATAAATACGTTTTAACTTTCTTTTCAAAAATGCAAAAACATTCTTTGGTACGAATATCTTTGGGACACTAAGAGACACTAAGAGACACTAAGACTCTGTCGCCGTAATTGTTGCTGGTTTTATGTGTAGATAACAGATTTAGACTGCCGGATAGGAGGATTCCAGGGATTTGATTTACTGTAAAAAGTTCCAAAATATAATTTGAAGACATGCCATGCAAGGCTTCATGAACTAAAATTAGCAGCTTGAATATAATTTGATTTCGATGGGTAGCCAATCTTGCAGCATGGTGGCGGCACAATAATATCTGTCGGATTTAAGAATCAGCCTCGCTGAATGGTTTTGAACTACCTGTAGGCGCTTATTAGATAATTATAACAATCGTGTAGTAACGAATTAACGTAGTCCAGGCGTGAAATAGTGCATACGTGAACCAGTTGTTTCGTGGAATAAGGCGAGAGAAAGAGTCGAATTCGTTTACTGTTCCTTAGACAGAACAATGAGCACGATACATCCGCATTGACATAATTCCCCATTGTCATCAAATTATCCATTTGAATTCCCAGATTTTTAACAGATGAAGAAGAGTTAATAATAGATCCAGTGATATTTATCTGAAATTCAGGCAATAGCTTCAACGAATAACGAGAGCCTATAAGAATGAGTTCTGTTTTATTACTGTTCAATTTTAACATGTTCGTAGACAGTCAACGCTTAAGTTTAATAATACAGTGTTAGAGATTTTCTGGAAAAGAGGTATAGCTATAACGGGGATCAAAGTTGATACAGAGTTGACTGTCATCTGCATCTAATTGATAAGGGACACCGTGTTTTGAAGCGATTTAACTTAAAGGAGAAATGTACATTGTAAACAGGAGCGGGCCAAGCACTGAGCCCTGTGATACAGCATAGCGTAGAGGAGCTGCCTTTGACTGTATTCCATCAATCACAACAGACTGACGAAACCCCATGGCAAGATTCTTGGTGGTCAAAAAGGATACTATGGTCTAGCGTACCAATTGCTGCACTACGGTCTAGCATTGCAAGTGCTTCCATGCGCTTGCTGTTGAGGACTTGTAGCATATCGTTTTGCACCCCAAGTCCTACATAATGCCCGCTATGTGGACTGAAATCGATCTAAAAGGCTATTCCTTTCACTATGGCGCTTCAACAACAGGGAACGACTTATTCAATTAATTTGGATAAAATAGAAAGGTTGGATATAGGTCTGTAGTTTTTTAGTACTTCAGAGTCTACGTTGGGCTTTTTCAAGAGGGGTTTTATCAATTTCTGTTTTAGCGGGGATGGCATGGATAAATTAACTATTCGTGTGCGATGATTGAGAAAAGACTCTGAGCAGGCGGTAAAAAGTTCAAAGCACACGTACCACCACATGATGTTGCAATTATGTTTTTTATTTCTTCTCTGGAAGTGGCGGGTTTAAAAACGGATAGTATGTCGCCAGAGCAGATTGGTAGTACGACCATTCGAAGACTAGGCATAGCCTCCTTATGTTGCTTGTAGGATATGTCGTTGCGAATTTTGACAATATTATCGGCGAAACACTCATAAAACACGTCTGGCAAACTATCTTGAAACTCTTCAGATGGTAGGTCAGAAGGTATTCCAATGTTCATGAATGATTTAGTTACACTAAATAGCCGCTTTTGATCACGCTCAGTTTCCAGGACCTTATTGGTACAAACTCAGGTTGCAACTCATCTCCAAGTTTATGTAAGAGCGCACACTGCTCCTTTTATTTTCGCATGTCACATTCAAGACCGAACTATTTTTCTTTCGTTCAAGTTTACCTCTGATGACTTTGACTTTCTGTAATTAGCAACATGTAATCGGGTATTCGGTCTAATGCTTATAGTTTTCTGGTGCATAAGAGTGTACTACGCTTTTAACTGTTTTGTCGTAGGATTCGACAGCTGCTGAAATATCCATACAGCTACCAAAATCTGATTCCGCGATATCCTGATGAAAGGAATCTAGGCAAATGTCGTTAAATTTTCTAAACGAAATTGTTTTGCGCAAAGGGTGAGGTTTATCAAATTTAAGCGAGAATTGTATTAAAGAATGATCCGACATACAACGGGTTGCTAATTCCGTGGATTGCACTAAATTACTCTTAGAGGTAATAACGACATCCAGAATGGCCGCTATTGTGGGTGGCACCGGTAATAAAGGGCAGGTTCAGGTCACCCACGACTAATGCATTATGCTTTGAAGCAGCTAGTCCAATTGTATAAATTGCGAACTCGTCTAAAAGCTGAGGTACCTTTTGGCCAAATGGATCGGGGCGTTATATTGACACTAGTCGTATATATACATTGCGGATTGCTACATCTGCCTCTATAAGTTCAAAAACTGTCACTGTTTCATAATTGTTGTAGAAATAAGACTCTCTCTCTCTCTCTCTTTCTCTCTCTCTCTCTCTCTCTCTCTCTCTCTCTCTCTCTCTCTCTCTCTCTAACTTTAGCCAGCATAAAGGAGTCTCTTAATCTCCAAGCCTCTTACACAAAGCACAGAAACGAAAAACAAATATGACAACTTTATCATTCTCCAAATCAAAGTTTGTACCTGCTTTTAAGTTAGAGAAATAATGCTTATTGAGCAATGTACAAACTAGAGCAGTATATTCGTTTCACAACTATGAGAAATGTTACTCTGTGTTCATTGCTACAAGTCATATAATCATTAATGTCTTCAACTTAAAATTTAAGTTTTGCCTAAAATATGCCCCCGTGGGTCTTCCTCTGTTCTCGCGAAATAATCTCGCATTTATTCGTGGCTGGAGCACACAGTGGGGTACGTGTCATCTACTACACCGCAGCAGGTCTTGTGGATACGTCAGTAAGAACATTATTCTCGCTAAGTGCTACCGTATTGAAGTACATCCATATCTCTACACTTGTATTGACCTCTCTTGATTTGACGATTGTTAAGTCCGGAGTAGTGTAATAAATTACTTCTTTTGCTGATGACACAGCCATCTGGGTGTTATTTCTTGTAATGTCCGTAGTCCCTTCTGTTGTTGATAAATGTGTTTGCATATTGTGACGTTCATTCGTAACGTATATAATCAGTCATGCAATATTCTATGCTATTTGCTGTCAATGATAAGTCATTCAGAGTGATTTTTGCCCACGGTACGGACATTAACCACTGTGGGGAAGCGTAGAGATCATAACTTCTATGTGGTCGGTTGAACCGACCTTTAACCATGCTAATCTGTTGTCGCAAATAAACTCTATATAGTGTATGTCGAAAAGCTGTAGACGTAATAAACTCGATATATTTCCTACAGTGCCTAATGGATTACCTTTCATTTTGGAATTCTGGATAGCAGGAAATCTTCCCAATCTACAGACTATCACTGACAGAGTCATCAGGATAATTTTATGTTACATAAAATTTTCAGGGACGGCTCTACATTATTTCTCTTATGCAGGTTTTCTTTAGCAGAAGTGAGCAAGAACATCGGCATTTGATACTGTCCAGTATTTATGAATCCCACAGTTTTAAGCTTTTGTAAGTCTTCGAACATAGTCACGCGACTAGTACGATTAATTGACGACAAACTGGCATGCTTTAAAGTGTATTGTAAAGATTAGGTAGGCAGTGAAATTCATTAAGAGATAGCTTCAACGACTGAAAAAAGCTGTAGTTGCCAAAATCAATTTGTACCAAAGAAGCCATGATTGGTACAACATCTCCAAAGTCGGAAAATGCTGTAAGGAGTAAATAAATGTAGTAAACCTTGGAATACAGCAGAGTTTGTTCTGTTTATTATATTTGATCGTAAGTTACCTGGGTGTATAGTGATGGCCGTTTTTACGCTTTGCAATTTTTTCTCTTTTAGAGTCAGTGTAGAAATCACCGATAAATTGCTCAAATAATATATAGGAATTGGCGAATGTTAAATTCTTTTTCTAGTTCTAAAATAACTAATAAATTTGCTAATTTCGATGAAAGGATGGCATTTTAATTAGAGAATTATTACTTCGATTTATTGCTACAATATTTATCAGATGGTCAGAGCATACAAACGCGGGTATATGTTCCTTCTCTAAAGTCGAATCTTGCAAATAAAGGGACTGTAGACTAGCCGGTAGCCTGCCAATCAATGCATTGGAGAGATTTCTCAAGTGCATTTTAAAACTGTTCAAAATAATAATAGAGTCAAAATCCAAAAAAAAAAGAAGAATTGTTGACAGTCAATTTTCCTCGATGTAAAGACTGGTGAGATCGAACAGTGATGCTTGACAAGTACCGGGTGGAGTAGAAGGTCTGCTATCAGATAAGCGTAATTCCTGTAACGCAAGTAATGGAATAAGGAAGGCGCAATCAATCTGTGTGATAAAATTGTTATCCAAGTAAAGGTTTGTCAATGTAGATGCAATTAATGACACATTTATAAATTGAGTTGTTCTGTAAGAAGGCGCCATTCTGTATCAGTGATGTTTCATTATTCCTTATATCCAACTTCTCTAATTCAGTGAATTTTGCAAAGATTCATTCATGTAACTCTTGAATGTGATTAGAAAAGAGGGAAAAGCTTTACACAACATTGTTGCTAATATAATTGAAAATGTTACTTCCTTATTTGCCACCATCCATTTCAGGTCCAGATCCAGATCTTTTTACACGTTATAATTCATTGACTTTTTTGTGAAGGTTACTATTGCCTTACGTGCTTGATTCTTCAGATCAGCAGGGTCACTCCATAGCTTTATAATCATAGAAATGATTCCACATTAAAGCTAAACTGGTTTTCAAATCAACAAAGTTATGTATGAAAAGCCCAAACCGTATGTGCCTGACTTAAATAAGCAATATTATGTTCCTTTCGCAACCTGAAGTCATAGAGTGATGCTCAGTTCACTGAACATAAATATTCAAAATACCTATTTAGAAGAGCTGCACATATTCGAGAATTGAATCCTATTGTGCTTTTACTAAAACTGCAGGTGTGTTTAACTTAAACCGTAGTTGAACTGCCAAGAGAATGGCAGAAATATTCTAAGAATACCCTAGATCGAGAAAGCTCTCATCATTCCACTTTCGTTCTTCGGTTTGTACATGAACACTGCAGACCATGAACTTAGTACATTAATTTGATTATTGTAAGACACTCATACTTTCAACACCTCAGTTTAGAACAAATAAATTGAGAGAGGCTGAATGCGAAAATAAGTCTCATCCCTCTGGTTATTGACAAACCCTTTTTTAAACATACCATTTCCACATGAATCAACGAAATCACTTAGGAAAGACTTTATTACAATGTGCAGTAAAACAGACATGTGTCAAAAGCGATTTCATTATGGTAACATTTCAACAGCCTGATATTTCTTCCTGCTCAGAGATAACATCCAATCAAAAGCGTTCCTATGCATTTAAGTTACAGCACCGCCAGTGTGTGCGTTCACAATATGCATTAGGATCAGGACGTATACTTAGAAGATTCTATTTTAAATATTGACTTACATTTGCAAAAAATATTGTTTAAGGAATGTCTCTTAAGCACAATTGTAAAAAAAAGTTTATACAACTGCAATAGAAAATTATTGGACCATGACAAATAGCTTCATTGCTATATAAAAACTTTGTTAATGGAACATGGAATCATACCACCTTTTCACAATATGTCGTCAATTTGCTTTCCAAGATAGACTGAAACTTATTTACAGGGTATTATCTCTCTGTCAATACAGAAAATATCCATTATGACAAACTAATGCAGAACAATCAATAACGGGAATCGTGATAGAATTATTCATAACACAAAAGTCAACAATCATTGTTTTCTTCTAAACAGTGTGAAAAGGTTCAAGCTGTATTTGAATTGTCTCTTGGGTCAACTAGATTATATCTCTGAAAGGACAAAGACCATGAACTCTAACTAGATTTTTTATAGCATGGATAAATCCTGCAATTTTGCAATTTTAAACCATGCAAACCTGCACGACCAGTACGGACACCGCCATGGAATTCACACAACGCAATGCGCATCACGTGGTAACCCTATAAGAACAAGACAGGTTTCACAACACCAATCCTACGTTTTCCTGAGTTCCGCTTTTATATTTTCAGATCAAAGTTATAATATTAATGATATCATAAACACCATTAATATCAATTCCACAGATATACCGCTTTTCTTTACTAATTCTTTGTATAAGAACACACATTGAGGTATATGAATTGGAATAGAAGCACTAGTCAGGTACCACAGTACCTATTTCATGTTTGCCAAAATTCTTCTCTAAGAACAAAGTAATAATTTTATATCAGAAAAGTAATGGCATGGTTTTGAACAAGAATATCCTCCCCAATTGTTTCCATTAAATTTATAGAGACTGTGCTTAGCTGTACGGGTTATCGCTCACAGTCTAAGAGAATGCCAGGTAAGTTGCGGATTGCCAATTAACTATCAAGACAGCATTTCAAACTATGTTCCTATACCATTTAAACAGTATCTTGTATTATCATCTGAGCGGATGTGTAATCATTAGGATTGGGCGATTGCAGTTATACACATTTCGCTACATTTAAACGGCAGAATATCTGATATTATTTGTGTATTTACGGGGATTTCGCGCTATTTAGGAGTGCATTGCAAAAAGTTGCCAAATCGAATACATAATTACTTAAGCACCAGTGACGTCACAAATCACTGTTTCTCACCGCGTATGTAAGAAAAGCATTCGCCGCCGTGTCTGCTGCAACTGTCCTCAAAACACTACACAGAATGAGTCCGTCGCGTTCAAGCCATTGCATATTTCCTAATATATCCATGTATCTTTTAAAAAAAAAATCTTCTGCACAGTTCATGGTATTGTCACGTATTCAATAATTTGTAATATATTTTAACTGTCATATAAAGCCTTTATAATGTTTTTTCGTATCTCAGAGTCATTTCTCTGTTCACATCCAATCGACACTTTGAGCAAAATACAAGTTGGACCAGATATAAAAACTAAAATGAAATTAAAACATTAATAAAAGTGCTCGATAAAAACCATTGTATTTTTTAATTTATCGAAAGTTTCACCTCTTCTGCTTCTTATATTAGTTTGAAATTTATATGATGCATTTTAACATTTGTACATAATAAACGGTCAAAACAAAAGAAAAACGAATCATAATGAGAGACTGAAATAACATTTGAAGTTATCTAAAGATCTCGGAATCAATATATACTCTTTCTGAAACTGCAAACATATTTTATTTACTTGTTATACAGTGCATTCAAAACACTAGACTGTCACAGAAAAAACCGACGCATATAAGCTTATTCTTACAAAGTGATTCGCATATGTTAGCATGTTACGTTTAGGTTTATAAGTTCGTTTTTCCTGACGCTTCTATTGCTCGCTGTATGATCTCCCCCCTAAGGGCTTTAAATACTATGTCGCAGCACACAGTTACAGAAAATATTCCAGGATATAGAAACGAAGTAATTAATCAGAATGCTCCGTATTAAGTTAATTAAATAACTGGAGCAACGACTCGAATAATATAAATATTTAGTGGTCTTGTTTGGAAACTTGTCTAACAATTGTTTCTCTTTTAATTTGGTCTTTTGTTTTAATGATTGCCGAAATCACTGTCTGATTTTCGTGAGATCTCGCGGCACAGAGCACAAGTTCTAAAACTTTCACCTCAAATGTCAACTCCAAATCGAGGTCAGCCCCACTTTCACAATAATATATCTGAGGCAAAGGCTTTTTAGAGATTTGCATTTCGTTTTTTTGGACACCTATCCCCATAAGTTGCCATCGATATCCCCATATAACAGAAAGCTTTATGATATTTAACCATGGCTGGCTATCTCGAAAGCTACTGAATACAAAAAGAATATGATCTCATTTTCGGATGACCGCGTAGATTTTCAGTCTTTGATTTTCAAGGTAAAAGCTTTGGTTGACTTGTTAAGTCAACTGATTAGATCGTTGGTCTGGTATATTGTAATGTCCACTTAATGATAACAGCTAATGTATTGGTTAGCACAATCTGCTTTTGTACTGTAATACCTGGTCAATTCAGGCTTCACTTGATTAGCATGATGGTTTTGGTTAAGTAGGCCTCCTATAATGTTTCCTCTAAGTATTACCCGTGAGTTGTGCACAGGGAGTAAAAATTCCTGACTTCCAGTTTTCCAGCATTCTATAAGTTAAGCTCGAGGTGGTAAGCGTGATATTAGCGTCCTTACAAAATGTCTTAGCTAAACGCAGGGGCTAGATCACCAATCATGGAATTCAAATTTCATGGCCGTTGAGTTTTCAGCCATCCCTTAAAAGGTCAAATGTTAATAATCTCTGTATCTTAGAAATGACAGAATTTTTAACTGAAACCTAGACAGCGACATGTAAGTGTAGCTTTGGAATCTTGACTGTCTCTTATATAAAAGGTTAGGGTTCTGTTACCTTTGCCTCTCAAGACTATTTTAAGATCAGCTTTGAAATCTAAATGCTAAATTCTACAACGTCTTATTTATATATAATATCTGTGACTTTATTAACTTTATTTACTTATATGATATGTTTACATTTTACCATTCTGTGAAGGACCAGTAAGAAGAACACGATACAGAAAAGTGAGGCTGATATGAAAGATGTGTATGTTCCTTATGAATGGAAGTGGTTGACTGCTGTTCTTGACAGGCTATTTCTGCTACTTTTTGCTTCTGTAATCGCTGTGATTTCACTTGCTTTCATGCTTATGTGATTGGCAAATTTCAGTATTTTGCTTCAGTTTCAGTGTTTGTTATAATACAGTAATATATTGTTAGAACAGTTAGAACGTTTGTACTACCAAATTGCACTTCGACAATCTTTCTCGCTCTGTCTTTCTCTCTCTCTTTTTCTCTCTCTCTCTATCTCTCTCTCCCTATCTGTCTCTGTCTTCATCTCTCTCTCTTTCTCTACCTCTACCTAGCCATGCTAAAGGAGGACATCTACCTCTCTTCTCTCTCTCTGTCTATCTGTTTATCTGCACATCTCTCTCTCTCTCTCTCCTTTCTTTTCTCTCTCTCTATGTCCATCTATCTATCTATCTATCTCTCCCGTAGTTCTGTCTTTGTATATCACCTTCGCCTCAAACTCTATCTCTCTCTCCCTCTCTCTACCTCTACCTAGCCAGGCTAAAGGAGGGACATTATAAAACTCTTAATACTACGATCCTCTTACACAAATTACAAAGATAAACTGCAATAACTGTACCAGGCCAAATGCAAAAGAATACCATTAATCAATAACCAGAGTTTTACTCCGGAATAAGTCGTCCTTCTGAAGCTCCTTGAATGTTCTCTTTTTATGATAGATCTATAATCCGTTGTTTCCGAGAAATCATTTTTATTGTATTGTTAGTGCTTTACATTAGTAGGTCTGTAGCATAATACTTCTATATATAAGCTTAAGTGACTATGCAAAAGCAAGATACCCAAGCTGTCCCAGTAAAGCTAAATTCAAGGCCAAAATAATGATAACAGTTCATTTAGCGACCTTGTTTCACATTACCAACCTAGTCTTACCCTTGTTTCTTAGAGAGAATAAGACCAGAACAAAATGCGGTGCAACACCGCGTTCATAGACGTAACACCTAAGAGTTGATTTAGAAGATTTTGAAAAGAAATTGAAACGAACCTAAATTAGCAATTAAATGTTGATTTTGAAATGGTTTAATTTTTCAATTTATTTAATTCCTTTAAGTGTTTTAATATAAATATTATAACATATTTTGTAAATCACTTAGGGCCAGTCTATAATAGTCTATAAATATTGGAATTCAAATTAATTAATAATAATAATAATAATAATAATAATAATAATAATAATAATAATAATAATAATAATAATAATAATAATAATAATAATAATAATAATAATAATAATAATAATAATGATGATAACAATAATAATAATAAGATTGACAATACCAATAATAATTATGATAAATAGTAAAAGCAACAGTGGTGGTAGCACTGAAAGAAGCAAGAATAGTAGTAGTAGCAGTAAAAGCAATGGTAGTAGTAGAAGCAGTGATAGAAGTAGAAGTAGTAACAGAAATAACAATAATAAAAACCCGTCCACACAAAAAGTGTGTCCTTAAAATTTATAATGACCTTAAGACCTAATGATATTGATGTAATTGAAAGGCGATTATGCCATATCTTAGTCCTTGAAACACAATTATTGCTCAAATTGCACATAATTTTCGTAACCATGTTATCATTTCTGTGAGATTAAATCCCCGACAGGTATTCATTTTTGGAAATAATGCTCTAAAGTTAAAAGGATAATCATTCGTATAAACTTTTTTCCATGTTAAGGTTTTCATAAATATATCTGACAAGCAACAGCTTGGCGTCGTGTCCTGTTTACTTCAACTGCTCTGTATTTCGAATCTTTCGCTTTTAATATGGATGATTACTTCTTGACACTTGAGCATGAGGGTTCATATTTTTTAACGGTTTTTCAACTATTATCACACCAAAGATCATATTTTTAGATTACATTAGCGTCGCTAAGGGAATAAAGAATAAAATAATTGTTAACTACGCGAAATATATTCCAATCAAATCTAAAACAATGTATGTGTTGTTACTCGTCGCTGCCGTTGTCATTGCCCTTGCGGACTCTACACAAGGTAAATAAACATGCTTATTTTAAAGGCATTTTATTCCCTCTAGTAATTTCTTCTAGATCAAAGATTCATAAAGTGAAAATGCTGTTTATGGTTATCACAACTTAAACGTAAAATTCGCCAAATAACTTAAACCATTTCCTGCGGTTTTTAAATACAACAGGCCGATAATCGTACTTAAACTTTAAATATTATTTAAATGCAATTCTTTACCACAATATGTGATTGGAACAAATAATTAATGTATTAAAGTTTCATTAAAGTATTAAAGTGCTTTTCAGAAAATTAATTTACAAGTTCTTTAGCCAATGTTATAATGGGCCCATTTTTGCGAAGAAATAGAAGTGTCTATTGCTCATTAAAGTTGAAAATAAAATGTTTTTAAAAGATGACCAATATGCCCAGGAACACTTCCCTCCCTACTCCCACCCCCATCACACCGTGTGACGCCAGTTGAACTCCTACCTCATCTTTTGAATATAGTGTTGGCCACTTCTATTCTAACCAGCTTTCAATTTGAATGCTTTTAATGGGATAATTCTCTGTTTTCAGTTCAAATTAACCAATTTAACTAACTGCAATCAATCATTCAGTTCAACTAAGCTTCCAATCCTTCTTGGTGGGACTTAACCATGCTCTCATAGAGTGGTGGAAATTAGGGATTCAGGAATATTTATCACTCGTGCAACATTTACTGACAAAACACAGAAGAGACATTATAGAAGATTGTCTTCTTAACCAAATCTGATCTATTTGATTGACAAATTTAGTCATTGTTGTATAATCTCAGTATTCTGGACACCTTGCTAATCTCGACAAATTATGTCACTCAGAACTCTGTCCGGATTAACCAGGTTTTACTGTAGTTTTAAGCCCTGGAAAAATACAAAATGTAGAGAAAGGCAAATTTGATAATCGAAACAACAACTGTTCTCATTAAGAGTAGACATTACAATAGAGGCTCGAACTATTAGTAGCAATCAATATTTTCCGCATTGTGTCTCATTTTGGCATAAATCCTGTACGAGTCATTACTGTATGGCACGAATTATAACGAGTAGTGTGTATTACTGGATTACTGTGTATTACTGGATCAGCCAGATAATAAGGTTACACGACATTGGCACTGGTCGACAATACCACTACTCCTTTCTGTCTTCATGGGGCTTAAGGTTGGTTGTCGCATTGGATTGAATCGATTCGCATAGCACCATCGCAATAATGTCCATATTCTGCCAGCTGATTAAAATCAAAGTATTTCACTTTTTGTGGGAAACATTCCTTCAAGAAAACAATTGTGATTTAATCTGTGTTCTAATTAACCCTGTCTGAATAACAATCAGCCCTGAATTCTTTCAATGCCAACGTTTTAAGCAGAGAGATATTAAAGGACAATTGAAGCACTATAAGAAAACTCAATAGAACGTTACTCATCAAGTAGTTGGTTCTATATAAAATCGTTCAAAAGCTTAACTACAAGTGTCTAGTCAACTACAAGACGTCTTTACAATGTCGTGTGAAAATCATTACCGTTATTACCAGGCGACATTGTGTGGTATATGTGTTGTATGCATGCAGTTTATATGCAATATAAATCTGATATGCATATGGTGTGCATGCGGTTTGTTTGTGATGCTGTGTGATATGAGGCCGAACATATCACATGTCCAGAAATATATCACACGAGTTTAATCCTTTGAAATATGTCGGCATGTTTGAAGTCAGGTGTCTATACTTTGAAGAAGCCTTCAACTCGCCCACCACAAACAAACCCTTTATTGTGTCACTGTAGTAAATATCGTTGCCTTAGCTAACCCGTTTGGGTTTTACTCAGCAACCACTCTGCATGGCAGTTCCCTTTGGAGATTATATCATAGAGGCAGCCTTTAGACCCATTTTAAATATTATGTTCTGTACCTTTTTATGCATGGTCTTGAGTAAGTTCTGATAAATTCGGAAGGTTGTCGGAGGTCTGGAACAATAAAGGTGACGCAATAGTAAATTGGTAAATTTAATTGAAAGTACGATAGAACACTTGATGACACAGCTATAATACATCGAATTTAATGATGTCATAAATAACATCAAGAAACAGGCGTGGAAATTGTTTCACTTCTACGCCGTATTATACTGTGGTATTGTCTGCACTCCGTTACTCATACACATCCCACACTTATACGCGGCATCAATAAAAATGTGTTGATATTTTATTACGGTCATATGATTCTTCCCATTTTCTCTGTGAATATTTTAAGGTGAATTATAGATATGTGAAAAATGTTATGTACGTTACACAAACATCAGCACCATACGTTCATGAGGTACTGATGTTAATGTGAGATATACATTTATGTTCATGTAATGCCAATGCTAATATGGTGTTAAGATTAGTCTGTATTGTAATTTTCGCTCATTGTTAATGTTTATGGGGCATTTATGTGGATAGTCATGTGATTTGATGTCAACGTACATATGCCGTTTATGTTAAGGTTGTACGGATCTGATTGCCATAGCGGATATCGTGTTGTCATTTGATTCTCACGCGCTGCACGGCTTTAGCAACTATTCAAAGTAAGCTATAGTTTATTAGTAGACACCTGTCAATCAGAACTAGAACAAAAAATCTAATCTTCCCATCACTGGTTTGTGCCTTTTCACATAAACCGTCATTGGTTTTGGAGTTACTGCATAATGCTGTGAAACTATACATCACCTACTGAAACGTCAATGTTAATGTTAGGTTTATGTTAACGTTCATTTGATGCTGATATCAAAGTGGCCTTTATGTTCAGGATAGAAAAAATATATCAGCGAAGGGGAATTACAAAGTAAACTTCACATTTCGAACCAAGTGCTTAAAAATATGAAGAAATTGTTACTATATCAACGTTGCTAAGCAACCTTGATTTGTTATAAAGCGATTATGACGCATGCTGGGTAATTACTGGCCCCGAGGACTATGTGCTGCAAATGTGGACAGATGATCAATTTAGTCTGGAGTACGACCTTTTCTGTGACTTCGACTTTTTGAAGATCTCGTGTGGCGAAGACGGTAACTATTTCAGCATTTGTACATAGCTCTCTTGACATGTCTCACATGTCTTGACATGGACACGACTGAATGGACATGTTGTACTAAAATGGAGTCATATGGCTAAGGCTTTAGAACACAAAATTCACGAACCTTAATTTTATAAAGGGTCAAGTGACAAGAATACAAAAAACTGTAAAATTGTTTGCAGTGTGCGCACATTTATTTTTAGTCTGAAACAGTATGTCGTTGTACAACAAGTTTATTTGGAACTGCCTTTTCAAATAGACTAAGATAAGCCAATATTAGTTACACAATATTAGTTATACATTAATGTTGCTTTACGAACAAATCCAATATGTGTTTGGAGATTTTAATAATATTTCTTAGTACTTGTGTTCCTTCAGGGGAAGACGGTTTGATCGGGAAGTACTGCGGCAACGACGGTATCGATGAGGACGATCCCGTCTATAGTGACGATAACTCAGTCCGTGTGAAGTTTTCAACTGATTTTTATATCACGTCATATGGCTTCACGTTTTATTATAAAGCAGTCAGTAAGTATTCTGTAAATATTTCTAATGGTTATAAATGATTAAAAAATCTATAGATTAATCTATAAATTCACATTTAGCATTCATCTCAGAGTATAGCGCAAGCATGGGCATAAACAAAGCCTCTAAAATCCAAGAAAACAGACTATTATTCTGTTCCTAACGCTCATTTGTTTATAGCATCTGACACAGGCAATGGTGGAGACTGTGTTCTTGACTCTTTAGAAGATATAAAAAAAGTCAGCTCTCGAGGTAAATCTTCTGCATTCATTGTTTGAATATATTTGCGCGAACTATTCAAGAAGAAAATGAAAGATATTCACACACTAAACAACTGGGAACAACGTTGTTATTACTGTGAAATTAAGCTTTTTTGTGTACTGGAACATGAAATAGATAAGTGATTTGTTCGAAAAGATATAATTTGAATATCCAGCTGAAAGAGAACTATGAGGGAAAATAACATTACCCAAATCAATGTTTTTGTTAATTATCTGCTTTAAAGAGGAAAAAGTCTTAAAGAGAAATGTACGAAGTGGAAGAGTTTTTATCCATATAGTATGGCAAACGTCTAATGTTGTGCAGTAACACACATCACATTAAACAAATAGAAATAGTTAAAGATAAATCAAGCTCAAAATGATATATCTTTAAAATATCAGAAATGACTTATACTTTAGGGTATAACATATGGATCTGGGTCGGCAGCGCAATCTTTCTTCTCTTACTGATCATCGTGATTGTCGTCTGCTGTGTGTGCGTCTGCAAGATGTGTGCCAACAGCAGAGGGGGTGGTCAGGTGCATCCTCCGCCTACAAACAGAAGCTTCGTGGCCGTTGTAGCTACGTCACATCACTGGTGAGTGACATCCTTCTCACATCAGTTTATCAATTTTCATATATATTTTTTGCAATCGTAAGTTCTCACGAAAGAGGATATTAAAAAGCGGGTTTCTTTATAAAATCGTTTTCTTTTTCTTTCGTTTCATTTTGAGATATAACACTTCGCGTTTTCTTTAGAATGCTTATTTTTCGCTTATGATAAAGTATTATTTTGTTTTAGTTTTTTATTTAAGTGGTCGATTAATTTCGCGTTTAATAGTTGGATAAAATATACGTCATATGCAATTTATGTTTTTATGTTAGGCAGAGAAACTACCTAATTTCTTTTAGCAATACAGTCTGATCAAAGTCGCAGAATAACAGATCAGTATTCTCTGAATATGTTATCAAAATGTAATAACACAAAATAACAATAAACAGCCAAAATCATCCAAAAAACAGTCAAAACTTACATATATGTTAAGAAAGAAAGCAGCCATCAAATATCGATTTTCAGTACGACTTGTTCTTGCAATTGACCTTGACCTTCGTGCCTCAGAGAATTAGTTTTAATCGTACAGAAGAAATGCGTGACTTTAAGATGTTATTGTAGCTATAGTAACTGCACTGTCTGCAGAAATTTATTTGTATTTGGAGAGTATTTCATGTGTGCATTATGACCACACATATACCAATGATGAAATGCAAATAACTTCACATGGAGAGCATATTTTCCTGCTTGTTATGTACATTTCATATATCATACTTTTTAATATTGCCGCTCACACTTTTCATGGATTGGTTGTTGTCTATTCTGTTATGTGATCTTTCAAATAAAATGGTACTGATATGGTCAAATTAAATTGAAAAGATATGCGCAGTCGTCTCTTTACGGGAAGTCTTTACCAATTGCTTAATTTCTGTAACCAATGATATGAGATTATAACAGTTATTGGTATTTATCTATTTACATACAATGACCGAAATGGAAATTTCCTGATTAAGTAAGCGCAAAATTATAAATGTTAATTCAGTCTGCTGTATCCACAAGATCAAACCTCGATATTAACAAGCTAATGTTACGTTATAATTACCATGGTTATATTATCTTAGCTTATCTTTAGTTATCTTTATAATATTAGTTTTGTTGTAATTTCTTGATTATTTTGCAGAATAAAAGGAAAAAAAATGAAGTGCGCGATTAATTTCACCGAACTCTGTGAACGCATATAAAAACTTTGAAACTTGCAATAAGCAACAGCTTGTAGCTACATGCAATAACCATTCATTTACAAATAATACAAAGCCACAGGAAATGCAATAATTTAACGCAATGAAACGCATGAGCAATTTCTATTTCCTTTAGAGGACATGAAAATTGCAATTGAATAAACTACAATTCTTAATCCTTTAGCTATATCAGTGCAATTTTAGGTATATGATCACACAAATATACACACGAGTATACAAGAGGACAACCCAATTCAATAAAACGCGAAGGGCACATGACAAGTTGTGCAAAGGGAAGGGGCCATGACAAGCTGGGTGAAGGGAAGAGGTCATGACAACTTGGGGGAAGGGAAGGGGTCATGATAACCTGGGTGAATGAAAGGGGCCATGACAAGTTGGATGAAGGGAAGGGGTCATGACAAGTTGGGTGAAGGGAAGCTATCATGATAAGCTGGGTGAATGAAAGGGGCCATGACAATTTGGGTGAAGGGAAGAGGTCATGATAAGTTTGGTGAAGGGAAAAGTTCCTGACGCACAACACACTTTTTCAGTCAAATTTTCCGGTTCTTAGATCAGGCATGTTGCAATGTGGCTGGTTTTTTCAAGTGGATTGTATTGTGGGTGGTAGATCAACTGACTTTTTAATCTGCTTGAATGCTTTCAGCCACGTTACTATACGGCGAATTTGAAAATCAGATATGCATATTGTTGAGTACTAAAAGAAAAGAAAATTGCGTCGAAATATTGTTATATCACCTTATCCTTCTATAAAATGCAAACCTGTAGCTTCTAAAATTAAAAATAATCCTTTCATGTACGATAAAGAAGCCTAATCTTCAGAATCAAATAATGAATGAAAATTTAAGTCCGTTTATTAAATTGTGCGAAAAATTATAGCAATGTATATTATTTCAAAACAGGTGGAGACACACCATTTTATATTATTTTAAAAACCAACAATAATTTTCATCTCATTGATTTATAGCTTTAAAGTTATTTCAGTTATGCAGTAAAAATGTAAATAATGTCAATTTATCCACAAAATTGATGGGTTACTTTAAAAGTAATTTATCAGTGTATTCTGTAATGGCCTAAGGCCCGTTTGTCGCATAGTCGCACAGAGAAAAATTTCCACTGATGAGCATGCGTTTATTCGTTAACTCTCTCAACGCTTTAAGTCAAGACAGCTCTACGTGGAAAATTACAACAGGTTATAAAAAAATAATCATTACCAGTTTGACAAGTACGAACACGTTTATAAATCATTTATGCCCTTTAAGCTTTCGTTGAAACCATTAAAAAAACTTTTCAAAAACCGTGATGTTAAAACACCGACATTTACCTTTATTTAAACTCAAAAGAAGCCTTAAAATCTTCAGAGGGCTTGCTATTAAGGATCTGATAAAAATAACACATCTTTTGGTCCTTCTTTATCCTTAAAACTCAAATATATATCCGACATTTTTAGATCACAATTCAAACACATGTCGACACTTCAGCGCCCATCTGCATACTGCACTATTTTGGTGAGCGACGTGATAAACATTCAAAACCACATTTACGAGGTCTGCCATATGGCTCCCCAAAAATTTAAAGGATTGCCTTAAATTATTTAAACTTAATAGTTCAGTTTCAAAGACGTTTACCGACATATTAACTAACCTTACAGTTGGAACGGGACCGCATTCAGCAACAAAGGCTGCGCGTATAATATATGGCTATACAATGTCACTAATAATAATATGTGTCACAGTTTAGTCGTAAATGCAGAAGTACAATGACACAATGACAAATGACCAATAACTGTGGCTGTCTCTCGCTATCAGTGTGGTTATATGGCTGTTTATTTAGTCTTCCATCGACTCTCAGTACACCAAAGTCGTCCAGAAAAGATTCCAGTTTATCTAGTAAACTTCCTTTTCTGAGAGCTTTGTCATTTTGTTTCGAAAGCTTTTTTCTGTACTGACTTAATTATTTCCCTCTGAGCGTCATGGAGCAGTTGTACATCAATACCAGGATTTGGCTGGTGCGCTATGCTAGTATTAATTCGATAGTGCAAGAGCTTCTTGTACAACAGGCAATATGCCATGGCTTTCCGTTGAATTTGCCAAGATGAGAATCTTGGCCGGCGTTCTTCCATTGCCGTGTTTTGCTTATCCGTTTCAAAAGAAACTCCGGTCCGTCTAGCCAACGGCTGGTCTCAATCAGTGTTGCTTTCATTCCTCAAGATACACAATCTGCTGGGTTTTCTTCGGAGCGAACGTAGTGCCATTGTTCTGTTTCGGTGCTGTCTGTGATCTGTTGAATGTGGTTAGCAGCAAACACGTCAAACCTCTTGGAGTTGCTGCTAACATAAACCAGGACAACGGTGCTGTCTGTCCAGAAAAATTCTTTCCTGATTTTGATTCCCAGTTCTTTGTTAAGGTAGTTGCTTACTTTGACCGATAAAATCGCGGCACACAGTTCAAGTCCTAGAATAGTCAGATCTTTTACAAGCGCAACTCTTGCCTTGGCTAAGATAAGAGTAAAATGCACTGTGCTGTTGGAGTCGATCATTCGAAGATAGTTGCATTATATCTATCCAATTGTACTAGCATCACAAAAGTGATGCAGTTCTGCAACCTACAAGACTTTGTTGAAGTTATCTGGTTTGTAACAGCTTCCCATCGGTCTACCATTTCTTCCGGAAGTGGTGAGTCCCAGCTAAGACCATGTTTACAGGTGGCCTGTAGAATAGCTCGTCCTTGAAGAATGACGGGAAGTAAGAAACCGATTGGATCGTAAGCTCGTAAACTCACAGACGACAGAATTCCCCTTCGTGTAGGTGGGCGAATTTGGAGTACGATCCTGAACTGAAACACATAACATTGAAAGAAATCCAGACGCACATAGAAGTAGACAAAAAGACCCTTTCGAGTTCGAATTTTGAACTAAAGTGGAAAGGATGGCATCATCCATTTAACATTTAAAAGTTTCAGAGAAGGTCCTCTTCCTTAGGATAATACCAAAGCAACTCGCTTACTTCCTTCATCTTTAGTTCGTTTGTGCTGTACTGTACATGTCCTGTCTCTTGTTGTATTTAATTGTTTGTCTCTGTAAACAAGTTGTTCTGTAACGTCCTGTCTTATTTATGTACGAGTGACAAAATCCTGGGAAAAGGCCTGCGTGCCAGCTGTGAATAATACACAAGTTGTTGAAAGAATCATGAGAAATCAGGAACAAAAATAAAAAAAAGACAAAAAAAAAAAAAAAAGAAACACATAACTGGCAAGAAATCTCGATAACTGGGACACACTTTGAATTGACAAAACAATTGTTCTATGTCACTCGTCTCCCTCCGAAAACAGCAAAGAATTCCAAGCAGTGTATTTATTTGATCAGGGTCTTGCAAAAGCATGTCGTTGAGGCCCACCCCACCACACTGTGCACTCGCATCGGAAACTACCAGTATCTTTTTCTTTTTAGGGTGATATACACCATGGTTGGGCAAGTACCACATTTTCTCCGGTGGGGAGTTTTAATCGCATTTCTCGGCAAAGCTCTTGTTAATTACGTCGTTCATGAATTTGACGTAGTCGACGCAGTATGTGCTGTCCTTTACTTGTTTCCTTTTCAAGGTTTCAAGTCGCTTCTTTGCCAAAGTTCGGTTGTTTGGAAGTGTTGGGTCTTTGCCGCGGAATGGCAGCGGCTATTCAAAGTGTGAGTTTGGTGTCCTTGTTATGCCGTCGTTTGAGATGTCCAGAAATCTCTCGTCTTCCAACGAGCGTTTGCTGTCTCCAAGGTCACTATTGTAAATAAGTTCAATGTCCATCAAACTGCTCACGTTGATTGGGTTGATAATAGCCTTTAGTTTCGCTGCCTTTATTGAGAATGCCAAAGAATGCCGCTCCGTACTGATCGGAGCATGCACTTCCTTAGTGACAATTCTGTTTGTGGTAGCTACGTCATTCTTGTTCCTAGTAGAATGATCGAGGATGCCAACGACTCCCCATCCTAGATGAGTGCGTAAGTCGTATGTTCCTTCGCCCGGAGGTGTATGATCTCTCTGGGCGTCAGAGCACGGGGGCAGTCATATCCCAAAAGCAGCCTAATTTCGCAGTTTGAAACAGGCAATAAGGTACCAGCTATCCTGTGGAGATGTAGAAATTTCATAGCCGTCTGCTGGGTTGGAATATGATTCCTGTTTGCTGGTATCACTTCCTTTATAAAGGCACTTTGTATCCGAATCACGATCGAGCTCTGAATCCTCTAACGCGTAAACTGGTGATTTTGCTGCATGGTAGCACTTAATGTTCCGAAGACAACGTTGATAGCATATGTCTGTGATCACGAAGGTGGCGTCACATTGTGTGCCAAGTAGCATATAGACGAGATGTTCCTTTTCCTTTTCTGTGATAAAAATACTGGTATGATCATCGTCGCATTATTGATGCTCGACACGCTCACGGAGTGACTCGTCACGGCTTCTACGTTTTCCCTTTTAGGATTGCCTTTTAAGTTTGTCCAATCGTTGTCATAGGGGGACGTTGGATGTTGTTTACCGCATTCGTTGCATCTATTCGTGTATCTGCAGTTCTTTGCAAGATGATTCGGGTTAAGGCACGCGAGGCATAACGTATTAGACAACACGTATTTGAGACGGTTCTCAATATTCAAAGCAAGGAATTCTGGACGGTTGTCAGCATGGTGATCTTTCTTGAACTTAAAGCAAGGACTCCGCTTGACAGCTTGCTTTGCTTTTGAGAGCTGATATCGTCTTGTCGGTCTCTGCTACAGCCCCCTTTTTTGTATCTTTAGCTTTCTTTATTCATAGCAAGGACGATTGCTTCTTTTCTTTGAGTTCTGGTCCTTTCCCGATTCCTTGACTCTTGTATTGGTTGCCTTTGAGAACTTGAAAGGATGTTACAGGATCGCAAGCTATCTTGGCCTCCTTCTCGATGAAGTCGGAAAATTGCTCAAATGACCAATAGATGCCTCAGCTCCTTCTGGTCTTGCACTATTCTTGACCATCGAAAGACCAGAGCGTCGGGAAGTTTCCTGCATATAATCTGGTTCTCTCGGGCATCGTCTACGATACGCAGATTCAGGTTGCTTCTCTTTGCCAACTGGCACTGCTTCAGAAAGGAAAGTCATAAAGCCTTTGCAGCGCGGAGCCATCCTTGTTTGAAACCTTTGGCAATTCAAGGAGCTTCTTTCTTAAAGCTGTCGCGACGTTAAACGGATCGCTGAATCTCTATCCAACCGATCCCTTGCTTCGGCATATACCATGTCTTAGCCCTCCAGGAGACAACCGTGGATACACTCCTTGGCTTCACAAGCCACATAACGTTGAAGATAATACAGTTTCTCTGCTCAAACGATGTTCTTCTGTTCAATAAAAAGTTCGAGCCTTTGCTTCCATATGTTGCATTCGAAGGGATTAGCAGTGAAGACGCCAGGTTCTGCTGAAGGCATCTTCGCTGTGGCAATCGCTCTCAAAAGCTCACTTATATCGCAGTTCTGTCCATGCCCTGGTTTATATGCTGGATTATCGTTTGTAACCTGGTTTGGCGTTCTCCCTGTAAATGTCGGAGCAGAGATGAAAGGTATAGATGCATCTGATCTTCTGTTATCTCGATCGGAACTCTCTGGCCGCCACGAAGTTTTAGCGTTGCGTGACATTGCCGGTTCGGACCCCGTGACTGTGTGCGTGGAACATTGGTCACAGGGTTACCAACATACCGCATGAGGGTTTTTGTCTCAGGAAGAGCTGCGTTTTGAGTCCCCAAATCTTGTGTCCCCAAATCTTGTTCAGAAATAAGCTGCTCAGTGAATCGCTCAACAACCGTAATGTCTAAAGGTAGCGAATGGAGAGTTTCTTCAATGTAGCTGTGTTTTGGATTGCTGCTTTTTCGGTAAGTCTGTAGCTAGGCGTTGGCAACGACCAGGACCCTTTCAAGTGCTAATTGATCTTGCCGTTTCTTCAGCTTCAATGGTTTTTCCTCCAGTTCTTGATTGATTTTCATGTTTTGCTCTTCTAATTCGTGCTCCAATTTGCGATACTGAGTTGTGCAGATATTTCAGCAGCACCAGCAGCAGCTTTCATTTCCATCACTGAAGACTTCCTTGAGAATGCTGACGAACGCCAGATCTTTTATCTTTGTGGCTACTTGATTTCCAATGCAACGGCGCCGATCTAGCAACCCTTCTATATTCATCCATTTATTGGGTTGCAGGATATGCAGTTCATCAATTTTGTCTTTCCACACTTTGATGCAGGCTTGCAAAATATCCAAAGCTTGGCTGATTTCACATCTAATTATCATGCACTCTGTTCGTCGGCTTTGCGTCGCCATCGGTTGACTGCAGTTGCTACGGTCTTTCTTTCACTTCCACTTGATATTCAAAACCCTTTTTCATCATTACACGCTGGCGGACTGATCGCCTGCTTATAGACGTCTCATCGCTCTCTTCTGCAGGAGTGGTTGATTTAATAACCATTGAATCAGGCTTGAGAGCATTGCCTTGCTGTAAGGGCTGCTGCTGTGAAAGCTCCGATGAACTATATACGGTCGATTCAGGTTCATGGGATTCCTGTTGCCTTTCCATTCTGTTCCAGTGTATGTGTGTTTGGAAACCGAATCTGATTGGTTTATATCACCTATTTAAATTAACTCACAAAGCGTTTCAGCTTCAGTCACAAACGCCGGTGCAAAAGGTCAATAAAGTAACGCAAATATTCGTAACTGTAACACCACTGACAACTACATTACTTCAGCTTAGTGTTGAAATGATCACGTACCAACACGAATCGTAATTATTCACACGTAATAAAGATTTACCAGTACCTTGCATTACATGAAAAATCCTAAACTTGAGTATAATCACTGAAAACACCACTTTTAGAAACATGACGTCATGTACAAGACTAGTTACGGTTCGCAAACTCTTGTGAACCGTTGTAAATGTAACAGTTACCCAAAGATTTACCTAAAACCTTTAAACACACAAAACTACAGCTAAATTTCAGCCACAAAACCGCAGTTCAATGTAGGTAAAAGTGTCTTCTAATGGCGGTCCCTTGAACTGCTCATTGCCGCCAAAAAGGGTGGTGGCATGTTTGACCTAATTCCTCAAACGTCCTTGACTGACGACGTAACCGAGAACTTTGGTCTACATGAATCAAACAATGACGAGTTAAAAGCGAGTGCCTGGGCACCTCCGCTTCCTTGATGTAAAGCGGGTGCCTGGATACCGCCGATCCTTTGAAGTCACATCGGAAGTACTCCAAAACGCGAGTGCCTGGAATAATCGTAATATCCATAACAGAAATAAAGTTCACATGGGTGTACTGCAATGGAGATCCCTGGAGGTCCCAAAGCTGTGGGTATGCTTATAGACGTGGAAGCAAAGTTTTCCATTTTAAGGGCCTAAGACCGGATAGTCGCACAGAAAAAAACCCACAGATTAGCATACGTTTATTCGTTAATTCTCTCAAAATCTCAAGTCAACTCAACTCAACGTGGAAAAAAACAGATCATAAAAAACCATCCTTACCATTTTGACAAGTACGAACACGTTTGTACATGCTTTGTAAACCATTTATACCCTTTACGCGTTCGTTGAAACCATTAAAAAACTTTCCAAAACCGTGAAGTTAAAACACCGACATTTACCTTTATTTAAACGCAAAAGAAGCCTTAAAATCTTCAGAAGGGCTTGTGATTAAAAATCTAATAAAACATAACGTACTTTTTGGCCCTTATTTATCCTTAAATCTCAAATATATATCCGACATTTTTATATCACAATTCAAACATATGTCGACACTTCAACGCCTATCTGCATACTGAACTGTTTTGGTTAACGACGCGATAAACATTCAAAGCCACGAGAAACAATATCACCGAACATAATCCCGCGTTTGTGAGGTCCGTCACACATTCCTTTCACACCTATTGAGAACTGCTACTGTACATTCATTGCTACAACGTACAGAATTATTAAAATCTTCAAATGATATTTAAATTTTTTTCTCAAAAGAATATATGTTCAGACAGACAGAAATAAGGCTATGTCAAGTTGCTGTGGCAGGTTGATTTACAATTACTGTAGAAGTTTGTGGTAAATGCCTTGAGAGTCTCTATTGGCAGTTAAACTGATTTGGCCATTTACATTTACCAGTGAATGACATTGTTAATTGTGGCCTGTGAGCTACTTGTCTAATTTTTGGTTTTTCTAGGTCTAAAATTCCTTTTTAACTGATGCAAAATTTCAATCCAGGCTTTAAAATCAAGCAAAAGTACAAAGCATAATTCTGCAGTCATGAATACAATAGCAACGGTGCCTAAAATATGCGCTTGTGGAGCTTCCTCTGTTCTCGCAAAATAATCTCGCATTTCCTCACGGCTGGAGAACACAGTAGGGTAGGTGTCATCTGCATACGTCGGAGCAGGTCTCGTAGGCGCCCCAGTAGAAACATTACTCTCTCTAAGTGCTACCGTATTGGAGTACATATCAGTCCGTGTCGCTACGCCTATATTGACTGGAGGAGTGTTAACTTCGTATGCTGATGACACAGGTATCTGTGCGTTATTGCTTGGTATGTTTGTAGTTATTTCTGTTGATGCTGAATGTGTTTGCGTATTGTGAGGTTCACCCGTGACGTATATAACAGGATCAATCGTGCTTACAGTCATGGCGCTGGTTGTGGAATATTCCATACTATTTGCTCTCCATGATAAGTCGTCCAGAGTAATATCTGTCCACCGTACGGACACTAACCAGTGCGGGGAAGAGCATGAGAAGTCAGAGATCATAACCTCTATGTGGTCGGCAGAGCCGTCTTTTAACCATGCTAATCTGTTGTCACAAATAAACTGTATGTTTTGTATGTCGAAAAGCTGTAGACTTAATAAACGCGATATATTTGCTACCGTGCCTAATGGATTACCTTTCATTTTCAATGATTCCAAAGAAGTCAAGACCTCTACGTCACTATAATTTAAACTCGTAATTAAGTTGAAACTAAGATCTAATATCTTAAGCGTTGTGGCAATGCCTGTTGCATTTGGAAACTCATCCAAGCCATTTGATGCTAGAACAAGTTCCTCCACGGAAGAATTCTGGATGACAGGAAATGTCACCAAACCACAGGCTGTCAGTGAGAGAATTATCAGGTGAATTTTGTGTGACATAAAATCTTCAGGGACGGTTTCTGCACGTATATCTCTTATCCAGATTTTCTTTAGCAAAGGTGAGCCGTGGAACATAGGTATTTGATCCTGTCCAGTATTTATGAATGCCACAGATTTAAGTATTGGTAAGTCTTCTAGCATAGTCACTGGACAACCGGTAAGATTAATTGACGATAAACCGAGATGCTGCAAGGTGTATTTTAAAGGCGATAGATCAGGGAGGCAACGAAAATTATTAAAAGATAGCTTCAGCGACTGAAGACGACTGTAGTTTCTAAAATCAAATTGTTCCAAGGAAACAATGTTGTTATATTGTACATCAATATTACCTATGTTTGATGCACTATCTCCAAAGTTGGGAAATTCTGTAAGCGAGTTGTTATATAGATCACACTTCCATAAATGTAGTAAGCCTTGAAATGCAGCAGAGCTCGTTCTGTTTATCATATTTGATCGTAAGCTTAGACGTCTTAGTGAACTTGTGTGCAAAGTGATGGCTGTTTCTAGGCTTTGCAATTTATTCTCATCTAGAGTCAGTGCAAAAATCACCGAGAAATTGCTCAAGTAATACGGAGGAATCGACGAGATTAAATTCTTTTCTAGTTCTAAGGTAACTAATAAATTTGCTACATTTAGATGAAAGGACGGCATTTCAGTTAGAGAATTATTACTTAGATTTATTTCTACCATATTTGTCAGATGGTCAGACCATACAAACGCGGATATATCTTCATTCTCTAACGCCGAATCTTGCAAATAAAAGTACTGTAAACTAGCTGGTAACCTGTCAATCAGTGCATTTGTGACATTTCTCAAGCGCATTTTGGAACTGTTCAAAATAATAATAGACTCAAGTCCAATAAATGAATAATTTTTGACAGTTGAAAGTCGATTTTCCTGAATGTGAAGACTGGTGAGATTGAACAGTGATGTGCCACAAGTACCGGGCGGAGTAGAAAGTCTGTTATCAGATAAGTGTAATTCTTGTAACGCAAGTAATGGGTCCAGCAATGCGCAATCAATCTCAACGATAAAGTTGTTATCCAAGTAAAGATGTGTCAATGTGGATGCAATTACTGACACATTTGGAAATTGGTGAATTACATTGTTTTTTAAGTCTAAGATTTGGATTGATGTGTTAAGGAAGGCACCATTGTGTATCAGTGATATTTCATTGCTACTTATATCTAACTGCTCTAATTCAGTAAAGTTTACAAACATTCCTTCATGTAACTCTTGAATTTGATTGGAAGAGAGAAAAATCTGGCTTACGTCTGCCGGTATGTCATCTGGAAGTTCAGTCAGAGCTATATTTAGTTTTCTATACACTGAACATGATGCTTTATACAGTATTGTTGCTAATATAATTGAAACTGCTACTTCCTTATTCCCCATTGTTCGTTTCACATCTAGATCCACATTTTTTACACGTTATAATTCACTGAAGTCTTAGTGAAGGTTACTCTTGCCGTATCCGCTTGATTCCTTAGGACAACAGGGTCATTTCAAAAGCTTTACAATTACATCTGTGACTGTAACGTAAAGCTAAACTAGTTTGCGAAGTTATCAAAGCATGTAATCCTTAAGCTCCACACAAAATATGCGCCACTTAAATAAGCACTAAAATGTTTATAGCGCTGCACATATTCGAGAACTGGATGTCATTGTTTACTAAACTGCCCGTACATTTAACCCTGCTGCTAAAGGAATGACAGAAATATCCTGACAATACCCTAGAAATAAAAGCTCTTATCATTCCAATTTCGTTCTGCGGTTTGCAAAAGAACTACTGTACAAACAGCAACGTAGTACATTGATTGTTAATTGTAAGGCATCAATAATTCAAACAACTCAATTTATAGCAATTACATTGGGAGAGGTTGAATGCAAAAATAGGTGCTATCGATCTGTTTGTTGACTTTTTAAAGTCTTTTTAAGCAAAAAGGTACAAAAGTATCAAAAGTGATTTCATTATAGTAACATTTGAACAACTTGACATATGTGCTTGGTCGGAGATAACATCCAATCAAATTTACTGAAACGTCCAATGTCTGTACGTAAAGCAATAAGTCATTTAAAGCACGGCTAATGTTTGATTCATAAGATGCTGTAGGACAAACATTTTTGGAACATTTTATTTCAAAATTTTTACTTGCTATGAAAAAAATGTTTAAGGCATTTATCTTAGGTAGAGGTGTAGAAAAGGCTATTGCAATAAAGAACTACTGAAGCATGAAGAAAGGCGCCATTGTTATATAATAACTTTGCTAATGGAACATGGAAGCATACCACTGTTTGACAATGTGTCGTCAATTTGTTTTACAGGATGGACTAAAAGCTATTTACACAGTATTATCTTACTGTCAATCCAGAAAATGTCTATTGTGACAAGCTAATGAATAAAAATCAATAACAGGAAATCCTGATAGATCTATTCATTACACAATACAAACGTTTTTTATTCTAATCAGTGAAAAAGCGAACTCACAATAAAATTATTCGAAACAAAAGCCTCAAATGTAGTAACGGTTTTATTCATTTTTTTGGGAGGGGGGAGCGAGTATTTTTACAAAGTTTGGATTGATTCGCGTGAAGTAACATTCAGTTCGTATCGAAGGAGTAGGCGTAGGCGTAGCAACACTGTATTGATAACACGATTAGGGAAATCTATTTTCAACTACATTTGTTTTAACTATTTAGCTTTTGTAGGATGTGAAATAAAATTGGTAAACCTGAGTAATTTATGCCTGTTTCTTTTTCCTAAATTTAAATATGATGTAAAAAAAACAAAGCAATTATTCAGATACAAATCTGGTTCTGTGTATAATATGTGAATAAGTCCTCTTAAGTTTTTGCCGTTTACTTGATTATTCTATCTGTTAGATGTGAAGGATGTTGACATTTGCAAAACTTTATACTCGATTTGTTTCCCTAATTCGCTTAGTAACAAAACTTATAATTCATGATATTAACTTAGTGGCATTTCTATTTTCCCAAAAGAAACAATAAAATCCAGCACACACACACACGCGCGCGCGCGCGCGAGCGCATAGAACACCAGAAGAGATGCAGTATCGCATGGTGACCGCTTGAAATATGCATACTCACATAATGAATGCATCGCAAAAGATGTATTAGTGCATGATAGCGTCAAGGTCAATAGTACAGATCAAGTGTCTGTGCACGTGTTACGGTCACATAGTCTCATAACATCAACTGGTTATAACTGAGCATCAGCTGATTCAAGACACAGCCATAAATTCTTAACGAAACATATGACTTTAATCCTGAAATTTGTCCTATTTATTATCTTAGTTTTCTCACGAGTTAGTGGGCAAATCGAGGATGATATTGATGAATTTATAGACGCCGTACTCAATTGCACGGATATTCCTGGATTATCATTGTCGGTTGTCGCCGATATGCAGGTAAATGAGCAAGCCCTTGTAATTGCATCATTTACTGACCAAGTTTAAACTTAATATCCATAAACAGCATTCAAAGATGTTAACAGACCATGAAGCAGCTTGGTTAGCGCATTCTCTTTCTGATTGACCACGCAGTACAATATATTATGGTAAATATCAAGATTCTATTTTCATTGATACAGAAAGATCGCAAAAATACTATGGAGGTTTTCAACAAAACTGTCAAGTAAATGTTTTGTTTAGGAATTTCTGACAAAAGGTTACGGCGTGGAGGATATAGTAACAGAACGGCCGGTGTCAGCCAGCACTCAGTTCATGATCGCCTCAGTAACGAAAGCATTTGCTGGTATATCCGCAGCAATCGTGCTCAAAAACAGCGAAGGGTATGCCTTGTTGTGTGATCAGAAAATCCTTACGATTGTATATGTATAAAAAATATCAAAAAAGAGGCCATCATACATATATAAAAGATATGTCAAGCAATCGGCTCAAAAACAGCGACGCGTATGCCTTGCTGTGTGATCAGAAAATACGATTGTATATGTATAAAAAATATCAAAAAAGAGGCCATCATACACCAGAACACCGGGATAGGGACACCTCCAAAATCGGGCCACCCCGAAAATCTGACAAACCGGCAAATTGCACCATCCCGCAAATTGCTTTTCGCCGGAGCCGATTTTTTCCATTCTTTTCTATTATTACGGAACCCCACGGATCCTGTCATCCCGTAAATCGAACCAAAGGACCACTTATGCCAGTTTCATATATCATTTTGAACCCCACAAATAAGACCGGTTATATATCAAATCTCCGAACAAACAACAGTCGACGAGGTTGTTTCAAATCAGAGGGATGATAACTGTCCATTCCTTGGGATTCAACGCATGTAAGTGAGGTGGGGATTACAGCATGTACATAAAGGTCCTGTTGCAATAGAACAGACTGATTGCGATACAGGATTTGAGTAAGAAGTGCTCCAATTTTATTTAATACTTTTCAACTGCATTTATAATGTGCTTTGAGCCATTAAAATCAGTTAGATATGTATCCGAAATACCACGATTTCTAGCTAGGATTTTTAAACAATTTTTAAATAATTTTGAGATTTTAAAAGATATGGTATTATTGTGATATTAGCATAAAGTTTGCCAAATTCCTTTCGTATTAAAAACAACTAATACTAATTGTAATCTCGTTATTTCAAAACCCAAACAGTGCCGAATACGTTTAAAAAATAAGTTCGATTAAAGACGACATTTGATACTGCAGAAAAGGTTTTCAGCATATTATAATTAAACAGTAGTCGTATTTTCTGTTTGTAATAAAACTTAGTGAAACGGGAGATAAAATGATATCATTCGGGAGCCTTATTGTAGATCCAACCAATTCTAAGATTCCTCTATCTTTGGATTTTATACTTTTTATATCTCTTTTTTACTTTTTATTGCTTAAATAAGTTTAAAGAAAGTAGCTGTGATATATGTAGTTGAGATATATGCAGCCGTGAATTTAAGTAGATCATTAACATATTTCCCCTCCTGCCTGTAGCGTTACCTGGGAAACACCGGTGCGCGACGTCCTGGGGGACAGCTTCTACCTGTATGACGCCGTGAGGACGCAACATGCAAACCTACACGACCTGTACGGACACCGCCTTGGTCTTCCTGCCCACAACGCAATGCGTATCGCGGGTTACACTCTAGAAGAACTAGTGAGGTATCACAGCATCCATCCCATGTTTTCCGAAATTCCATTTTTAAATTTTTAGAACAAAGTAATGATTATCATAAGCAACGTTTTTATTTATTCCACAGATATGCCTCTTTTCTTTACTTTGTCTTTGTATTAGAACATCTATTGGGGCATTTAAATTTGTTTCAAGCAAGCTGCAATACGTGCCACCTTTGGCTGACTTCCGCACAGTCCGCATGTACAATAACATAGTGTACGGTCTCGCTGAGTACGTCCTACAGACACTAGATGGTAGGATGTGGAGGGATATCGTCCGACATGAAATATTTCAGGTTGTGACCTAATAGCTAAATGGGTGTAAAACAATACAGGCTATGGGAGTTAAGCCAAAGTTGTTTTAATTCATCGTTAGTGTTTAATAGTAGAATGATATAATGCCTCACTGACGTCATTTCTGCATTCTGGCAATGAGTAGATATGGCTTCTTCTGTCTAGCCACTGGGGATGACTAATAGCACGTTCGTGGTGGAAGTGGAGGACTGGTCACGTGTCGCTAAAGCCTATTATAACGATGATGACGGACAACTAAGAGAAGTCAGCAACCAGGTTCCGCTGTAAATTACGTATTTTCTCACTAACTTTGTTTCTCTTTTAGGCTAAAATAAAAAAACAGAGGTTAATTAATTACGTTGAGAATAAAATGAACATTATTACTATGTAATTAGTGTGTGTAAAAATTAAAATGCATATTTTATATTGTCAAATAATAATAAAAAGGACTCTATAAATATAATGTGTGTGTTTTAGAGCCTATTATTCGACACATGAAGGTTTGTCTGGGTCTATAGTAGGGGCTAGGCTATTTTTGCCTCCGTCTATTTGGCCCCCGGCTCTTTGGCCCCCAAGGCCAGAGATTTTTAAGAGGGATCGCGTACAACATTCGAGTCTAAAGATATTGATACCTGTGTGACAGTTCCGAACTCATGTATAATTTTATGACAGTTCATGTACATTTGATAGTAATTTCAGTGTCGAACAAAACACTAGAACTCTATTTCTGCTATGTTTGACATAAAGTAGTTACATCAATATAAGTGTAGTAAGAACTCTGTTCAATGAGTGTAACTACAACTTAGTCGATTAAATTGTAGATATGTTTTGTAACAATTAATAAATATGTAAATTGACTTTTTTAAATTGAATATTTCATTTGATGGGGGCCAAAAAGCCGGGGGTCAAATAGTCTGATTCTCTATAGTGTGTGTGTTTTAGAACCTATTGTAGGAGGCCTATCATGAAGGTAAGTCTTGGTCTATAGTGTGTGTGTGTGTGTGTTTTAGAGCCTATAATACGACGCATGAAGGTTCGTCTGGGTCTGTAGTGTGTGTGTTTTAGAGCCTATTATACGACGCATGAAGGTTCTTCTGGGTCTATAGTGTCGACTGCTGAAGACATGAGCAAATGGATAGTATTTCAGCTGAGTGAGGGTCTGGCTCCAGACGGCTCGGAAATCCTCTCCCCAGCCGAGTTCTCGGTACGAGCTTATTGAAATAGAAAGGTAGTGTTAGAAACTGACAAGTTAGAAAAATGTATATACAAGCAAGTTTAGTTTATATATTTAGTAATTTAAAATATGATTATTAACAATACACTAATTCAAAAAATTAACTTCACCTGTAGATTTTATTTTACAACAACGTTTTACATTATTTAAGTTCATATTTCTAAAATATCTTTGAAATTCAAGCAGTTTAATCAACACATAAATATAGAACTGAAACAATTAGCTCCCATTTTCACTTTAATTGACTATATATAATTTGATTTAGGAAACCCACAACCCGCTGACTCAAACGGTAATCCTGACCTCGCCCTTCCGTAGGCCTAACTATCCTGTGACGTATCATCCACCTGCCTCTTACTCAACAGGCTGGACAGAATCCACATACAGGGGTATAATCGATCCTTAACTCAAATCCTTTCCTGATTCAAAACCTTGACTAATAGTGATAATACTAATAATAATAATAGCAATAATAATGAAAATAATAAAAATAATTGAAGTGGAAGCAGAAGAAGAGGAGGAGGATGAGGAAGAAGAAGAAGAAGAAGAAGAAGAAGAAGAAGAAGAGAAAATAGTAATTATACAATAACATGATAATGACCATGAGACAGACATGTACATGGGGATTGTTGCCTGTACATCAGGATACAACCTGCAGATGCACCAGGGCTCGCTGGAGGGGCACAGGTCGCACCTTGTTATATTACCGGATATGGCTACTGGTGTATTTATAAATGTCAACAAGGCACCAGAGTACTTTGCCATGGAGCTCATCGCCATGTACATTCTAGACCTCATTCTAGGTATGACCTTTCAAAAAATTATTAGAATATATTGACATAAATAAAATTTCTGACAAGAATTTTACAATGCCAAGAGATAGCAAAAAAGCTAATATTTGAAACACAGATAAATGCCTCAGATAGTGATGATTTAGTGCCCCGCGTTCTTGATGTGTTGGTTTTATAAAAGTGATTGTACACAAGATACACAACAATTATGATGTCCAGGAGAAGAGCCTTGGGTCACCAGCGACACGGTTTGCGATACTATAATCGAAACCCCTGTAGAGAAATATTACAATTACGACGCAAAACAAACGAAAAAAGAAGTGAGCCACATTAAAACGGACAATGCAAGGATGTTGGATGAGTATGTTGGTGTGTATGGGCATTACGCGTATGGGAATCTGACATTTGAGCTTGACGAGATGACTGGTGGATTAGTCATGTTTTACGGCGACGACAACCATGCGTATGTATTGCTATCTCTACAGCCGGGCAGTGACTCCTTGGGTGAAATATTTTTATGCTGTTTTTATTTTTTGGGTGACGACAATAATCTCACAATTCCCATATAGTCGCAAGAATGGCAGAACGTAATATCTGCTGACGAGAAAAAAATATTCGGATGCGACTACTATTTTAAAAACACAGTTCTAATAATTAAACAAAAATTTCAAATAAATAGCGAGTTAAACAGCAATTGTATGTTTTGCTTTATAGTTTGCTCTCAGTGTAAGTCTGATGTTTATGAATTAGGTGGGACTTAACGGAAGACCTCCGACCGGACACATTCACCGGTCACGGACGGGAGCCATTCTGGTACTGGAGAGTGCCTATCAATTTCGACATGAATGGCACGGACTTCCCCTCGGTCACGGTGTGGTTTGAACCAGAATATCCGCCACAATTCCAGCGGGACCTGGATCTAAGTAACCCACCACCACCACCTGAACTCTGTCCAGAGTAGCCTTGTCAACAACGCACTAATCATACCAATAAAATATGAATATATATTCGGAACTTTGATTTCATATAACATGCATTTTACCGTATGCCATTTGATTGTGTATTTATGATACATAATTTCGTGTGGTACCTTTCTATCTGACTGCATGAAATGAATCTTATATGTTTCATAACAGCACTATAGTTAACAAGCATGGTGCAATTACCTCATTAAAAGTGTTCTTATAATCGAAGGGCAACGGTTTATATGTAACGAAGCACTGCGTGATTTGGGATGGATGGTCCCACTATAATCATGACACATAATCAACTGTATGACTGCCATTGCTACTCACCACTCGGCATCTGTGGCGTTCCCATGGCTTAATTTACTAATATATCCCACAAAATAATTATCTTTAACAAGACAAACCTGTCATTCAATCGAAATGAAGACGCTAATTTTTACATTAAACATTATATTACTGATCTGTTTCGGTAAAGGACAAATTGAGGAGGACATTGATGAATTTATAGAGACAGTATTGAACTGTACAGATGTGCCCGGATTATCGCTCACAGTCTTAAGAGAAGGCCAGGTGAGGTGCAGGCGTCCAACTAACTAAGCAATCAAAACAGCATTTCAAATCAAGTTCGTTTGAGGCATTTAAATACTGTCGTCTAACTCCATCTGTAACAAATGTGCAGTCCTTAGAATCGGGTGTTTGTAATAATACAACATTTCCCTAAAATCTAACGGATGAATATCAAATTTTATTTGTGCATTTATCGACATCTTTAATTATTGCGCTTTTATGCGTTACTTAGGAGTTTATTGCAAAGGGTTATGGGATCGAGGACATAGAAACTGGAGCGCCGGTGACGTCACAATCACTGTTTCTCATCGCGTCTGTGACGAAAGCATTCGCCGGTGTATCGGCAGCCACTGTCCTCAAAAACTCCTCAGGGTGAGTCCTTCAAGGCTCGAGTCATTGCATAGTTCCTAACATAAATATGTTCCTTTAAAACAAGAATAGCTTCAACACAGTTCATGGTATTTAGTAATTTATAATACATTTTATTTTATACATTGAACGGTAATGGTCACATATAAAATTTTTATAATGTTTATTTCTATCTGAGAGTCACTTGGCTAACCCCAATAAGAGACATGTTAGGAGAGGACTTTTACCTGAATGATGCTTTGCGAACTCAGCACACAAACCTCAACGACTTGTTTGCCCATCGGATGGGAATTCCTGCTCATAACCCAATCAGAATTGCGGGATACACTCTTGAACAGTTAGTGAGGTATGAAAAATGCATACTTATTTGTTGCATTCTTCTCAACGCATTTAAGTGAATGAAATTTGTAGCAGGATTAAAACATGTATCAACATGTTATTTGTTAAAATATTTTAATACACAAAGAAGGTAACTTTGTTCATGCTCCTGCAGAAAGAACACTGAAATACGTACAAGTCTAATAATGCATTTACATATACCGTAAAACCTCTACGTACCTCTGGTATCGAGCAAATTGTTCACTATATCGACGTGTTTACTAACGAAAGATTCGATACATTCTTAAGTCAAAAGGTGCCTTTTTAGATTCAGATAAAACGAAACCATTTGTTTATGCTTCACACTTAAAAAATATAAAAAAAGTTGCCGTACACAAACCTTCTAAGGGAATCATATATTTGCAGGTTACAGTGTCACTGAAAATAGTATGAAATGTTGAAACTCATGCATTTTCTTAAATAGGCTTGATCGCAATTGCTATATACAATGTGCCACTATTTTAACTCCTTTTTCCTATTGTCCCCAAGTATTTGGAGGTGATGAGCACATAACTCAGGCCTCAAAGAAGTAAACATAACTGAGTCCCAAATAATGTGGGCTACCCTGCATATGTTGCAAGATAAGTAGCCAGTAATTTCTAAACAAACTGGGAAAATGTACCTGTAAAAATATCTTGTGTTTACTAATTAGAGGTTTGTTTGCACTGACATTGACCATTTGGGACCCCAGCAAGGGTTCGCTGTTCAGAGTATCGAGTTGTTCACTAGCCAGAAATTACAATAAAATACCTATAGTTAAGCCAATGGTAATATTTTGGGAACCGAAAAAATCGTTCATTATATAGAGAGGTTCACTAACGAGAGGTGTTCACTAGCGGAGGTTGTACTGAACATAAAACACATGCTCTCACAGACACAGGCCTATACAATGATACCTGTATATATCTCTCTGCCAGTAAGTTGCGTTTCCTGGAGTTCGTCGTGGACTTCCGGGTGATGCTCTACTACAACAACATCATGTACGGCTTGGCTGAGTACGTTCTGGAGGCGCTTGACGGCCGGGTGTGGAAGGACATTGTGCGTGAGAACATATATGAGGTATCGGGCGCGGAAGAACTGGTCTTTGAATGTATTGCATACCAATTAAAACAATGACAAATATACTCTAGTCTTCGCAAGAAACCAGCCGTAAACGTTCTCTTATAAAGAGGAAAAACTACATTTGAAAAGAATATCCCCTCGTTAGGAAAATTGATAGGGAAGCTAGAGGTTATTTTGCAAGTGCGTTGTCATTGGTTTAGCCGCTGGGCATGGAAAGCGCGACGTTTATCACGGAGACTGATGATTGGCCGCAGATAGTGACGGCGTACTATAACGATGACGACGGGAGCTTGCGGGAGGTCAGCAAAGAAGTACCGCAGTACGTACAGTCGCATTGCGAGACACTCACATCAACTGTATAGTGTCAGGGTCACAATAACACAGCCTTGCATGTGTGCTTTATTTTAGTGTTACACCTTAAAATTTTAAATTGCAGCTAATTCTTAATCTACACTTTCTGTTACAGTACAAGGGTGGTATTCTGCTCTGTCCTTATTGCTAAAGTTGTCCATATTTTTAAGGACGTCCTTAAAAATAAGGATGAGAGCTATACTGCTCCATCCTCAAATTTAACAACGTCCTTAAAAAAGTGAGGGTGATCCAGCCTGTCTCGCAAAATAAGGACCTTTTCGAATTGCCGAATATGCAGTTTCGAACGTAATAATGGAAAAATTAGCCGTTTCTTATGAAAAATACGGGCGATAAGACCATGAATTGAATTGAAGGGAAAGTCAAAAAGTTTTTAATAAATATCACGAGTTTTTTACGGCGTAGGAGGAAGAAAAACAAACATATATTTGCAGGTATGTATTTTTCTTCGTTTGAGCTTAACTTTTTATTACGGTTAAAAGTTATTAATGTAAAATAAGAAAATGCCATACGTTACTTTATTTTTGTTTGGAATATGAAAAATAAGGTAAACAAACAAACTGTATTTAACCGTACTAACAAATATGAATAGCTTTTAGAAATAATTTTATTTTATGTAAATATCGCACATATTTATTGAAAATATGCATCATTGTACTTACTTTTAATAATATCGTCTGCTTCCACCACCATTATTGTTTTCCTTTACAATACAGCTGATTAAGATCAAGGTTATCCACAAAAGTAAGGATAGAGCAGAGTAGCTTTTAAGGACAGTTTTAAAATAAGGACGTCTTTATACAAATTTCATCCTTAAAAATAAGGACAGAGCAGAATACCACTCCAGGGCTTATATTTATGTTTCAGTTTGAACTATTAAAGATTGAACTATAATATGTGACATGACGTTTTCCTGTTCTCTTTATCCATATTTTAAACCTATATACCGAGTTTTTGTTAAGCTTTCTGCTTTACTATACTTTAAAAATATATGATCCTTTATTAGCTTCTGTGCATAAGACGCATGACATTCTACTATTCTGTTCACGTTATTTATCGTATTACACAGGGCGTACTATGGATCGTTGGGATCATCCGGATCGCTGTGCATCAATGCCGAGGATATGGGCAAGTGGATGCTCTTCCAGCTGAACCAGGGTACAGCGCCTGACGGCACCGAGTTACTCACGCCCGCGGAATTCGAGGTAATGTAAACACTACGCGTGATTATATATCAAAAGAGGTCCCTAGGTCGGATTTTAACGTTGTTCCACGAAAGCTTTGATCATCTGGAGTGGTATTCTGCTCTGTCCTTATATTTAAGGACGTCCTTATTCTTAAGATTAGATGGTTCATCCTTAATTTTTATCTTTATTTTTAAAAGACTTTGTTAAGTTTGAGAACAGCTTTTTTATCCGTATATTAAAAAATAAGGACATCCTTAAAAATAAGGACAGGGCAGTATACTACTCGTGGTCACTTTTTTGGCCGACATGTTGATGTAACGTTGGGACATGCACGTAAAAAACTGAATCTTTGTTGAACCCATTAATTGTTGGCATAACAGTTGGCATTTAAGGTTGGCCCATTTTCGGCATGTATACGAGGTGACGCATTTTTCTCCTTCTTTTACTTCCCATGTACGGTAATTAAAAGTATGTATGAATTGTTAAACTGTGCAGGTACTGCCGACAGACAATGGTTTCCATGGAAATGTTTGCAGTGTACCTCGAACACTAGCAACGTGCTTTTTCGCTCCTGTTGCACGCCAGCATTGGACCAATGCTTTTATTTACTGTCCAACACTGAATAAACGTTCTTAGCCAAAAATGCACCAAACATCGCTTTATCAGTGTTACAAATCCGTTGGCAAACAGCGCTGGCCCCACGTTTCTTTCTCTACCATTCACTCAAAGGTACCGCGCCAACATCAGGCTAACACCGCTGTACAACGGTTGGCTCACTCAATGTTGCCCAACACATCAGTTTTGCCCAACGTTGAAGCCTGCATTGACGCGCCAATGTATCAGCTTATGACAACTTTGTGTCCAATATGTCACAACTGATACCAAATCCATCGGGGTGTTGAATATTGTGTAATTGTGCGAGGTAAATAAACTTACTGATAGCTATTAAAATGCTCTATAAATGTTATCCTTTGCTCTAGGCGACACATCTACCCTTGATTCAAGCTCGGTTTGAAGGAGCGTGGACGAGACCCGAGTATCCGGTCACCTACAACCCTCCCGCTGGATACTCCAGCGGCTGGTATGAGTCCACCTACAGGGGTAATACCCACGCTTCGCGCCTTTATTATAATGCGCAGATGTAATGATTTGTATAAGTTCTGCGTTACTTCGTAACGTATATTGCTGAAAAAAGAACATATATTGCTGAAAAAAGAACATATATTGCTGAAAAAAGAACATATATTGCTGAAAAAAGAACATATATTGCTGAAAAAAGAGCTTAGTAAGTATCTTTCACCCTTATCACTTTGATTCTAAAATTCAGTTTATGAGTATTAATAAATGCCTCTGTTTATTCATGCATAATAGAATAAACAAACATAATAATTATGAGTACCATTTACGTTGCATGCAGATTACTTTATCGAGCAGCACGGAGGCTCTATGGCAGGATATACGTCACACATGGTACTACTTCCGGACATGGGTGGCGGGGTTTTCATTGCTGTCAATAAGTCGCCGGATAACGGTGCCAAGGATCTCATTGCCATGTACATCCTCGATCTCTTACTTGGTGTGTGCTCCTTGTGGTCTCAGAATAAATTATAACATGTAATTTTGCCTGGAGCAACAATAGGAAAATATCACACGCGAAATTTTATGCAAAGCAATTTTTATATATTGCAGTTTCATCTTAATTAGGATAGTACACCTAACTCAACATTAAAACTTGGCCAAATATTCTCTTTCCGGCATCGATGACGGTTCCCCATATTCTCGACAGCTTCATTTCAGCCATTACAGCTATAACATGGTATTTCGAGTCCCTGTAGTACAGGTCTACCACACGGACTGGCTGCTGTGTTGCATGCAGTTACACAGTATTTCATGTTTTAATGAATTATCCACGATATTTATGTTCAGGTGAAGAGCCTTGGGTTAGCAAAGAGGAAGTGTGTGACCTCATCAACAGCTACTCAAAGGCGGAGAACAGTATGACGCCGGCAGCCAATCAGAAGAGAGCCTCCCATGACGTCAGCAGTGAGAGCGCGTTGATTGATCAGTATGTGGGTGTCTATGGCAACCACGCGTATGGCAATGTGACTGTTCAGATAGATGACGAGACGGGAGGGCTCGTCTTGTTATATGGCCAAGACAATTACATGTATGTTATTTCATCATAACAAGTGCAATGTGGTCTCCAAGCGTGCGGCAAAAATATGCAATATTAGCCTTGAGCGAGTTTAACAAAAAAATACACTGCATGAGCACTGAGCATGTGTTTCAGATATGCAATATGAGCACTGAGCATGTCTTACAATAATATGAGCACCGAAGATGTATTGCAAATTGCTATATGAGCAACGAGAATGTTTTAAAAATTGCTGTATGAGCACAGAGCATGTGTTGCAATTGCTATATGAGCACCGAGCATGTGTTGCAATTGCTATTTGAGCACTGAGCATGTGTTGCAAATCGCTATATGAGCACTGAGTGTGTGGCAACTATGCGACGACATATTCCAGGTGTTGACTCTACATGCGTGTCATATATGAGTGCAACATGACATGGTCTGTAATATGGTTCTAGTTTTTTTTTTATTTATTATTATTTTTTTTTTTTTGCAGCTGGGACTTGACGGAAGATGTGAGAAACGGCACCTTCACGGGCTACGGCAGGGAGCCTTTCTGGTATTGGTCTATGGCCGTCAACTTCGAGACGGACGGCGTACAAGCGTCATCAGTTGTTGTGTGGTTTGACGTTGTTGATCCTCCGCGTTTCGATCGGGACTTGGATTTCAGTAACCCTCCCCCACCACCCGAACTCTGCCCAGAATAATTGCACGCATTCAATATTGTTTAATTACGCAGTAATTTTAATAAAATGGCTGATTACTATTATAATTTAATGTGTTACCAAAAGAAGATCTACTACAATGTTACTGTACTATAAATTATATTATAATAACTTGTGTAAATTATACAATAAGTATTTATTATCAAACGAATTTATAGCTACACCGTAAATATTATTTAAAAAATGATCAGTATTATTCCCTGCGGTTAACTGAAATATCTAGCACAAAAGTAAAAAATGTTGTATGGATGAAAATCTAGGACAGGAAGAAATATGGCCTTTTTCAAAGCTGATATGGAAGACAGGCGAACCTGTTCACATTTTTCTCGGAAAAATTGGTGAAAATTCTTGCTCCTTTTTTATCGCAAAAACATGGTTCATGCAATGATCTATACACTGAAGGATAAATGAAAGCTTACGCTGAAAAAGAAAGCTTTATTTGTTAGTCGCCAAACTGATCAATTCTTTTGAAAATTGCAACAGAGAAACCTTAACAAAACGCCTTTCAAATAAAACAAACTCATGGCACCGTCATTTCGGCCGCTCAACAAAAAATGCAACTGAGACAAAACAGAGGTCACAGTTTTACCGTTAACGTAATTTTAAACTCACTCAGCAACGTGTGTGAGTCGTTTCCTTACCGAAAGGACATTTCGTTTAGCGTCCCAAAACATTACGCCCCCAGGAAATCAAAGCAATAGATCTGACTGACACAAAACTGACGTTTTATTTTCATTAAACGCTCTTTTACGAGTAAAAGCGTAATTCGCCTTCTCCACTTTTATACGGGTTTTCTCGCAAAACTCTAAGAATCACGCACTCAGGAACTAAAATTTTCTTCTTTTCTATTCTGACTCGAATAGTCCCGTCCTTGGTCCCAGCCAATCAGCATCCTTGGTCATCGTAACCAAGCCTCATTCGAGTATTGTCCTACTGCACCAACCACACCCAGGTCCTCGGGGTGGCTGGATCGGATGCTATGACAAAAGTGAAGAACGCGATTACGCTTTTACTAGTAAAAGAGCGTTTTACGAAAATAAAACGTCAGTTTTACTTCGTAAAAGCTCCGAATTCGCTTATCTCCACTTTTATACGGGACTAACTCCGGAGGCGGGATGACCCGCGTTGAGAGTCATATCTAGAAAAATTTTCCCAAGAATCAGCTTTTACTCCAAAGAACGTGTTGTCTTCTGTGTGAGATGAAAAAGGCGTAAATAAAACAACATAGAGACAGCTAAATGTGTTTAATGTGCCTTGGAATAAAAATACAATCGAGCTGGTGAACTCTAGCACACGGAAGGACGAACGAACCAAGAACCAAGACGTGGAGAAGACGTACCGATGACCACGCTCCTCTCCGTTTTCACCCTTGCTAACACCATCTCCCTCAATCATCCCACAAGATGGTAGCCCAACCTAATCGCACGGTCGGATCGTGTAAACATATAACATTCCCTTTATTGAATTCTTCACAAACTTGATCGCGGCACCAAGACCGCGTACTTAACTAAATGACCAAGCAAATTCAGACTGGGCTTGGTCACTCACAAACTGCGCCTCAAAATTCATAATTATGAACATTACGAAATCAAGATGGTTTAATCTCAATTAAAAACTTAAGCTATACGCTTAACTGAGAACCGAGCAGCGAAACAATGCAGTGTTCTTCACGAATAACAGGTGACACCAGGTACCCGCATACCAAGGGTTGAGCGCACCATCGTGCGCTCCGACAGAACGCTATCCCACTACACCTACTGACTGATCCCGGACACACTACATTGCGCCCATTCAGAACACCGATTGAAAGATAGATACACTCGTCCAAGACGGGTGACGCACTATCATGTGCCCATTCAAACCTATATACAACATGATAGAACTCAATTAATGCACTACAACGTGCCACTGTTCAACGTCGGTCCCTGGTTAAGAGACACCAGGTAGTCTAGGTACCTGATCCCTGCGAGGCCGACTCTAGTGGTCGCCATGGACGCACCGAGGGGGATGCGTAGTGCGTACGAGTGCACCCCCCTTTTTCCAAGGGAAGGTGGAGTATCGGGCTCGCAGGGGTGAAGTGCCGAGACCAGCATCAACTAAACGCGGGAGAGTGGGCTCCCGAAGCACCGTCCTAGGAATACTGAGCTGTAACTAAAACACAGAGAATTCTTGTTCTAAGGCGCTGGTGCACGTCATGACGCCGTTAACGGCGGCCTTGGTTCTGGGCCTTCTTGAACATGTTTGCGCCGTTGCCAGAGCGTTGGAAGCCGGCATCCTTGCGCTTGAACTTGCCCTTGCTCTTGGTCGACTGCTCACTGCAAACACGAAAGGGTCAGATAGAGACTACCGACTCGGCAGCCACGAAGGGGCCCAAAGAGTACAAACCCGACAGTTCAAACTGAGATTAGTCTTTCAGGTAATATTTAATGAACGAGTTAGGCGAATACCAACAACCTGTCATTAGAATGTCTGTTAGAGATACGCTACGCAGTGCCCTTATTGAGTTGGCGACTTTGCCTTACGTGATGAGCTTTAACTTTACACTTCTAAAATGACATTCTTAATGTACTTAGAAACAGTTTGCTTAGATATGTCCTTATTGAACCTGGGTAGAAGGAAATGATCAAAGCCTTCTGCCCCTCGTTCCTGTAGACTTCTGATACTTGGAGATACTTACGCAAGGCCCGGACTGGGAAGAGAGACCAGGCCTGAGTCTTCATCCCCTACCTCTAGAGCTGGCAGCGTTATCTGCTCCAAGGTATCAAGGCCTGCGGTAGCGATGTGCTTCTTACCCATAAAACCTGACCTCGGTCTGAGGAAGACTTTCTTCCACTCACCATTCTCCTTCAATATCTGACGGTCGAGGGCGTGTATCTCCCTTTGCCTCTTAACCGAAGCCAGTGCCAATCGAAAAGTGAATCTTACCGTTGCACTTTTGGGTGTGATTACGTCCTCTTCGAACATGTCCGCTCTCTGAAGGTAACGCAGAACCAAGGAGAGGTCCCACTGGGCTATATTGGTGTTTGACGGAGGAGAATTTACCCTGAAACAGCACAGACAGAGCTGGGTCCTCAACTGGATCATAACCTGATGCGATTTTCAGCTGGAGCCTGTGGCGGCTCGGTAACCCTCGATCGAACCCACCTCCAGGTGCTCGGTCGTAAACAGGTGATCCAGGAAGTTTGCCACCACTGCAGGTGTGGCCTGGAGCGGATCCAGCTGGGCTTTAGCGCACCAGTTAGCGAACTTATTCCATTGTGACCGATAAACCCTTGGATTCCCTATGGCTATTCAGCATTTTTTCTCTCACTTCTTTGGAAAAACTTTGTTTCTCTAAGAGTGAAGGGACAGGCACCACAGGTAAAGGTCCAGGAGGTGGGCGCTCGGGTGGAAATGCAACCAGTGGGGTTGGGCCAGCATCTCCGGGTGGCAAGGTGGCCTTAACGGAGGGCTGGTCGCGCACTTGACCAGGAGCGGGAACCAAGGGGCTTCGGGTGACCATAGGGCTATCAGAAGGAGGCGTAAGGGCCTGCGCGACTCCAAACTCTGCACCACTCGTAGCAGGATGGGTTGTGGGGGAAAGGCATACAGAAATTCGTTCTTCGGCCACTCGCACGTCAGGGCGTCGATTGCCCAGTCCCTTGCGTTGGGGCACGGGGAGACATACCTTGGTAACCTCGTCGTGAGGGCGTTTGCAAACAGGTCCAAGGTCGATTTCCCCCATAGAGAATGCTCGGTCACCCACTCGAAGGAGCGGGACGATAGGCACCACTCCGTGTGGATAACTTGACCGACCCTGGAAGCTAAGTCTGCTAACACGTTCAGCGACTCCGCTAAGTGGCGGGCTGAAAGATACATCCTCTTCTCCCGGGCGAACTTCAGAATGTCCCCCGTGAGCTTCGTGAGCTGCTGGGACCTGGTACCGCCCTGTTTGTTTAAGTATGCCACTGCGGTGGAGTTGTCCATGTGGAACTCCACGCGCCTTTTTTCTAGGAGAGGGGTAAGGTCGTTTATGGCTATCCATACCACCTGCAACTCTAACCAATTTATGTGGCGATTTTTTACCTGCTCTGACCACTGGCCTTGCCACATTCTGCCCTGGAAGTGAAACCTCTAGCCAGACAAGAAAGCGTCGGTTTGTACCTCTACTTCTGGAGGTGGGGTTGAGAAGGGTACCCCTTTGCTCATGACCCGGTCGTCGCACCACCAAGTCAACCCCTGGTGGGCCTCTGTCGACAAGTTCATCACAGGGCTGGGGTATCTGTGCTGGCGTAAAGCCCGCTTGACCCCCGCTTGAAAGGGTCTGTAATGAAGTTTCCCTAGGGGGACTGTCTTCTCTGTAGCCACCAGACAGCCCAGCAAGGACTCCATCTTTGACAAACTCACCTTGGAACCTGGCTTTACGGCTCTGACGCTCGCACGGATCCTTTCTCTCCGTTCGGGGATGAGGTAAGCTCTTGCCAGTCTCAGATCCCATCTTTCCCCTAAAAATATCATTACCTGTTTTGGAGTTAGCTCGGATTTGTCTCGGTTCACCACGAGGCCCACCTTCGTTGCTTGATCGACCAAGGTCTGCGTTTGCTGACTTACCGTGACTCGGTCGCGATGAGCTATGAACCAATCGTCTAGGTATTGGAAGACCAGCATACCTCGAATTCGGGCCCATGCTTTAATACCTTCATGATTTTGGTGAAGACGAAGGAAGCTGTAGAGAGGCCGAACGGGAGGGCCCGAAACCAGAATTTTGTCTCCCCTACCTGGAAGCATAGGTACTTCCTGGTCGACGGATGCAAGGGCACATGTAGGTACGCGTCCGACAGCTCTCTGGACGTGCCCCACATGTCTCCCCCAGGGAGCTCTTTATAATCTGGGCCGTATCCATCTGAAACGGTGTCACATGGAGAAATTGGTTCAGAGAGGATAGATCTATGACTAGGCCCCACCCCCCCCCCCCCGCCGACTTCTTGGGTACCATGAAGATCCGGCTAAAAAACCCTTTCTGGTTCTCTAGCATTTCCCTTACGGCCCCTTTGCTAACTAAGTCTTCGACCATCAAACGCAGAGCTCGATATTTTGGTGAGTTTGGTTCGTAGGAGACGACCAGGTTGCTTGGGGCTAGGTCGCGCAGAGGTATGGGTGGAACATGTCCCCGACGGTCCCGTCTGAACGGGAGTGCGTTATCCTCTCTTAGCCAACACACTACTATTTTGGGATCACCCATGTCTCGCCAAGCCTGCCAGAACTTGCCTAGCCTGCCTCCTACGAGCAAACAGTCGCTGAAGGGCTGGGAGCCCTCCCCGTCTTTTGACTTGATAAAAGTATCTCTTAGAGACGAGGTGCTCCCCTCTAAGAGATACTTTGATTGATTGCTACCTGCACTGCGGCGAGGCCCGTGGGGGGTCTTGCCGTTGTTCTGATACCTCGACTTCTTCGGAGGAGAAGACCTGGCTTTGCTGTTCGACCTCGACCTGTCTCGGCGAGGGGGCTGTGAGTACTGGCGTTTCTGTGGGCGTGCAAACTGCTTGGTGCTCTAGCCATGAGAGCTAGGTCCTGTGATAGCGATCTGCTCTCCTGATGAACCCTCTCTATATCTTCGGGGGGGGGGGCAATAGCTCCTTCTGACCCAGAATGGGGGCGTGGCGTAGGTCACGGAGGCCCTTGACGCTCGACCACCAGTGCTGTCGCAGGTACACTAGTGAGGAGGTCAGATAGGTAGCAAGCTTCACCACATCCCTGGTAGCTAAGGCCAGGCACTCCAGGATTTTGAGTGCCACCGGGTCAGACAGACTCAGATCATCAAAACCTCTCTTCAGGGCACTTAGGGTGTGATCCTGGAAGGACATAATGTTCAAAATGTGACGTGCTGAACCCTCTATGGCTTTCGCGCCCTTCTCTACTAGAGGGATATCCGAGTCCGAGGGCATCCAGACCGTACGTTTGGTGGGCTGCTTCAAGGCTTCCAGGGGTATGAGGTCATCCGAGGAACGGTACGGGCCTTGCTTCACTGTGAAGTGCCTGGAGGGATGGAGACGTGACAGCACTCGTCCTTCGGCTGCGTCCAAACGTTTGAATTCACGGCAGCGCACCGACAAGGCGTGGGCCACTCCCTCGCTGATCGTAAGGGCCACGAATGCCTCAGGCTGGGGGAGGAAAGCCTGCGAAGTCATTCTGATGGGCAGATCCTCTCTGTCCGACACTGGGCGCCCGCACCCTATACCTGCCAACCTGGCGATCTCGGAAAGGTACATCCTCAGGGGCTACGGACTCTGCTGGGGGCGAGAACGGTGCCTCCGGCTCCGGGCAGAACTCAGGTGGGGATGGGGTACGAATCCCTGCCGCTGCTGGGTCCTTCAACAGACGCTGTCCTTTGCCCGGGGAAAGAATCGGGTCTGTGGAGCGGAGAGGGAATTGAACAGACGGAAAGAACCTGCTTGGAGAGTCACATTCGGCGTCGCCGTCCGCTCCCGAGTCGTCCGAGCTCCCCTCTTCCTGAACCGATCACCAAGGCTCTTCCTTCATGACTGTGCCTGAGACTGGGGTATAAATAGCTCTCTCTCTGTTCTTGGGGATCGCCTCCAGAGGTGAGGTATCCAACGGTGCGAGCTCTTCCTCCTCTTCCGCGTGCTGTGCAAGCGAGATTTGGCCCGATGGGGGGAGATCTCCAGACTCCCTCTTGCTGAGCGTAATAGTTTTCAAGGTCTCTCTAGTGTCTAACTCCTGTTGCTGGCGAGCGGGGGCGCGGGTAGACACCGAGGGGAGGTTAGATACCGCCAGCACCGGGGGATCATCTGGTGGGCGGGAGACGGTCGCAGTAGGTGTGTGTCTGCGTCTCGGTTCTGGCATGGAGAGCAGAGCTTCTTGAAGATCCTGGATTTGCCGCTGAAGTTGGAATTGCATAGCCAGGAACGAAGAAATGTTCAATGTCTCAACCGGAGGTAGTGGAGGGGTGTCCACGATTTGCGTTGGGGTAGCGTCTGGGCGTGGAGGAATGCCGAACTCTCCAACGTTACTGGTAAAGCACGTCCCCGACTTAGCATGTGTGATAGTCACACACTCTTTCACGGTCGGAACGGAGAGGTGAGGATAGGAACTTCTGAAACAACTTTATCCGTCCCTTTGTGAGGGGGAGGCCAGGTCTTATCCAGCACTATTCTCTCGCTCGTCTTCCGGGGCAAGTCAAAGTCTGACTCCACGTCTCTGTCTGCCCGCACAGGTGAAGACACCGGACCAGCCACTACTGAACCCGCCCTCTGCATATCCAGAGCCAAGGACTGTACCTTCCGACGTACTCTCCTCTTAATGTTCTTGGCGCGTACCTTCTCAAGAGCGTCCGAGTCCTGGGGGGAAAGGTGAGCACACTCGTTGCAAGTGTGTAAAGCGTCGCACAGCGGAATGTCTCTGTCTCTCCTGCACCGGTCGCAGAGCGAGTGAGGGGTGGCTGCTGAAGCCGGGTGGACGCAGGAGATCTGCGACTTTTGTGGCAAAGACTGGCCTCTGTCATATCTGGAAACAAACAAAGGTACGAGTGTATAAGTACAAATCCCAACTCATTAATACACTCTTCCAGCGCTGCAGAGACTGTAATGAACCAAGCTATTACCACGAAGTTAAAACACAGACGTACCGAGCGCGTAGGTACGCAGGGGTAACGCAGTGAGAAGCCGATATGTACCAAGCTTGGTCATGTACCCGGAACCAAGAGCTCTGATGGTGCTTGGGTCTCGGTGTTCTGACTCAGACCCACCAAGCATAGGTGCTCGGTAGGTCGTTGGTACCTGGAAGCTACCAAGCCCCTAGACGGGCCTTGGTAACCAAGCCTTTGCTCCGAACCGAGCACCGAGATGGCACTCCGTATTCCACTAAACCTAGAACGCAGAATGTCCTAGTTAGAGTAAAAAAACTGACGTTCTGTGGAGCAAAGGGCGACCCAGAGGCTGACACTCAACCCCTCTGCCCAAGGCAGTTCCACGCAACTCCGCACTGCACCGGAGAAGCTGGAAGCCTGCTAGGAAGCGTCCATTACGCAGCTCGGTCTGCCTATGAACAAGGTGTGGTAAGTGGCTCCGGATCAGAACAGAACTCGGCAGCTGAAAGATCCGTGCTACCTGAGGGTCAAGGGCGTACGCCCGAACTAGTAAACAGTTGAGACTACGAGTAACACTTCTCGGGGAAAACATTCGAAACCCCCGTGATGCAAATTCAGAATACTAGCAGTAGCGTACGAAGGCAAAAATCTCCAAATTACACAAGCCGACGAGCCTTCGCCTCAACACTTCTAAAAAGAGCGTAAAAGGCAAACAAAAAAGTATATTCGGAGACAATTACCTTGAACTGACAGCAGGAAAAAACCCCCAAAACAATTTCCCACGCAATACGAGAATGAGGCTTGGTTACGATGACCAAGGATGCTGATTGGCTGGGACCAAGGACGGGACTATTCGAGTTACTAGAAGAAAATTTTAGTTCCTGAGTGCGTGATTCTTAGAGTTTTGCGAGAAAACCCGTATAAAAGTGGAGATAAGCGAATTCGGAGCTTTTACGAAGTAAAAGCAAACGTCACGTTCATTGATCCGACTGAAAACAAGCCCATCTGTTCCAACCTGCACTTTAACACTGAAACCTGGACTCGTAACCAAAAATGGCGCTAATCGTTGTTTTGATTGTGATTGTTCGCCTAACACATTCGATTTGGGTGTCTCCGTGCGTTGGGTGTTACCTTGTTATTCTGCATGCGTTATAACAGTGTGTGCATAGTTTTCTGGTTTGGAAGAGTTTTGTAAATTTTTCAGCATTTTTCTATCATTTCTTTACACCTTAACCTAACATGTTAGAACATTCGAAACATCAACAAACATCAAAACTTGGCAGTAGATTCCAAAGTGCGAATTCGTCTATTTACGCGGGTAGACCAATTACGTCACAGGTGATCTGTTTGTCACAGCGCATAACAATGAGAGCCTTCTGAGCCACTTGTAATACAATAAGCCCAACACTTGAACGTGAAATCTGTGCACTTGAGGAGCGTGCCCGCGGGGAAAGTGTGTGACTTATATATATAGATCTCACTGTCTCTTCACCGTATATGTCTCTGTGCTCATTTAATGCTTTACTCAAAGTGATTGCACAAGGCGTGTAAATAACTTTCTAATGTCAACACGTGAGCACCCATCTAAAAAAAGAACGTTCGGCTGACCTTGTACCACTCCGTTATATTCTATTCCGAGGTAAAATGGTTTCAGTATTTAACGCGATGTCTGATCTTGTATTGGTCCCCGTTTCACGGTGTAGCGACGTTAGGATACAAACATGAGCAAATGATTTTTTTCTAGACATTAAATGTGAGGATGGTATGAACGGGTGGATATAATTCTGAAAAAAAAACAGAGGCAGGCACTTCCGGTGACGTCATATTTCAGCTTTCATTGGCTGGTGACATACAGCACAGTCTGAACAACAACGTAAACCACCTCACGACCATGTGATCCAACACATCAACGATGTGAGCTATAGGATTCGGTCATGCGTTATAGGCGTGTGAACGAACCGCGCAGCTTATACTTAGGACGTTCCGGTGAATGTGACTAGCGATATTTTGTACGCGGTTCAGAGAACACAAACTTCACTTATCGTTTCCGTATACTGGAGTGCATTGTCAGCGGGGTAAGTGTCATAATCTCAACTTGAGGATTTTTACGCGTGTTGTCCATAACGGTGTAATGAACCATGGCTCCCTTAATTCGATATAAACATCTAACGATTTAGGAAACATATTTCATGCAACATGTTAATTATAGAAAAATGACGTTATGGTGAGGCGCTGCCGTGTGCATAGCGGCAAGTGACGAAAATAGCGTGATATGACGTTCTAAAAACGCTCTGTGTGAACTGGGCGTTTGTTTGCCGCAAAGAATTCTGCATTCAATATTCACACAGTGTATATGAAATTGGTATAGTTTTATTGTGTAATATATAAATGAGCGATAAGTAATTGTGACCCCCTTTTCTCAAATACGCCGCTGTCATTGGCTACAAAACAGTGAAAGTTTGCTTAGAGCAAAAACAGTTTATAAAGTCTTACGCTTGTTCTGCGAGTTGAAAGGGAAACGTGAAATTAATACCACGTAATCAAATATTATGTGAAGTGAACCAGACGGAGATTAAATTTGGCGTTGTCATATCAGAACGGAAGCTAGGCTAAAACAATAAAATTTGACAAGTGTTTCAAGTTTTCTTATGAGTTGTAAATATTGTTCTGATAAGTGTGTAATTGTCAGCGACAAAAAAAGCGAAATAACTTGAAACAAGAAGACAACAGTAGACGGGGATATGGAGTTAATGAAGTCGGGGAGTCGACGACACTTTGAAGTAGTGTTGGAATAAATGAGGTGGGCCTTTTCTGCCAAGTCATTGAGGTACGTTTATGTGGCGATGTTGATACTGATGTCGTAGGGGTCTTGTGGCTGGGAGAGACGTCCGGGGTGGGGGCGAAAGGGGGGGGGGTGCGAAGCAGGGGTGGGTTTTCACTATACAGGCTGCCGGAAGACTCAGTTAATAAGTGGTTATGTTACATCTTTGTTAAATGAATTGCGATCTTCAACCTACGCATTGCCGTCGCGGCATGCTAGGTGTGATTTTCGCGATAGATCACGTGGTGGGTGTTTTGTACAGGGTTCGGACACGTTTATAAGGCCTGTGAACGAACTGCGCAGCGGTGAGCTCTGTGTGCTTGCACAGGTGTCCGAATCCGATACAAAGCACACCAGCACCATGCTCTATCGCTATTATAACACGAGCACACGTAATTGTGTCTTTGATGGCCAAGCAGAGCAGAAATGAACTTCTTTGACCTCTCGCATACTTCCTTGTACTGACTGCGCGTTGATTCTCAGCTATGGAGGTATATTCGTGCAACAAAATCAAAACCTATATGCTGTAATTTTATTTCTCCCGCGATCGTTAAAATGGCCTCGTTACAATAACTGTTGTTGCCCGCAACAAATATATTTCACACATTTTAGTTACTATTTATTCTCGCTCTTTTACTTTGCCGTAATTTTTTCGCACAATATAATTAAACATAAAATCCGTCTTTAAACAATGTCTATGAACATGCGCTTTATCACGAGTTTGATTGTTGAATGTCACACCTAACCGACCCAGTTGGCACCCCCACAAACAGCCCACGTCGGCTATACGTGGGACATCCCGTGTTCCCACGTCGGCAATACGTGGAACAGCCTACGTATAGCCAACGTAGGTTTTAGGTGGGATGTCCCACGAAATTACGTGGGCGTTTGGCGATTTTGAAACACGTTCCGACGTATAGCTACGTGGGCTATCCCACGTTGGCTATGCTTGGAACAGCCAATGTTCCAAAATATATTTGTAACAATTCGTAACACCCCATTTAACATCTGGCCTGGCCATTACTCCTTTGACCATTAATCTTTCAAACTACACTACAACCCACCATTCTGATTTTGTTTAGCAACTGACGAATCGTACTTACCTGGGTTTGAACCGGGAACCTCTAGCATTCTACGCGTCGACCTTACCTCTATGCCACGGGGGATCCTTGTAATAATCAATGTTATTCTTCCCCCTAAAGCTTCTCATCCTCAGTAGTTTATTTTTTACATTGTCCATTTTGTTAACTGTTCACTGTTTACTTTTATAATTATTTGTTTAACAAAAATCTTTGTGTTCTGCTTTTATACTGGGTATTTGCTTCTATGGAATATCATTTAGATATCCTAACATAATAAAAATATTTAAATTCAAATGAACGATGTCTAAATTAAACATCAGATTTTGCACTTATGTATTCAAATCACGAATAGTATCTGAAATTTGTCAAAAAATGGTTTTTAGTTTATATGGTTTTCCATGACGGTCCAAAACACAACATCCAATAATATTGATTTTTCATAATGCTCCAGTGCAAAACGTTGGGTATGCGTGGGACATCCCACATAATGCCCACTTGAAGCCGACGTTTGACAACCGACGTGGGCTACACGTGGGCTGTCCCACGAAGGTTACACGTGGGAGTAAGAGGGCACGCCCCACCGTGGGACATCCCTCTTGATGCCGACGTATAGCCGACATTAGCTGTACCACTTGGGCTGTACGTGGGCTGTCCCATGTCGGCTATACGTGGGCATTAGGTGGGACAAAGTGTAACTGGGCCCATCCCACACATAGCCCACGTGTATCCGCTGTAGGACGTCCCACGTCCCCCATCCCACGTAAAGCCAACATAATGCCAACGTCGGCTATACGTGGGAGAAAATCTTGTGCTAACTGGGGAACAGATTTCTTATTTTTGGAAATCGAAAAACATGAAGTACGGGCAGAGTAAAATTAATGCATACCAATGCAAATTCTATTATTTATTATTTTCAGAATAATAAAAAACCACGTGCTAAAAATGGTAGTCGAGAAAGAATTAACTATTCTTATTGTACATAAATGCCACAGTGATAAAAATTACCTTTTGGATCTCGAACGCTGTGAAATTTTTGTACCATTGATACCGCCATGCTCAACTTTCATTACGCAAAGCGAAATCGGTTTGGTCATAAAGCCTTTGTCAGTGTCGCGTTGGTTTATAACCAGGGCAGTCGGGTGAATGCGACTAGCTAAGTTTCATACCCGGTTAGAGAATGCAAAATTTAATTATCATTTCTTTATACGGGAGTGCAAATTACTTTTTCAACCAAATGCCCCAGGCGGATATTGCATATTTATGATAGTGTTTTTTTTTCTTCATTTCTAATCATACGTTTTATGAAGAACTTCTTAACTGACATAACATTAAGTAAAAACGACTTGATGTCAAGATATCTCGTAATTTATTAATACAACATTCTTTTGTATTTCAGTTATCAATGAAAGCTTGAACAGATAGAAACGTTTTGCCTAGTAAATTCCAGGTGAGTTGACATGATATTAATTTTAAGACATCTTCAAATAAAGGGCACCGATGTCAAGTGACGTAAGTGTTGACACGTGACCCCCCGTCCAATTAGAAATCCCAAAATATGGTCTGTTCTGCGGGTCAAGACGCGTGAGCCAAAACCAGCTCCTTAATGTAAAAATCTCTTTTTTTCAACACCCGTGTCATGTTAATACATATATATATATATATCGTTCAATCTGGACCGCTGAAATTCTCAACTCTTATAAAATTGATCCTGTAATTTAAGTTCCATCAATTGTAATACCAGTGGCCAACAAAACGCGCCGAAGATGACCGCATGGGGGAGAAAGTGTTCAAAACTTTGTGCCAGTGATGTGGTGCTCGTATTTCCTTTACAATACATAACATTCCTCTCAAATAGAAATGCCATAGAACATCTCGTCATTCTAATTGTGCAAAAACAGTATTTTTGTTGCGACTTCATAAAAACGTAACGTCCTTTCGACGTCACAGAAACGACTGATTCGAACATTACCTACTGAAAGCGACATGATAGCGGCATGGCTAAAGCATTATAATATAAAAGACAATGTAATATTTTTTTCTCATTCCCTTACTTTAATTTCAATTATAAAATGTACCTTTGTCAGTTAAGTATTTAGATATCAAAAATTATTCATAATGTTTACGCTGTTTAATCAATGTCTATAAATAAATTTCAAATTAGATATATTATTTTTAAATAATATAATAACCCAGCTAATACATTTTTAAACGGTCTGAGAACGTTCATTGCGATGTCGCCTGGTGACATCTACAGTAAAACCTGCCTACACCGGACAACGGGGGGGGGGGGACTGGCGGATTTTGTCCGGTATATAGAGGTATCCTTTATTTCAGGGGTCATGTAAACCAATGCAGAAAAACGGGACTGAGAATTCTGTATATGAGTTTTTCTTGATGCACCTCCATGGGATCGACACGAAAGAAACACCCGCAGGAGCTTTTACCGCTTCCCTGAGGAAACGTTAGAAAATTCGAGTGAGGTTTTAAAAAACAACAATTCCTGTTTTCTCTTTAGTACACCTTGTATACTGTAGAATTTAAAGCCTTGATTTTAAATGCCAAAAAGTGAGATCAGCTTTAGTTGAAAGCAGGGATAGTGTCCCCGGGATTCTTTAAAATGTGGTAGTTCAAATATCCACCTTTGAAAGTAAAAGTCGTATATATTCAAAAAGCCCCTGCCATCGGGGCTGGTTTTTTAAAACTGATTTTCCCCCTTGCGTGCGACAAAGGGCCCCCGTCCCTCCCCACCCTGCCTACCCCTGTGTCTTGGTGGGGTTCCCATTATTCCTTAACAGTCAACCCCCTCTCCCCCCCCCCTCAACCAGACTCACCCCTTTTATGGCGTTAATTACAAACTAGAATATTCCATGTATTAAAATTCGCTTGAGCCTTCAGTGGCTCCGTATTTATTTTGTTCAAAAGACGTCACGTTAATGGTCATAAAATAATTTTAAGCACTTGTTATCGTCGTTAAACTATGAAACTATACAAACTCCGATATTGTCCTAAAACCGATATCATTTCAGCAAGAAATATCTGCAAGGTTATGTTTATTTATTCATCCGGATCTTGACTCCCATTTGTTTGTTGATATCTTACCAAGACATTACCCATAAGGCCATGGTAAATCCGGTAAACATTTAAAAACCACTTAGGCGTTGTTGACCATTCCTTTTAACTATCTGTTTCAATGTAAATTAACAATGCGTTTGTGTTCTGAGTATCAACAGAAATGTCAAAGAATTTCTCATTGTGACGTCAATATATTTAATCAATAGTTCCGATTGGTTGGTGTAAGCAAATTTAAAATGTTTAAAGTCTTGTAGAATTTAATTCCGTGTGTGTACGTGCGTGTTGCGTGTAGGATCTTTGGCAAAGGTTTGGACGTCGATGAAACTTCCTTTTTTGAAGTGAAACCATAACGTCTACCCACCGTCATTGTTGCGATGTTGAATACACGTCGAAATATAAACGTTGTGTAGACTGGAAAAATTAACGTTATGAAAAAAAATGATATTATCTGGGGAGCGAGATCACAACCCACAACCAAGTCATTAAATTATCGCTCACTAGAAATAGAAGCCATCAATTAGGCAAAAATTAGTATTTGAAGATTGATCTCTGTTACTTTAAATGTCAATGAGAAGTGAAATCTCCTGACCTTAGGAATTCCGCCCTCCCACCATCTTTTCCAACGTCGCTCTCCCGAACCTAATACGTTTTTCGACTATACGACTATTGAAGTAAAAAAAATACACGACGCCATTTTGACTCAAATAATTGAATAAATGCTGACTTTGAGTGAACGTTCGTGTTTTTTTTACCTTTAAATAGCAACATTGTGCATATAGACAACACTTTGTTGGTGATCAAAACTGCCCCTTTCTCAGAGTCTTCGTTCAATTCACTGTCACAAACAGTCAGATCCCGACATTTATCCGACATCAGATCGAAACATTTATCGCAACTTTTATCAGGTCGACATTCGCCGGACATCAGGTCTGTCTTTCAATTTGCAACCATTTTGTTTTTTTTTTTAAATTGCAATTCATCGTTTTTTTAAGCAGACATTAATGAAAATGACAAGGGTGGGGGAGGGGAGACTTTGGTAGAGGAATGACCATCATATCTCCATGGACCATGGCTTTCTTCATTACCACTATCTGTCCCAACGCCCGGGCTCACTCGGTGTCTCTGCCTCGCCGATTCCCCAACTTCCATCCAACGCCCGGGGGTAAGAGATGGACTCGATTTTCATGCACAGCCAGATCCCGGCTTTGATATGACCAGTTCAGGGATGTTATATAGCTTATATATATATATATATATATATATATATATATATATATATATATATATATATATATATATATATATATATATATATATATATATATATATATATATATATATATATATATATATATATATATAATGGAAAATGATTGGATCAGAGTTTTGACGATGCACGAACCAAAAATAAGTAATATCTTTTAAACGTTCCTTTCGTGATAAGAAAAAAATAAAATTATCAGCGGTTTCTTTTTCTTTTTTGTTTTTCTTTTCGTCACTTATAAGATATTTCATGAACATCCGCACTGTTACCAACGGGTTCTTTTTATTTAGATCTGGATACCACACGAGATATGTCTGATGAAAATATGTTCAACCAAACCCGTAAACAGGAGCTGATGAGTAAATGACCCCAGGCTGTATAAAAGACACCGATCCTTTCAAAAAAATGACACATCCCACAGTCGAACCCCACTTATCTGTCCCATGTTCTACCTTTGTGGATCCTATCAAATATTTTATTGTCAGAGTTTAAGAGAATTGCATTATTTTCCTATTTACTCTTGTCTCTGTAAGCACTTCTTTCTGATTTTAATCAACCCTATGCCCGTGTGGTTTTGTAACTGTTTATTGCCATTATAAGGCTTGAAAAAAAAGATCAACCCCATAAGTGAAGTGTACTTTTGGTCCGCCACACAGACGGTCGTAGAGTCGGTGCCGGACTGTGGAGGTTAAGGTATTGTTACTTTGGGTCGGCCGCACGAACGGTCGTAGAGTCGGTGCCGGACTGTGGAGGTTAAGGCACCGTTACTTTGGGTCGGCCGCACGAACGGTCGTAGAGTCGGTGCCGGGCTGTGGATGTTGAGGCACCGTTCCACTTAAGATCACACAGACTTACAATGCGTTTAGCGTCGTCTTATTGAATCTGTTACGATGATTTATTTATGGACTATTAGCATATGCATGGATAGCATAACTTGTTTCATTTCATAAATGAATGGAAACCAGACCCGCTGAAGCATTTTGCTTCTACATTGTAAAACTTTACGCATACTGAAAGAGCTTTAGCTTTAAAAAATTATCGAACTGATTGACTGATAAAAATCAGACGATCCAGCAACATATAGTCCAGGATAAGATCATGTTGGAATGTTTTGAATGGTGTTTTAAATCTTGTGAACGGGTTTCAGATCAACTTGGATTTGTTTAGAGTAAATATCTGACGTTCAACATTTTAAGAAAATGAGACAAGGTTTGTAATGCTCCCGGCGAAAATCACCTTGAGATACATTAAATTTTTGCGACATTTTGACAACATACAGCCGTGCTTTTGTTTTCCACATCCTTTGACTTTTCCCTTTTAAACTTTACGAATTGGCTGGAAACTGTAGCACTTGTTTTGCATTCTGATAAGATCACCACGGAACAAAAATTTTCTTCAGTTCTCTCTCTCTCACACACACACACACACGCACTCTTAATCACATATACACACACTCTCTCTCACCCCTTCTCTCTCTCTCTCTCTCTCTCTCTCTCTCTCACTCTTTCAGTCTCTTTCCTTCTTTCTCTTTCTCCTACGCCCCCCCCCTCTCTCTCTCTCTCTCTCTCTCTCTCTCTTTCTCTCTCTCTCTCTCTCTCTCTCCGCACACACACACTCGGTCCCTCTCTCTTCTCTCTCTCTCTTTCTCTCTCTCTCTCTCTCTCTCTCTCTCTCTCTCTCTCTCTCTCTCTCTCTCTCTCTCTCTCAATCACTCTCGTAGTTATTCTGGTATTGTTGCTGATGCGGTATTTGTAGCTCAGTATAAATGTTATTGCACACTTAACAATTTATCTTTGTTCTTCCAAGTCCTTAATTTCACAAGTAAGTGGCAGTCTTTGATATAAAACTGTAATTACACTTGACAAAAAACGCAAAATCCGTCAAGTATCTCTAAATTCAACATTAATAAACCTGTATTTTCAAGCATAAATGTTTTTGAGTTGTACTACTTCACCTCACACTGAACCCCTCACCAACCCTTACATCAGACCTCACATTATTCTCACACCAATTTCTATGATAAATACCGGAAGTCTTACAATAGTTTTGAACTCTTTACCTTGCACTTACTCTTATGTTATTGGGCTTTTTATTTATTTATTTATGTATTATTTATGTTGTTTTTTTTTTGTTCTTTTTTTTATTTTTCCTTGAAGTAATTCAGTATGAAATGTTTATTTATATCAGTATTATCCGTATTATCAGTTTGTTATTTATTATAAATTTTAATCTATGCCCGAAAGTTTTTATGTCCGAAAGTTTTTATGTCCGAAAGTTTTTGTGTCCGAAAGTTTTTATGTCCGAAAGTTTTTATGTCCGAAAGTTTTTATGTCCGAAATTTTTTATGTCCGAAAGTTTTTATGTCCGAAAGTTTTTATGTCCGAAAGTTTTTATGTCTGAAAGTTTTTATGTCCGAAAGTTTTTATGTCCGAAAGTTTTTATGTCCGAAAGTTTTTATGTCCGAAAGTTTTTATGTCCGAAAGTTTTTATGTCCGAAAGCTCTCATATCTCAAGTTCTTAAGCAAAACAATTGTCTGGTTTTGTTAGAAGTAATATTTTTTTTAACTTCCAAAATGTTTTTGGAACTTATTTGCAGTCATAAATCACAGTCCATTAAATGACAATATGAAAAAAAAACTGATAAAAAGGCAAATGCTTTTTATTTATTTATTTATTATTTTACTATGTAAACTTGCAACTTGAACTTTGGAGAGCTGAATAAGTGTTCTTCCCTCTGACGATATAAATCACTTCTTATACAAGATAAGATAAGTATCTTCATAAGAAAACCATCGCTTGTTTGATACGACTGTCTGCTGGACAAAGCTCCCAGCTGGTGCGTACCAACGCCTTTGACCTCTATATGCGTAATTGCGCAACTGCCTCCTACCCCCCCCCTCCCCCCCCCCCCCCGCTATTAAAATCTGACATGGACCCTGCTATAAAGTATGCAAACGATTTGAATTCAGATGTCGTGCTAATCGTGGCTTAAGAAACATTTAATCAGACCAATGGTTAAGTAACGCGTACAGGAGAAATGTTTTCCAATCGAGATTGTGATTTTCAAAGGACTTGTTATTCAGTAAGAAAAACAGTTCCTGAACAAATATATGTTCAGGCTGAATCATTCTTCTGTACACGTGTACTCGAAGTAATGGCTGAACTGAATGCCACCCGTCGTAATAAATGATTAATAAAATCTAATTGCTTTTGAAAAGATGCTTGAAATAATATTGAATCGCACCTAACACGGCCTGTATTATATTATACCCGGATAAGCTGTTTGGTTTTAATAAAACATATTTGCGAACACTGAATACGTTCGTAGAAGAGACGTATTAATATTTTCAACGCATTTAAAGAACACTTTTCATATCCAGAAGAAATTTAAGTGAGAAGATTAGGTGCGAAGTGCTTCTTAAGTGATAAAACAGATATTACAATATCATAAACACAAGGCATGGTCTAGACGGAGCCCAAGTATAATAACCAGGCTTTTAAGTAGGATGCACCATGTTTCTATTTTATTTATTTATTTATTTACTTATTTATTTATTTAATCTGTCCTTTCTGTTGTGCCTCCCCTCTGTTGCTTGGTTAACATAACTCAGACTTTTTCTTAAATCAGCACTTTTTTTTAGATTCTTTTTTTTTAGCAGACTGATCTGTAATGCGCTCTTTTCATACTATGGCTGGGCTTTACTAGCTAGACTTATACTATGGTTTATAAGAACGTTTCTTTCTGTTTTTTTTTTTTCGACATCATTTTTTTCTCTTTGAAGGTGTGACAAAAATGGGTGCTGTGGAGGATGACGTCAGCACGATGACGGACGCCTTCCTCGCGGAGCTATTCGGCGACGATGGAATCGAACGCGAGAAGAAGCTAGCCGTGGCACGGTGGTTGAGCTCCCACGTGCAGCAGGAGCGCCAGGGCTGGAAGAAAAAGATCCAGATGGCCTTCAAGGAGGTGGAAAAAGAGCGGAAACTTGCCCTCGATGTTCACGCTCGTATTCATTCTATCAATCATAAATTTGAACCGTATTTATACCAGCTCTATATGTTTCGAGAAGCAAGCATGCATTACCCGTCAGATAAAGACTTAAAAGTCAGCCATATTGATCAACTGGAGAAAAATCTCAATGCCTTATTAGACATGATAAGCTACTACCAAACGGAAAGAATACAAGCATTCCAATATCTCAAAATAGCGGATAATTCCGCAAATCTAACGGAAATTCTAAGCAAGCGGATAACTCGGTTAGAAGATCAAATTAAACGTGTCAGTAGTGACTCGAAGGAGACTGAAGCTCGGCTTGAGAAAGAGATTAAAAATCTTCAAGAAACACTGGATATGAAATTGCAATTCACAAACGAAGAAAAAGAGAGGCATGAAAAGAAGGTTCAAGAAATGCGGAAAATGATCGTGGATTTACGAGCAAAGTGTCGTGAAATGTCCCAGTTATCTGTGCCATCTGGAATTTCCCCGAGCCCGAGTAGTATGGTTTCTAACAGGAGTCCCGCAACCCCACCATTATCGTTTCGGAAAAGCGTTTCGAATATCAGTAAGGAACTAGCAGGCATTGACGTATCAACGCAAACGTTTCGACCCACCCGAGACTGTTGTATTCAGGTCAGTGTTGGCTCAGCAGACACTCTCAAGAATGGCTTAAAGTCTCCGTCTAAAGAGACTCTAGCAAAGCTATCACAATCACAAGAAAAGCGAAATATAGCTCAAGACATAGATATCATGGACTTGAAACCGTTGCCACCCCCGGGGACCACCACGTACCCCATTACGTCAATAACCATAGTGAAACGCAAGGGGGATCAGAGAAGCCTTGATGACGTCATAGAGGCGAACAATGCGGTTATTAAGAAGTTCGCAAGCAATTCCCTGACGAGTTTGTCTGAGGCTGGCCAATCAAATGCCTCACGATTTGACACTGCCATAACCGGAAATGCCAGGACAGTGGAGTTCCTGCGCGGCCAAGTCACGCATTTAGTCAGTTCTCTTGAGCAAACGAAAAGCAGACTCGAGAATTCGAAACAAGAAGCGGAAAAATACCGGCATGAATTAGCAACATTGAGAGCAAGGACTATACAGAGGGAAAACTTCTACCGAAGCTACAACGATGCGCTGCAAACCCACAGGAGTCTGAACGAGGCCTCACCGTCAGAGGGTAAACTGACAGGCGTACGAGTCCATGAATCTCCGCGATTCGCTTACACGCAACAAAATGGACATAAAACTAAAACCTCTAAGCCGAACTTTTTTCAAGGCATGTCCAAATGTTTGAGGTGTAATAAGATATACAAGTTATCGGAGAATAATCAGCACGCCTGTCGGTACCACCCAAAGGCCAGGAAACAAATAGAGAAGTACGATACCCAAGGTCGTCTGGTTCGAGTGTCGCATCAGTGGCAGTGCTGTCAGCAGGCGGGCGACGCCACAGGATGTAGAACGGGAGAACATGTTTAACGTACAGACAGCAGCTTACGGGTCATCCATAGCGTACGTGCGCCTGACGGCGCGGGTGGGGTGGAGGATGGGGTGGGGCGTTCGTGAGTCTGAAGGCATGGGGGGAGGAGGGTCACCCATAACGTTCAAGCGCCTGAAGGCAGATGGAGGGGTAGAGCGGGGTCATCCATAACGCACGTGCGCATGAAGGGCGGTGCAGGTGACAGTCATCCATCGCGTGTGTGCGAATGGAAGGGAGGTGCGGATTAGAGTCATCCATCGTGTGCGTGCGCGTGGAAGGGCGGTGCGGATGAGAGTCATCCATTGCGTGTGTGCACATGGAAGCAAGGGACTGTAAGCAAATTCTGAAGATTTTGGGTACGTATTTATCAATGCCGCGCCGTATTACAAGGGTTAGAAATCCGATAACTCGAACCTCATCGTACCAAGATGTCATGTTTGGAGTAACGAATATTCCAGGTACCGAACCAAGTAACGATTTAAATTGTTTGACTAATGCTTCGAGGTATCAAAACCAAAGTTAAAGTTTCATTATGTGAAGAAATTTGAACGCGCTATTAAGATATATTCTTCAAGCGACCCTGGGGCTTTATCGAATAAACATTTCGATGTCGATCAAGCTTCATGCATTTAATTTGCATTGTGGATCGACTTTCTTGAACAGTGAAAGCTATTTATGTGAGTTTTTTCATAGCATTTGATAGGCATTGGCTAATTCACCTTGCAGAGGGCGTCAGGGGTCACAAACAACAACACAATTATATTATACCTTTCACCCGCCATGTTCGCCAACTTCTTCCAGAAAAATATTCATGAACAATATTTTTTTCATACGTGGCTTTTACTTCATGAAATGACCCCCATGTTAAGAGAATCCCGCGCCTCGATACAATTTAATTTGCCCTCCTGACCCTTGTGTCTATGTAACATCCGGGGACAAATGTTGGTTTCGACGACTTTTGTCAATTAAATTGTGACGTTGACCCGACATCGTATCGCGACGACTTCACAGCGTCTATATAACCTCGCTTGTTCACTGGGCAAGCCAGTTTCTGTTTTGTGAAAAACGTCACACTGCGTCATGGTGTATGACGATAACGAGACGAGCCTCCACGCAAGGTGTGCGATCGAAACAATAGTTCAGTAGATACACATGGAATCTTGTATGTACAACTGAAAAATAAACAAACGCTACTTTGTTGCAATATATATTCATTATTGAAATTGTTTGTGTTCATTTCCTTCTTTTCTTATTCTTTGCTCCTGGTACGTCCATCTCTGTTTTGTCGATCAGTCGGTCAACTTACCGTCGTATTTTTAAAGACTTTAGTGAGGATGGATGTTTGTAAACAACCGGAAGGGCATCACTATATTTATGAGTCAAGCCGGTAAGAAATGCCGGTGGGCACCGATCATAGTGTACACAGCACTCCCTTCCCCCTCCCTCTGCCCTCCCCGCCCCCCCCCCCCCCCTACCACCACCACAAGATTCCGCAATAGTCAAACTGAACACAGCTATAAAATGATAACGTGCATGATCACCAGTAACGCTCTTTCACTAACAGCTCATTTTGGTCATGCATGCGGACATTGTGGAGCTCTGCTGACACTCAACCCGAAACAACGGCTGTGTTTTAATTTTATAGCAAGACACCTCAACTCATAAACACACTCTCAATTTGACAAAAGAAAAAAATTAAACAAAAAGAAAAAGAAAAACGCCGAGTAGCAAATATTCTTTATTTTCAGAGTTACACAGAAAACTGCATAGCAAGATTTTTAGGGAAGTTTCATTGGGCCAAAAAGAAAAAAAATCTGGGAAACTAACCGAGCAATTCTTGTTTCGTTTTCTGTTTCCTCCCATAAAATATGTTTATTGGTTCTAGGAAAAGTTTACATGGCGTCACTCTTGTGTCAATTTGAAAAATTCGAGTTCAGAGGGCGTCAGTGGCAAATTTAAAAATTAAATTCTCCTCTGAGCGGCAATTTCTTAGCACAGAAATTTTACATCGGTCGGGTCACTTCTTTTTCTTTCTTTTTTTTTTTTTTTTTTTTTTTTTTTTTTTTTTGAGACTTTGGCATAAATTTCACCTCTGAAAGACTATTTTCGGTACTTTTTCTCTCATCCATGTAAATTGCTTTAACTTGATTCTTAATAGACATTTTTCACACCCAGCCGAATTACTCTTTTTTTTTTTTTTTGGGCATAGGTGGCCATTGGACACATTTACTTTACCTGTGGTTTGGGTCGTTTGTGTGTCCGTCCGTCCCGAAGAAAGATCATCACCTTTGTGAAAAAAAGCCTAGTCCTTCATATTTTGTTAAATTTGTTCGAAAGTTTGCGTGAAGATCACAATCAGCCTGAATCAGGGGTAAACAAACAAACAAATAAACAAACAAACAAATAAACAAACAAACTATTAGAACCGAAATTTTTCTCCAATTTTGCGAATTGGCGAAATTTCAAAGTTCATTAAATTTTCACCAAAAATATTTATTTTTTTTGTAATTTCTATTAAATTTTTAACACTTGTTTCCAGAGTGGAAATCTATGATTTATTTTGCTGTCTGCCAAATTTAGACCCTTTGGTAGCCAAATATTGGCGCAATTTTTCGCAATGTTTACTTTTGCATTTCTGAAGGATTTTTTGGCATGGCAGGCCGAAAGCACAGCGCAGATACCTTAAAGCAATCAAGATGGTGGCTTCCATGTAAATGGCGAAGACTATGCACCCGTCAAACATTGCAAAAAAAAAAAGAAAATTCGATGTTGAATAAATAAACACACAAATAATAATAATAATATATAATTAATAATAATAATAATAATAATAATAATAACTTCAGACAATATAAGTGTATGTGTTGCAGGTGCACAACATCGTGTCGTATTTGAAATGGGTAGAAAATTTACGGTTCGGCAGTTATCAAAATTGAATAATTTTTTTACATTTTCCATTGAGACTTTCACTTGGCCAGACAAGTTCTCGGAATCAATAAGCCCGTAGTTTTGAAACTTTACACAGTGGAAACTATAGACTGCAGATGTGAAAAATAGTATTATACTGGGTATAACGGTAAAAAGTCCCCCGACCTCCCCCCAGCCAAAAGCCCCTCCCTCCCCGCCAAAGGTCCCGCACCCATTTTGTATATCCGGTAACCCCCCCCCCCCCCGTCACTTTTTTGTGTGCCCCTCACCCTCGTCCGTCAATTTTGCATACACGGTAAAATGAATTTATGTTATTTTTTTTCCCATTTTTTATTATTTTAACTTGATAAAAAAATCTGATCAATATTAAAAATAATTTATCTAATATTTATTTGCACTACATCGCACATGATCGTTGATCACTAAAATCTATAAATCACTGAAATACTAAAATGTACTTTCACTCTAGGTGGACACACAAACTGACCAACGGTCAACTGACCAACGCCTTAATAAATCCTACTAGAGTTTAGATGGCACTAACGTGTGAGTAAATTCACTGAGTGCTTAGAGATTGCTTTTGCAATTCTGCGGATCACCAAAGGGGATACAACTAGGTGATTCCTCCTAGGAGGCTTAAAATATAAAAGGTATGTAATCCTAGTTATAACGCAGAAAAGAGTGAGTCTTCAGGATTTCTCTTTTGTTTAAACTTTTATTTAAATTCTTTCCAGACCGGTTTAGGTACGAACTGACCTTCTTCAGTGGAAAATTTATTTAAAAAATAAATAAATTTTCCACTGAAGAAGGTCAGTTCGTACCTAAACCGGTCTGGAAAGAATTTAAATAAAAGTTTAAACAAAAGAGAAATCCTGAAGACTCACTCTTTTCTGCGTTATAACTAGGATTACATACCTTTTATATATTCAACGCCTTAATAAAAAAAAACGGACAACTGACCAACTTTTAGAAAAAAAATATTTTCTGTTAACTACCGTATCAAAAGTAGGTAAGATCATATATCACTACTGATAACTATACCATGCTACAGAACTACTAATGTCCAAATCGAACCATGTACCCAATTCCGCGAAGAAATTCCTCGAGTGTTTTGGAGCCTTCGATGAGTCCCCTAAGCAGAACTTCCGCATAGTGGCGCTTCGTGCGTTTCCTCGGCGGTTGACCCGTTCCATTTTTGCAGACGGAAACAAAGGTGGGACCCGGCGCAGAATCACTGGTGGTGGGTCATCACCCTCAATATCGCCCAGCGGTTGCACCTGGCGAAAGCTACCGCGGTAACGAAGTAGGCAATGAGGCCATCCAACTCCTCCGGTGAAGTCTCCCGAACATAGGTCATGCCCTCCACTACTTTGTCCAGTTGCAAAAACGACAAATCGTCAAACATCCCACATTAATGGCGCGTTTTCGGGTTCCTGGTACAGCGGCACGAGTTCTCAGTCTTGCACATCCGGGCGCGTGCTCTGCGTCAGATGGAAATAGCAGCCGTGCTCGATTGTAATCCAAATGACACAATTCAAAAAGCAGTCAAAACTGGTTTGGTTGTGTTGAAAAAGGGACTTCTATTTATAACAAAAATGCCCTACCTGAGACGACTTTCGGAGATGACACCATGGCCCCACCATCTGGGTTTTGATTGTATCGCACATTTCTGAGATAGAATCGGGACACTGAAAACTCGGGTACGCCACACACTAGGTGACGGAGAAGAGATTACGGAATTATCTTTGCCACGCAATTACTGACATTCGATGATACAGCAGGGATTATAGGGCCAGATTTGGTGTGAGACAGCACTTCTTTGCTTTCGTTTTATCTGCTGTAACTCAGTAGAGGAAGTTTTTTGGGCTCCAAAAATTTGTGATAGAAAAGTTGGCCAATTGTCCGTTTTTTTCATAAAGGCGTTAGTCAGTTGACCGTTGGTCAGTTGACCTATATTGGAGTGTCCATTGAAAATCACTTATTATTAAAAAAACTATACATCCAGGACCAAACGTCCCCGGACATAAGGTCTCTGGCCATAAGATACTCAAATGAATTCACTGCCTAAACGTCCGCGGGGCCTTTATTGCTTTCAAGAATCCTATCCTGTGATCTTATCAAGAATTACTCCACAAGTAATATTCCATGAAACATTGAAAACAGTCAAAAACATCTCCGGCAAATTATAAAACCAATATATTGCGCCATTCCTGTAATCCTTGACCCCTAATACAGGTGTATTTTAAATATAATCCATAATCTCCCGCAATTATAGTTCTTTTTTCAGGGGAGTGTATTGTCTCATTCCTGTAACCCATAATCCCTTAATCCAGGTGTGGATTTATGAGATTTAAATATAATCCGTAATCTCACACAAATAAAGTGTTTCGTTGGAGGTAAATGATTTTTTTCACTCCTGTGATCCTTAACCGCGTAATCCTCCAATAAACGCTCCGCAACTGCATGAAATATTTAGTCACCAACCGGGCTGAAAGCATTTTAAAAAATTAAAAACTGCTTTCGAATTTAGTAAAAACTAATATTTGAGTTCAAAAACTAATTTGTTATTCAGCGCATTGAGTTCAAGATCTTGCTTATCACATACAAGGCGCTCAGCAGTAAAGCCCCAGGTTATGTTAAGGAGATGCTGATACCATACCAGCCGAGTAGACTGCTTCGCTCTGCAAACTCATTGGTATTGAACGTACCGAAAACGTGGCTGGAGTATGGTAAAAAGGCATTCAGCCGCTCTGCCCCGCAGCTCTGGAATGCTTTACTAAAACACCTAAAACATGCACAGCCGTTAACTCAGTTTAAAGGTTCACTAAAACACACCTGTTTAGGAAGGCCTACAAGTGAGCGCTTAGTGGCTCGGCTGAATAATCGCGTTACAAGAAACACTCTGATGATGATGATGATGATGATGATGATGATGATGATGATGATGATGATGATGATGATGATGATTATTATTATTATTATTATTATTATTATTATTATTATTATTATTATTATTATTATTATTATTATTATTTTCACCCGGGACGTTTTGGCCCCGAATTAATTTGGGGACCTTATGGCCTGAAAAATTATGGCTGGGGACCTTATGGTCAGGGACTTTTTGGCGGGATACCAACACTAAAGTCCATACACTAAATTTATTTGCATTCCAATATAATTGCAACCAACCAAGGCTAGTGACAGTACAATTAAATCTTTGACCCAAAGAAACATGAGTGCATTTCCTGAGTTAAATATTTTCGCAAGTGATTGTGATTAGGTTAAAATTCTATCATTAAATGCCGTCGAAACAAACTTGTTAGAAAATGAAAACTTGTCATTGAAAAGCACATAAAAAGAGGTAAGAACATCATCAGCCCTTTTAACTTATCAGCCCTTTTAAACCGGGTATGCAAAATGGGAGACGGGGATTTGGCGGCGGGAAGGCTTTTTAGTGAACGGATGACTGCCCCACCGGATGCCTGACCCACCATTTGTGCAGCCTATGATGACTGCCTCACCGGCGCACTGTCCCACCGGGAAACTTCCTTCTTATTTTTCATCTATCTCTGTAGCTTTACTTTTTTTAGTTTAATGGTCCAGCCCCCTTTTTATTTAATCAACAAGTTGATTGATCAGAGGACTGATTAATAAGTTAAATGGTTTGTTTCAAGTGCGAACTCAGTTGTTCCAAGTGCAGCATCATAACGACGATTGCAGCTGCAGATCGCCCTGTCCAGTCGTATTCGAAATGCAGTTAGTTATTCAATTGCAATTTCAAAAATTTTACTGATTGCAAAAAAAAACCGAATAATATTTGAAATAAATAATTGTTTCAATATGCTTCTTCATTTGATCACCCCTTCTCCTCCCCCCCCCCCCCAAAAAAAAAAAAATAAAATAAATAATACTCTCAAAACTCGGAGTATTAAAATAATTAATAAGACTTAAAACACCGGAGTTCTCACAATTAAAAGATGCTAGATCAAAAACCTTATATACCGAACTACTACTGATTACTACACTTCTGCAGATTGCAATTAATTGGCATACAATAAAACGCCGGTGTAACAGGATATCTTGGCCCACCGGACAAGATATCCTAAGCCCCCCTTTGGAAACCAAGTTATCCTGGTATATCTTGGCAGCAAGATAATAGAAAAATAAAAATAATGCCTATTTAAATATTTTATTTCTGATCACACTAAACTTTACACTAAATGTGACAAGCAAAAGAACATATAAATCGCAAACATTCAATAAATTCCCAGCACCATGCGGGACAAAAAGAAAACATAAATGTCACAAATAAAATTAAATCCCGGCATCATACGAGTTCACGTTACAGTTCTATATTTCATAAAATGGAGAGTAATGTTCGTTTGTTTTTGAAATGTACATAATTGCCTCAAAATTGAATAGTATTTCGATCCCAGTCGCTTTATATTATTGCCTTTGAAAACAAGCATGTCCAGGGACATGGTGACCAGCCGTGACCTACAGAATATATATCCAAGAATCACAGACAAAATCATGATCAAATTCGGAGACAGCGGTTACGAAAAAAGCCGTAACTGCATGTAGAAAATATTCGCTCACTTGATCGATGTAGTTGTGGCTGATGAGGAGTCATTCTTTCAATTCTCTCATAAGGGGAAAAATAAAAAATGCCCCCCATTTGGCCAATTTTTGGCGGATCGCCAAAATGAGTCGTTTTCAAAAGAGGCCTACCTAGGGAGTATTCGTGCAAAATTTGAAGAAATCTTATCAAAATTGTGGGAGAAGAAGCATTTTCAAAATTGGTAACCACAAAATTACAAATGTCCCCCATTTGGCCAATTTTGGGCGGATCACCAAAAAGAGCAAATTTTCAAGAGAGGTCTACCAAGAGAAGAAGTATCCAAAATCGGAAAAGAATCCGATCAAAATTGTGGGAGAAAAAGGAATTTGAAAATTTGACACCAAAAAATAAAAAAATGTCCCCCATTTAGCCAATTTTTGGCGGATCGCCAAAACGAGTAATTTTTCAAAAGAGGTCAATCCAAGAAATATTGGTGCAAAATTTGAAGAAAATGTGATCAAAATTGCGGGAGAAGAAGCATTTTGAAAATTGGCAACCACAAAATTACAAATGTCCTCCATTTGGCCAATTTTTGGCGGATCGCCAAAAACAGCAATTTTTCAAGAGAGGTCTACCTAGAGAACAAGTATCCTAAATTGGAAAAGAATCTGATCAAAATTGTGGGAGAAGAAGCAATTCGAAAATTTGACACCAAAAAATTAAAAAATGTCCCCCATTTAGCCAATTTTTGGCGGATCGCCAAAATGAGTAATTTTTCAAAAGAGGCCTATCTAGGAAATATTCGTGCAAAATTTGAAGAAAATCTGACCAAAATTGTGGGAGAAGAAGCATTTTGAAAATTGGCAACCGAAAAATTTCAAATGTCCCCCATTTAGCCAATTTTTGGCGGATCGCCAAAAAAATAATTTTTAAAGAGAGGCCTACCTAGAGAACATTCGTGTATAATTTGAGAGAAATCCGATCAAAATTGAAGGAGAAGAAGCATTTTAAGTAAAAGTTTACACACGTACATACACACGTACATACGTACATACGTACATACGGACGGCGGATACCCCTCTATTGATAAGATAAGACCAGCCCGACATAGTCGGCTGGTCTAAAAAGAGAGAATAATCCCACACAGGACACCAAAACTATTGACATGGTGTATGTCATCGACAGAATTGCAATCAAGATGAACGCTGTTTAGATTGGATGTGGATTCGAAGATGTGGTCAAATGCAATTAAAAAGCTGCTCATTCTTAAAACAATTGATCAAACAATTAATTGATTGATCACACGCACATCAATCAAACCTGAAACACTAAGTGACATTTCTTTTAAGTGAATATCCCAGGACATCTTGTCCGGAGGGGCAAGACATACAGCCGGGCAGTCATACTAGGTTGTACAAATGACGGAGCAGTCATCCGGTGGGGCAGTCATCCGGTGGGGCAGTCATCCAGTGGGGCAGTCATTCTACGTTCGGGCTTTTTACCTAAAACCATTGCATTGAACTGGGCGAAAAATTGAGGAAACGACACCTTGTCACAAAATGACCAAAAAATAACATCGAGATTCGAGATTTCTCAGGAACTATGACGTCCAGTCTTTTCAAACTGTACACTGTGACGAGATCTACATCGCAAGTGTGCAATGTCTGGTTAAACTTGGGAAAATTTCGCTTTCCTATCCTAGATAAGTTCGTATTGGAAAGCGGTTTTTTCTCGTTTTTTTTCTCTGCAAGTCGTTTCCGCGGAACCCATAAAAAACTAGAATTGGTAGAGATTCTAAACTTTACAGCTCCAGAATTTGACATTCTGGAGCTGTGTGAAAATTTGAGGCAAAAAATGCTTTCGATGTTGTATTTTATTGATAATAATTTCGACCGCACACCAGTGAAAGCATGAGCAGCCTTATCTTGCAGAGCAGTAAACAGTGTACACTTCCATAAGCAGCCAATGTTTGTTTACGGCCTATGTGTAGAAAGAGGTAAGGTAATTTATACGCGCTATTTTTCAGCAAGCCAGGAATACACAAAAATATAGACTCTATGTACTGGCGAAAACATATAGTCCAATACATGTTTGGTTAATTTGTCTAACCGTTATGGCCCTTCACTTTCTCGCCAGTTCTTAACCCCCTCCCCCTACCTCCTCTTTTTAGCTTTATTCGGATTGTATGAATATATTCACCAGCAGATCTTTTTACACAAAAGAACTTTTCGAATTGCTAAACTTAACTGATCTTTCAAGCTACTTTCATGTTCTCGTGATATCCTGTCAAATAAATCGCTTTTATACAAGCTACATTTCTGAATTTACCAGTTTTTTTGGAGGGTCTATATTTTTTTGCGGTCTTCAGCCGAATAGCCCCCTCCCCTGCCCCAGTTTAGTTTATTTTGTTGTGTTATCATTTGTATTAATACGTTAAAGGCTTAGATGTGTGTAAACGCTAAAAATGGAATCCACGACATAGCGCCCGACGACATAACGTCAAAAAAGTGCAGGTGCGACATTCGGACCGACTTTTATTCATCTTTTTTATAATTTTCTTTCCTGATAAATCATATTGCATTTAAAACGTGGCCAATTTGAACAAAGCTACCAATAACGCTGTACACTTTACTCATCTTGACACTAGATAGTAAGTAAAAACACTCGCCAGTGCTACCAATAACGCTGTACAATTTACCGTCCACATCTCATCTGAATACTAGGTACATTCCCGCCCTCAGTTCATCTGAATACTATGTAATAGGTAAAGCAATCGTTAAAACTACCAACAACACTGTACACTTTACCATCCTGAACTCATCTGGACACTAAGTACCTTCCCGTTCTAAACGCTAGGTACGTTCCACTAGTCCACTATACTACTTGCACGGTGCTGAGGAAGGCTAGGGCGTCAAGCTACCCAAAAAACAGCTTGAATTCTTCGTTGTTGTGGTATGACTCGACGAGGCCCAAGTTTGCACTTTGCGCCATGTAGATTGTCTGCAATGGTAGTACGTTTTTTGTACTTGAATATATCTAGAATAACTTTTAGTTTTCCTTTATTACTTTCTATAATTTCCATCTTGTAGTTGAAGTGTGATGTTTTAGCAAAAACCATTATATACAAAAGTTATGAGTCGAAACATCAAGGGATTATGTGGGAGATTATTAGCGACGCGAGTAACCGCATTCTGACTCCGTAGATTGGACAATACCTGACGCTAAACGGATATCTTTTTGATCTGAGTCGACATGTTGGAACTCCGGAACTGGCATTAAAAGCGCAGATTTTTAATGTCTTTTGAACAGAGTGACGCTAATTGAAGTCTGGAGCAACATATTGAAGCAAAAAAAAGGGAGAGCAAAAAATCGGTCCAAATGTCGCACCCTTTTTGTTACACCAAAACGTCGATGGATAAAACGTTGACGGTCAAGACTCGGATAAGACGTCGACCATCCTTAGTTAGAAGTTCCCTCACCAACGAATACTATTAGAAAGTGTTTTATTTGCACCAACAGTTACACCCCCACCCCTACTCTGTAAATCACGAACGAGACGAGGCACGAATAGGTCGAAGGCTTGAAGTATATGTAGTGTATGTACAGTCTATTGGCCTGTACCTCAAGCAATTCGGAGACCATTTTTGCTAAAACAACAGTATCAGGAAGACCAAAACTTTAGGGAGACCAAAAGTAGGTCTTCTTAATTCTTAGCGTGCTTAAATGTTATGAAACTACATAGCAGAGAAAAAACGAACGATTGTATAGCCTAGTAAATATAATATATTTTGTTTTACAATTATATTTGTGTGTTGCCACTTGGTAACAAACTTTTAATCTGATCTTAAAGTTTATACCGTGTATAAATACAAGTGCCGAAAAATCACCTTTAAGGAGATCCGTTTTTATTTGAAATCCGATATATGCTATGTATTAAAAAAATTATAGCAACCAGTATTTTTCCTTTAATTGTTCAAGATGTTTACACATGGTTTAGCACGAAATTGAAGAAAAAGATAATTTAGCACCGTAAACAGGCCTTTTTTAAAAAAAGATACATTACGCAATATACAAGTGCTGTACATAAGGCATCTCTATGACTGGTTTCAGATATATATATATATATATATATATATATATATATATATATATATATATATATATATATATATATGTGTGTGTGTGTGTGTGTGGGTGTGTGTGTGTGTTCACTAAGGGTCTGATGCCAAGCCAATATTTCTTGTATCATGACCATGTGATTTGAATACTACATTTACTGATTTTCATCATTTAAGTGCATTTATTTTGATGTCCTGACCTTGGAGCTTATTTTGGTGTTAATAACCTGCAGGCATTTAGCATTTACTGTGATTCATTGGCCTGAGTCAACCACCATTTAATAACCACAATGAAGTAGGGGGCACATTAAAAGAAGGCATTAACTCATATAAATTAAACACGTCATTCTGATTATCAAAGAACTTTTGACAGCTTTTCTGACATATTGAAATTCCACTTAAATTTACATTTCACGTATTTTGACATTTATTAATTTTTTTATGGCTTATCAAATAAAATACTTCTACCCCATTCACGCAGCGGTATTAAAAAGTACAAAAACAAAGAAATAGATAAAGTAATACAATAACGGGAAGGCAGAGTGATAAGCAGGAAAGAGTTGAAAGCAAAGAACCCAACACGATGCTCAAAAACACGGTGATGTGCCAGAAAATAATCTTTTAAAATTAGTTTCAAATTAAGGAGAGACATAAGTAGAACTGGCAAAAACATTGGCATCCAAACTCGATAAATTAGAGTCTGTGTTTTTGGAAGGTACTCATTTCACATTTTTGCCACGAGCCAAGAAAGGTTATGTAAATTGCTCTCCTTTTCTTGTGATATAGTAAAAATAGTTTCGTGTGCTTTAAAAACATAAGGCTCTACATAGTAGAATATATGTTAAGTTTTGCAAACGATTTCCATAAACATTATAATCCTTAATGTTTGAATTCTTTATGCTGTTGAATATCAAATCCAATTTAAACTCAGTAAAATGGAGAAGCAGTTAACAGCCATTACAAATTCTTTATTTCAAAATGGCATTTATTTTCATTTCATTACGACACAACTGTATTATCCAATGACAGAAATCCAAACATTTTCTGACCTTGCAATTTGAATAGAAATCATCAATAATGCATCACATGAACAAGGGAAATAAACCCTGTAAAGATAAAACCAATCATCAACACTCAATACTGAGGAGGCTGTTTACTACTTGTTTCGGCTTTACCGATACACGTGGCAACAAAAGCAAATTCGCGCATATCCTGAGTCGTACGCCAGGCACAAAATAATATAGCAGCACAGTTATTTCATTTTTACATATAAAGATTAATAACTTTGAACTTAAATAATTGCTTAACATCAAAAGCAGTAAGATAGCTATAGCTGTGTGTTGCTTTGAACGTGTACACAATCTTCCCATATTTACATAAAAAAACTAACTTGTCACATGGATCTTTCAGAAACCAAGCTCTGTGTGCACTTTCTTCAGATGCGAAGTGACCACTTTTTTAAACCTCAGAACAGAATTGTCAAGGGTTTGTTTTTTCTCCAAAGTTTTGCACCTCTCATGCGTCCAGTACTTGCGGTTATTGGTGCTTTGGCAAGTACTGCGGTAGTGGTGTACTGCGGCCACGGTATGCTTTACATAATTGCTCCTCCGAAAAGATTCTCTGCACCGGTGTGGTTTCAGTATGTAACAGTTTCTTGGATTGTGAATAGTTTTACTTCTTTTACCCGTGATGACATAATTTCGATATCTCAAAATAGTAGATAAATTCAATTCTTTTTCAGCGTTATATTCTAAATAGAAGTCTTTACTTTGAAATGTAAAGCTCTCTTCTTCATCACCATCATTCTCAGGATTTCGAAGGTAATCCATTAGTTCACCGTAACTATTGTGTTTTCGTGGGATGATTATTTCATCCATATCAACCACGATTAAATACCTATACCTGTACATGTTTCTATACAAACAGTCGTTTAGGGCCGTGTGAGTCAGCAGCTTCGCGGCCTCCCGGTTGCTGTTGCCAGGGATCTCATTAATAGGTGGGGGATGATGATGGAGCAGAAGAAGCTTTCTTCGTGTATAATACTCAAATATCTGTTTTATTTTTGGTTCAGCCTTCAGAGTAGCGTTGTATATGTTGAATTCAGTCACACCCAACAAAGTGTGAAACTCGAGCCATTCTATGAAAGAATTCGCAATATTGTCTGGCAGAGTACCATAACCAATGTTGACACATAGTCCAAATTGGTGTTCAAACTGTCGTGGCTTTAAAGGGTAAGCTATTGGTATTTTGGTTGTGGGACTAATTAGAAAGTTTGTCGAATGTAGGGACACCATTCTATAATTTGGTATTGTAGAAGTCTGGCAGGTGTATACCACTGGTAAATATTTAACTCCGTTGATCATTCCACAGCTTGTGTAAAGCCTAAGGCGTTGCATTTTTGCAGGTACTACGTGGTGTGCTGCAGCGGCTAAATGAGCCTGTGGTGTGTTTGCATGTGACATGTTAGCCTGTGCTGTGTAAGCCAGTGACGTGTTAGCCTGTGACGTGGTAGCTTGTGACGTGTTGGAGGACTCAATGATGGGATTGTCCGGTACTTTGTCAGGCGAGTCTGTGGCTGTATTGGTCCACAGTAGACAGAAGATCGAGTCGCGCTTTCTGTATGTATCCACCGTGAACATGCGAATCCGAGACTGGTTTTCCCTGTTGTCATAGTAGCCATGCATTATATAAATTCTGCTCCTATTTGCTGTGTTTACATTGTTTCTAACCAACGTTACTTCTTTCCAAGAACTGTTTACAGCTGAATATGTCGAAACAAATCCATGGAACTCTTGTAATATTTGATGTGTATTATTCTTCTCTTTTCCAAGTGGTATAACATAGACTTCCTTTATCCTATTCATATAGGCTATGATCACATAAATAAGAATCAGAAAAGAAACCCAAAGTTTTGCAATTAAATCAAGCTTTGTACTTGCAGACAAAAACATTGTACTTTGGTTTCACTAACTTACAGTGTTTTCAATTGTTTTAAATAAAAATATGTATGTTTTTATTTCCAGTTATTTATGCATAACTACATCGACACGATCTTTCACTAGTAAGTAGGATTAAATTCTGGAGTTTTCTTATACATCCTCCTTTTCATTACACTGAACTTTTTGCTTACGTTTCAGGATTCACTATATTTGTTTCTCTCTTAACAAATACCACAAAGGCCACAGAAATTATATTCGTCCAACGACATACATTGGAACCTTTAAAATTTAACTCATTAATTATATTTCAAGTTCATCGCCATTCGGAAATGCTACACTATAATAAATTTTCTACATTTCACGCGTAAATCTAATACTGGTCAACTGACTATATTACTCATGGAAGCTTGTAAAGATATAATCACAACGATGTGCAGTAAATCGATGTGGTGACTATGTGGTGAGTTAGTGCTGCTTTGGAGTCAGTATATACAACTCAGCCATTTTAGGTTATTTTGTTGGGTTTTTATTTCAGGTTCAGTTGGAAAATAATTAATCATTCATAAATTAAGTCTGTTCCTTATTACTAACAACAAAATCAACAAAAAGAACAATTATAATAATAATAATACCAATAATAATAATAATAATAATAATAAATATAAATAATATATATAAATAATATAAGTAATAAATAATATATATATAATATAAATAAATAATAATATAAATAATAATAATAACTAGATGTCAGAGAGCAGCAGGACCTCCCGTGAAACTCATAAACTGGGCGTGGCAAATCTTTATTTCCTAATTATTGCATCAATGAAAGAATAATTGCTCTTCCATGATTCCTTTATAGGCAAGTGGACTCCACAAGGTACCCTCTGTGACACGAAAGCGTCAATTTAGCCATTTTCGATCATCAAACTGAACGTTTGCCTTTGCACATCTTCATTCCACATTTAGTTGATATAAGAAAGAATAATAGCTCCTATATGATACCTTAATAGTGAAGTGGACTCCACAAGGTACCTTCTGTGACATGAAAATTTAGCCCAATTTCAGAGGGCTATAATTTCGACACTTTTTGATCGATCAAACTGAAGCCTTGACGGTGCACATATACATACACTAAAGATCGCTTATATGAAAAATAATAGCTCTTGCCTGATTCCTTAATAGAGAAGTGGACTCTCAAAAGCGTCAATTTAGACAATTTTCAGAGGGCTGTAATTTGACAATTTCTGATCGATCAAACCGAAACCTTGACGATGCACACCTGCAAAGTTTTCCCATTTTCCCAATTTTTGCGAAAATCGTAAATAACCCTTCGTTGCACAGCTCAACTATGTGGTCTTTGCATGTGGAAAAGAACAATTTAATCGCTTCAGTGGTTACGGAGATATAGCGAACGCAAAAGTGTCGACGGACGGACGGACAAGAATCCTATAGTCCCCCCGCCGCCGCGTAGCAAATAATAATAATTACAGTGGTAGTAGTCATAGCAGTAGCAGTAGAAGAAAATGTAATAATACCAATAATAATTAATATTCTTATTACTGATTGTTTGAAGTTAATCTTCACATAGATTCTCAACAACATAGAGAATCAAGTCCTCGAGGCGAACTTGTCTTTGTAGTCATTACTCTCATGTTTGAGGTGTAGTCACTTTTAAGCATTTCTTTCACCGGATCATTTAATCCAAAGATTTCCTACTTAAATCTTCAAAGTTTATGTGCAAGAAGCAGAATGGAGAACGTTGTCAGAAAGGATAAATTTCTAGAAACACTTTAATTTGTTTGTGCTGTTTTTATATTTTAAAACGAAACATCTCAATTTTTGTTAGCCATGAAGTTTAAAAACGAGTCAATCGCAACCGTAGAAGATCCTTATTTTGAATTTTATCATTTCCCACCTACTTTTATATATCTTGAGAAATAAAAGCTATTTCTGACAATCACTACACAAAAAATCTGGACTGTCCAAAAAAATCAACAAAAATAGAACACAGCGGATATTGTGTGCAAAATGCTATTGCGATCTTTTCACAAAATATATGACCACAAGTTAAGAATATATGCTCTAACAGCTGCATCGCTTTTATCCTTCGTTTGTTTTATTTATTTATTTTTATTTTTTGCCGTTGTTTTCCAAAAAGGTTATTTTTGTGGCTCTGACTTCAATACACTGTGGACTTTTTAAATCTTTTGTATGCGCCGTAAATGGCAGCAATGCAGAAAGGAATTTCTTTAATTTATCTAACATCTGTGTAACCTGATAACGTTTTAGAGGATATTTTTGGTCTAAAATGTTTGTAATGTATTGGACTATCAATATAATAATCATTTTAGTGAAACTTAAAAACGTTTTTAGCAACTTTTTACAGTAACTCAGACATTTTCATATGAACAGCAATAGAGTTCAATGACTGGGATATTGATTCTATTATTGATCGTGCTTGTGTATAATGAATGTATTTTAGTTTATTAATAGTAAGGCCTACCGTGGTCAATACAGTCAATAACTACAATAACCTTGTGGAGATAAAAACCCATGTTTTTGATTCCAGCCAAATATACCTACGATGTGACCTCCTAAACGCAAGATCAATGAGAAATGAAACTGATTCTATTCATGATCTTCCATTAAACAATGATAACTGCTTCCACATTCTTTTTCTAACGGAGACCTGGCTTGGTTGTGATGATGACAGTGCTGGTGGAGTAACGATCATTCCGCTATCAAAGTAAAGAAAATCTCCGGATTGCATTACGGATCATTTGAAGTTATTGGGGCAAATCTTTCTGTGAAAGACAAATCTGTACGCGTATGCACACTGTACCGACCAGATCCTTTCGGAAAAAACCATGCTGACTTTTTAGAGGAATTTTCAGATTTCCTAATAGCTAATGCGTCCTACAAGAATGATGTTATTTTTAGGCGATTTAAATTTTCATCTTGATGTTATGGACCATCCTGATGTACTAAAATTTAATTCCCTTCTAGCCACGTGCGGTTATCTTCAGCTGGTCGCCCCTCCAACTTACCACAATAACCATATTTTAGACGTGGTAATTTGTTCAAATCCTGAGCTAATCTCGAACATAAGTGTTGGTGACCCTTGCATCTCAGATCATTTAGTTGCGCTTGATATTACTGTCACTAAGCCTCGTGCTTTACAGGATCGTGTTATTTATAGGACATGTTCAAATATTAACCTTAATGATTTCAAAAATGAGGTTCTAAAACTTGATTTACCTTTTGAAATGCTACGCTAAAATCAGTGGCCAAGGTTTATAATGACGGCATTGAAGCTATCGTTGACAGGCATGCCCCCAAACTAGAAAAAATTGTCACAATACGTCCCAATACACAGTGCTATAACGCCAATATACACAGTGCCAAAGTTATCAAACGCCGACTTGAAAGGCGGTAGGCCAAATCAGGAAAAGGATAAACAACTATACCGAAATCAGTGTAAACTGGTGAATCATTTGTGTAATGAAATTTCTAGTGAAGATCGCTCAAACATTTTTGAAGAATTTCGTGAACTCAATGGTTCATTCTGTAGCTCAAAACTGTCTGAATTTCGACCTGTTACCAAAGTAGAACTGAAACGTATTATTGAAAAGTCATCTCCGACTAAATGCTCGCTTGATCCTCTTCCGTCGTGGTTGCTGAAAGTGTGTAGTAATGAATTTTTGGACATTCTTACGAACATTGTGAATTTATCCCTCGCAAACGCCGAAGTGTCTGAGAATCTAAAGTGCCCTCGTCGTTCTTCTGCTCAAGAAAGCCAGTTTGGATCCAGATATTTTGAAAAAACTACCGTCCAGTTTCGAATCTAAGCTATGTTTCCAAAATCGTTGAGTGTAGTAGCAGCTCAGTTTAATCAACATCTTATGACACACAATCTTTTAGATAAATATCAATCAGCCTATCGTATGTTCTGTTCCACTGAAACTGCACTGTTACGAGTTCAGAGTGAGTTTTAGGCCCTATTTTATTCTGTTTACGTTACTCCGCTGGCGGATATAGCTAATAAATATAACGTTAAATATCATTTCTATGCTGATGACTCGCAAATTTATATTGCTTTCGATCACAAAAAGGACACTGCAAAGGCTATCAACACTACTGAAGAATGTATCCTGGCTTTCAAGAAATGGATGTGTGCCATTTTTTTTAAGCTCAACGATGACAAGACTGAACTTACTTTATTTGGCTCAAAATGTAATTTGTCGCGACTTGAGGGTATTGAAATCAATATCGAATCTACAGTTATTTCATCCGCACCTACAGTGAAAAATCTGGGTGCTATGTTGGATAATTCGCTAACCATGGATAAATTTATTAGCCTCAAAGTATCTTCTGCATTGTTTTACCTACGAAACATAGCTAGAATTCGACGATTTTTAACTCCTAAGGCTACTAAGTTATTAGTTCACGCATATGTTATATCTAGCCTGGATTACTCCAACTCTACTCTATGGTGTTAATAAATGATTAATTCGAAAGCCTCAAGTTGTGCAAAACTCGGCAGCTCGTCTCATCTCCAAACTGAACAGATTTAACTGTGTAACGCCCCTTCTCATCGCTCTACACTGGCTACCGGTGGAATACCGGATAGTGTTCAAAATCCTAGTCATTGTTTTTAACTGTACTGATGGACGCGCACCTCAATATCTAGTGGATTTAGTAACACCGTCCCGGACCTGTCGCTCGCTCCGATCGGGTAGCCAAGGATTACTGGTGGAACACAAAACTAACCACAGATACGGTGATAGAGCATTCGTGAATTTTGCTCCTAAACTATGGAACCGCTACGTATTCATTTTAGATCTATAAATACTGTTGCAGCTTTTAAAAGAGCTCTTAAAAGACACCTTTTTAATAATGCTTATTTTGTCAACTAATTTGTAACAGTATTATAATTGTATTATTGTTCAAGTACATCTTTTTAACGTAGAATTGTATACTTTGTTCAGCACTTGGAGCTTATTATTAGATAAAGTGCTACACAAATGCAAATTATAATAATAATTTCCAAAATCTATTCAACGTTGCACCAAAGACGTTGATTAGACGTCGTAGCAGGTGGGGCTTTGGATGAGACAAACAGCAACGTCTAAGCAATCCGACATCTATTCAGTGTGTCAACGACGTTGATCTATGGTCGTGACGAGTCATAACCAAATTACAATCAGATTTAATTTCCGGTTTGGTCGAGTCGTCACTGCAACCTAAAATCGACGCCGGCATGTTTACTGGTACATATCGAAAATCGAGTTTGGATGCAACTAACATCGTGATTACTTTAAAGAGGTCTTTGCGGAATTCTAAAATTTCAAGGCTTCAGGATTGTAATGTTTGCATTCTCAAGTATAACTGTCGCTACTTAGAAGCGAAAACGGTCTAGTTAATACTATTTTGCAAGTCAATACCAGCTGGCGAAAATTCGTGTTTTCGGGAATAGCGACAAGAAGCACACAATTGAGGCAACTGTCTGCCACGTGTGGAGACCAAAAGGTTGTAGAGGACAGAATCTTAAAGTAAATAACTTTCCACAATTGGTCTATTTTTAAATGGACTATGTAGCAGGCGGAAGCTGATAAAAAAGAGGACACACCGGGATTGGAAAGTTTCTTTCGACAATTGCAGTACTTACCCCTTCGCCTTCCTCATGGAAGAAAAAAGAACAAGCCAAAGTTACCCGTTTTATTCTCGTAATAAAGCACTCAAAATATTAAAAAAAAAGGGTCAACAAAGAGAGACACCTAGACTACAAGGTGAACAATAAATCCACATCAATGTGAATATTTAACCATTGTTCATAGTAACTCACACTCTGCATATCAGCTATGTGTCTTACTTAACGAGAGATAGACTTTTGATTAGAAGCAAGCGTTGCTAACAGATCTGTTTCTAACAACAAAATGCACACTGGGACTAGACCGGAAAAAGTGAAATTTATCAAAAAATATACACACCATATACTATAAAAGAAAATGAATTATTTCAGCTGGTTACTCATTTCTTTCTTACAATAACTACACACATTCCGTTGTCGTCGGTAACATATTCTTAAGAAGTAACACCTGGCATCAGTTATCGTATCTAAGCACATGGAAACAAATGATTATATGTTACAAATTTTGCCGTCTTCGTTGCAAGATTACTTGTTATTGATTCAATCAAGCATGTTATTGATTCAATCAAACATGTACATAGTTACACCACATCGTGTTGGGGACAATTGAAAATAGCTATGCGCAAGTTAGTGCAATAATTCGCAGAAATTAGTGAGTGATCAGAGCTCTCACAATGAACATTACTACGTCACCACAGTGAATGTAACGCAAACAACGAATCACAGGAACATCCGGTGCCACTCCACCACACTTTCAACCAGCCAGGAATCACGTTACTAAAAATAAATGCTCATATTTTCGACAGTTCGTTACAAGCAGGTAGAAGGCAAATCTACATGAACACAAGCACTGTGAATTCTACATAAAGGCAGTGAATAATTGAAAACAACACTAAACAAATGTAGAATCTCGATAGTTAACAGACCGTACAACAAAATACCTGATCATTCTCATATTAGACCACCATCACCGGGAACTTTCTCCAAAACCTCGTCTATTCCTCCAAATATATTACAATCCAATAACTCAGCTTTCTGAACAAAGAATATTTTGGCACGTTGCACACACGTACACACAACCTTAAAAAACAAAAACAAAGAAAAGGTCTTAAAATCTAAATTACGACAGACTAATTTCAAGTTACTCCATTTTTCCCGGCACAAACCCATTTTCACTTGTAACTTTCAGCGATTTCCCGACGCCAGTGAGCACTTTTATTGGGCTTGTAGCGGCAAATATAACGATGACTAACCGTCACCCCCTCCCCCCCTCCCCGCCCCCTCCAGAGCTTACTACCACTGATGTTTCGAGCTCTTAGAATCGCTTAATTTTCGAGCCATTCGTCTTGTTTGAAGCCCTCGCGATTTCTTACTACATTTCCACTTTCTGCCCCTCCCCCCCCCCTACCCGCACTTAACCCCACTCCCAACCCCAACCCCCTCTCTCCATTCCCCGCCCCCGTCAGATATTCTCCCCTAAGCTAGCAAAGGGTTCAAAACTAAATTATTCGTGCGCACGAGGCTGGTCGATTTTTTTTTTGGGGCGGGGGGGGGGGGGGGGGGGGAGGAGGGGGGGGGGTCCAACACTAGCACATTCCGATACGGAAAAGATCTCTACAGCATCCCCGAAATGCTTGCTGACGTTGCCAACCCAACTAAAGACAAATTTACGAACATTCACAAACATACAGGCATACAGCTGTAAATATATAGGCATACAGCTATAAGCAGGCACACAGGTGCAAACATACAGGCATACAGCTGCAATATGCAGGCATACAGCTGCAAACAACATTTTGATTCCACCTTCACACAGCTTATCTAGCACTTAAGTTATTGCATCAGAAAAGCGAGCGACATAGCAGCCCTTGGTTCCATGGTAACTCAATCAAGAGGCAAATGTGCGTGTCAACAAAGGCGAGGCACTCGTGTCCAACGACAGCTGGGCCTCGGCGTTCTCGGACGGTTGGGTCTGGGGTGAAGAAGGGCTTCCGGTCACGTGACAGGCACCTGCGTCGACAACCGTCGTGTTCACTTCCGGGTGAGAGTTGTGCGAAGTAGCTTTCTCATCCTTGCAATGTTGAACACTTGGCGAATCAGCACTTTGGCCTGTTTTCCGAGACAACTGTTGGCGTCGTGGCCGCCCCTTTTTGCCGCCAACCTCCACCCGTCGCTCCCTGCTATCTCCCTGCTCAAGCTGGGGGTCTGTCAGTGTCTTATCCCCAAAGCTTCTGACCGTGTCCGCACTCTCAGCACTGCTCTCCCGCACCCCCTCCAGTACCCCACCCTCCCTCACGCTGGGCAGGCCGGGCTCTTGCCTGTCCGAGTAGAGGCTATTCTGCGACCAGAAGTCAGCCACACTGCGCTTCTCCGGGGCCTGGCTCTCCAGATCCGACATCTGGAATATATCCTCCTGCAAAAGAATCACCTTGGAATAAGCCAAATCGCATTTTCGGGTCTTTCCGGTGGAGGTGTTGTTTCGACTGCAAATATTTTGGATAAATTATATTGAAATGATAAGAGAAAAACATCAAAATTCTAATTTTCTTTCAACATACACACTTTCAAATTTATAAAGCCATCATATGATCTTTCATAAACCATTTACATATTCAGTCCCTTTAATAGCCAATATGTGAATATGTTTCTTGCAAGATGGAATTTTGTTGATGTTTGCCAGTTTTTTTGTTTTTTTTTTTATCATTTCTTTATATCCTTATCCCAACTGAATTCAGCCGAAACGCAAAAACTTTTCGGCAAAAGCCAAAGTGTGATTTGGCTTATCGTTTTTCACTTCAAAAACATCCCGACAATAGTGATCTAGCATAGAGGGACTGGAAAGTAGTTGCACCGTTAGGGTTTCACTTATTTCCCTGAGGTTACTGAAGTGCTCATAGGACAGAGCTTCGACCGTAAAAGAAGGCAGTTGAATGACCGAAATTCTTGCCTGTGATTGAGCAAACAATGCAGTACTACTGAGTATTTTTAGTATTAGGGGATGTATTCGTCGGTGAAATTGCCACTTAATATTTTTTTTGACTGAACTTTTGTGCAACCACGTGACCTGGCAATTTTTATGAATGCGCGCCCTGGGTTATGCCCTCACCATCCATCATAGTCCCAAATCACAGACAAATGGCGAGAGGCGTGCGGGTGCGTAGAAAGGAACTGGCGCACCGACAAACACATGTAAACCAGACGCCTCCACTGTTTGACTGCTACGGAAATGACAGAAAGTCGCTGTTCCGTACAAACAAACCCATGTACAAACAAACGCCCGTGCAAACAAACCCATCTCTCAGGGTCAAATTCTGCTGAATTTCTCTTTATTAACTACAATACGGTTATATATAATATTTTCACGAAAATATTTTACATCTGACTCGCTTTAGAAACAATCGAGTGAACGCTTCATTTCCAGGGGGTTTGTTTGCCGTGAACACTGGCCATTTCTCTTATGTAAATAATCTTTGCAAATTAAATCCGGCCATTTCTTTTGGAATTTGTGTGAAATTGTGATACAATATATAACTTCCATGTATGGAATGCCGTTTTAACATTTAATGCTTATTTTCAATATCAAAATATATTAAAGATATCATTAATTAAGCTCTCATTAATTTATATTTCTCAATCAATAATTGAATTTTAGATGGCAAAAATTTATTTTTGTGATCAAAAAATCATTTTTACAAACTTAAGAAATCTCAAGGGAGACAGATATTTATAGGAAATTTAACGAATCGCCAATTACATTTTTGAGATGAAAACTTGAATTATTGATATCAATAATAACAACACAATTTTTAAGCCCAAGAATTGCTTTTGTTTGTACAGTAAAAAAGTTAGAAGATTCTGTATACAAGGACCAGTCATTATTTTATTCATATATGTGCGCTTCTGAATTTTTTATATAAAAAATACACTTTTTGAATCAAAAATTATTTTTGAGATCAAAAAATCATTTGCAGATTTCAAAATGTAAATTTAAAAAGTCTCATTCTGAAATAATGATCTCGGAAATAAATTCTTGTGGTCAATAAAATAAACATAAATTATTGAGCTCAAAACTGAGATTTTGCTATCAAATATTTCATTTTTGCTATCAAGAATTGAATTTTTGATCTCTCAAAATCAATTTTAGAGATCAACAATACATTTTTGATATCAGTAAATATTTCTTGGTATCTCTAAATATATGCTGATATCAAGAATTATTTTTTGAGATCGATAATACATTAAGAGATGAAAAATATAATTACAGATAGCTTTGATATCAAAGAATTTTTGAGATAAAAAAATTAATTCTTGATATAAAAAAATCAATTTTTGAAATCCTTGATATCAATAATACCCTAATAAATATGGAAATAGCATTCCATAAGCATATGCCCATCAGGAAAATTAATAAGTAGGACAAAACAGATTCAAAACTTTGAAAAGTTTACTAAAGCTAAGAAAAGCTTAGACAGATTGCTCTGTGGAATAAGGTATCTACAGTTAACTAGACAAGCGGAAGGTTTTACAGCCCCACCATAACTCGTATTACCTGAGAACGGTTGCCCTGTAAAACACAGCCACAATCAGTTCATACAGAAAATGATTTTCAATGGTCCACTGACTATATATATATATATATATTGCCCCCACAAAACAAAGTATACAGTAAAGTAGTTAAATAATTTTCTTTATTTCTTAAGTTACGGTCTCTATATTTATACATATGATTTGTTTTACCTTTTACAGCGTACGTCCATTTTTAGTAAGATTCACGAAATAATGAGGTAGGTGTGAAGCAACTTGATTCTTACCACAGGTACTGTCATAGCGACTATGTGTTTGTGTTTAAGCACTGTTTAATTAGTCGTGTGTGTCCTTGAAACATAAGCACGTATTTGAACAATTGAAAGTATTTTGAAACAATCACGAATAAAAATGCCACGGCTTACGCAAGCGGGAACAGATCAAGCAATCGGCATGTTAAGTGTATGAGTCCCTGAAAGAGAGGTCGCCAGGCGCTTTGGTTGTACTCGCGCTGCAATATATCGTTACGAAAGACGATGTGAAGAGACTAGGACTACTCGGGACAGACCTCGTAGCAGTCGACCACGTGTGACGTCCGCTCGACAGAATCGACGGATTCGCTTTCAACACCTGCGTGACCGTTTTCGCACTGCTGTAATGACTGCTAACGAAAACCCATGCATTCACAATCCACGAATTTAGAGTAAAAAATCATTAATCGCCTTTGCTAGTGTGGAATTCGTTGGCGCTGACCAGTTGTCGGAACTGTTTCTGATGCCCATCGGCATCAAAATCGCGTTAACTGGAGATGTCCACATAGTCAAAGAGCCTGGAAACAGCGCAACTGGCTCGAGTGGTTTTTAGTGACGAGTCGCGGTTTTAACTTATCGCGCAGACGGTCGTGAGCGTATATAGGCGCGTCGGAGAACGTTACACTAGGCATTTAATCGCTTTGGTGGTGATTCGGTAATGATATGGGGGCAATACGATTCGACTTGCGTTCGCAACTGATGGATATCGATGGAAACCTCACGGCTAATAGGTATATTGACACTTTACTGAGTGCTCAAGTTGTCCCCTATATGCAGCAACATCCCGACGGTATCTTTATGCACGATAATGCGCGTCCTCACGTCGCTCAGACTAACAACATTCAGCCTATATCACGGCTTGCCTATTAACCGGATCTTAAACCAATTGAACACATTTGGGATCACAGACCGCCATGTAGGGCCCCGAAAACCTCCATGCAACCACGCCGAAGTTCGTCAAACGCTCATTCAGGAGTGGCACAACTACCCCCGGTACAGGATCAACAGGTTGGTTACGTCAGTACCAAGACGGATCCAAGCTATGCTCACGGCTAATGGTGGACATACACGACATTAGTCGGTGATACCTGATGACTTGTTTGTGTAAATCAAAAAAAGGCATCCGTGTAATACACAAGTTACGTTTACTTGTTTATTGCACGGGGTATCGCTTTCATGTTTTGTCCAGCTGCATAGCATTCATATATCTTTCAATGTGTGAAGTGCTAAAAAATTCTGATAAGTGGCTTTTGATATTTGGTGCTCAAAGTTGCTGTATACATTCTTTTCGGGGGGGGGGGGGGGGGGGTTAGTATATATATATATATTTATATATATATATATATATATATATATATATATATATTGCAAAGATTATTTAAACCGGTAGTGGAATTCGACATTTGATACTGTGATACTGACTGGCTGCTGTCAAAGTGTACGTGCAGATCTGTGCGCTTCATAACTATTCTGACACCAGATGGTGCACAGGGTGGAATTTCATCAGTGTCTTTACAACCACGCAATGTGTACCTTTTGTTTAAACTTCCAAATTTTATATTAAGTTTCTAAGAAAAAAATGCTCTGTATCTAGTTTTATGGAATAAACATGAAAATCCTAACCATAACGTCCATAAAACTATTCTGGCAGATTTTGCTACAACTTTTGGACAAGGTATAGCTGTCAATAAGGAGGAAAATGTAAATCAACTGCTACCATGGCACAATGAATCACTAGCGGGTACCAAACAACCAAAGTGCACCTACTGTTTTGGCAGTTAATCCCGAGCCTACATCCAGCGGTGTGCCCACGGACGAGTTCTCACTTCCTGTAAAACAAAAGTCCCGGCTTGCCACTCTCGCCTCAAGGATACACAAGGCGTGAATGCAACGCAACTAGTGTACAGTATGGGATTTCGAGATTTCGGCACCTGTCAAATTCGGCACCAAACAATCTCGGCACCTTTTGGACAATGCGACACCACGCCTTACAAATTCGGCACCAATATTCAAACTCGGCATCAAACATTCAAAAGAAAACTTAAGCATAGTGTTTTACTTAAGGTCAAATTTTATGATGTAACAATGAACTTTTATTACCAAACATTAAATATAAAATATTGTTACACACCATTTTTCATAATTATTTGTGCAGGTTTATAAAAAAAATGTGCATGACCTCTTTAATTTTAAGATGAAAGACACCTTGTTCATACTGATGACAGAGTGCTTTTGACAGCTTTTATGTTTATTTGTTCATTTAGTGTTTAACGCCCTGTTCACCAACTATGATGGGTATATTGGGACGCATTTACTACAGTAACAAATGGGGGAAAAAGAAGGAAGAATAAAGAAATAGTAATAGAGGAGTCAGAAAGAAATTCCGATTAGTCGCCTCTTACGCCACGCTCGGAACAGAAAGCAGTGGGCGTATTAAGATTCCCTCCAACCCACAGGAGGAACCTTTTATGTGTTAATGATAATCTCCTTTACTGTGTGATGTTGAGATGACAGGTTGCTCTGCTTTTCAATGGTGCTCAGGTTCCTCTAATTGAGATGAACTGTAATTATTGTCGTGAACATTCAATTGCAATTAAAATATAACAATGACGAGTAGAATCATTTGCAATTCGGTCATCAAATCGTGTTGAGAGTCTAATAGGAAACAATTGCAATTTGTGCCAAAGTACACGAACACGACCATTCGTTACCGCGCAGAATCCGCAAAAATCAACTCGCTGCGGGAGAAACATCGAGATGGGGGAACGTTCAGCTTCCAAACTGCCCCGAGCGGTTGGACGCATTTATGCTCTTGGTGTTTAACTTTCGAACAATCTTAAAGAACCAAATTTAAAGAGGGGGTAAAATTGTTCATGGTGTTTGACTTTTGAACAATTTTAAATGACCAAATGTGAAGAGCAGCAAAATTTGTTTATCAACTATCGTTGAAGTGCATTTGTGGTGTGTAGAATAATTCACTGAACGTGAACGTGAACCGTGTGTGCAAATTAATTTGTAATTTAAACTTTGAATTTGTCAGTGAAGAATACTTAGTTGTACGTTTTATTAAATTGGTTAAATTGTGATTTAGAACTCTGGATATAGTAGCATTTGATGTTTATGAGATTTAAACTACTAAACTTCTTTTAATAAATAGGACATTGGTTGTAGTCGGACTTTTTACCGCTTTGTTACTTCGCTAAATCAATAAAGGTTTGTCGTTACAGCAAAAAATTGACCTAAACTGAAATACCTTTCCTGAATTTTCTTTTAAATTTTTGGTGCTGAATGTGTAAAGCGTGGGGCCGAAACTGTAAGAAAATTGGTGCCGAGTTTGTAAGGCGTGGTGCCGAATTTGCTGGTGCCGAGTCTGTTTGGGGCCGAAACGTCCAAAGACCGTACAAGACACCTGCACAGCTGTGACGTAAACGTGTGTGTGCATCATCCCCTCCCCCTCCCCCCACAAATCAATCTACTAAAACTCGCTCGTGCATTCTGAACCATTCCCCTACTGTGGCGCAAATGTTCTTACTTTTCCACGCTTCTTTTCTTTACTTTTTTTACTGCAAACTACTTGCTGAGACCTATCCACACTCTTTCCGCATTTTGAGCCCCTTCGCGTACCTTGCCTGTTGTAGTTTGCGCGCCTATTAACGGGACTGAGCTTGGAAGACTGGCGTGACGTAGAACGTCTTAACAAGTTCCTGAAGCCCTTGTGGGATTTAGAAACTGACCTGTCAATCAAACACCACGTGACGTTGCTTTAATCTCCAATCTACCTTTCCTGTTGTGTTAATCTTGAAGTATTTTTAATTCCGATCTTCCAGTTAGATGCTTAACAATACAGTTTACATCCCTATTTTACTATTTTACTTTTTTATGAATTTCTACAAAAGTGCCAAGGCTTGTAAAATTCGCCATAGTGATTTCACATATAATGACATTATTCATAATTATTCGACAATGCTTCTACAACGAACCTTAAAAGTACTTTTTACACTATTCTTATCAGCTCTTGAAACATATTATCCTTCATGTAACCGAGAAAAAAATAATACCACTAACTTCCTACTTGGTCACCATTGCTCAATGGGGGCACATTTACTTGGTCACCATTGCTCGACGGGGGCACATTAGCCTGGTCACCATTACGCAATGGGGGCACATTCACCTGGTCACCGTTGCTTGATGGGGGCACATGTACCTGGTCACCAGTGCTGGATGGGGGCACATTAACCTAACCACCAATGCTCGATGGCGGCACATTTACCTGACCACCATTGCTCGATGGGGTGGGGGGGGGGGGGGGCATCTTTACCTGGCGAATGCGGGATTGGGTCGGCGGCTGGTGAGAGGTATGTCGGTGGGTCGGGTGGACCTGACGTCACCGAGCTCTTCGTCCTCGGCGATCGACCCCATA
>OX457025.1:12251335-12530301 GCA_949752745.1 Protula sp. h YS-2021 | reverse complement strand
CGAATCTGTAAAACCAGCGAATCTACAGATTCGCTGAAAATTTCAGCGAAACAGATTCGCTGTCGCTGACTCACTTAGCGAATCTGTAGATTCGCTGAAAATATTCTACAGATTCGCTGGTTTTTCACCTTTAAAATTATACAGATTCGCTGAAATTGTCTACCCAGTTATCTTTACCGACAGGATTACTTGTGTTGGGTGATATTTGAAATTTAATTGCTTTTATTTGACTTCTTTACTCAAGAGATGTTTTACACACCTTTTTCTTGTTTTTTTTTTTTTTTTTTTTTTTGGGGGGGGGGGGATGTGATATATTGCAATCCGAACATTTAAAATTACACATATTTTTATTTAATTAGCTTTACAATGCATTGTTGAAATGCGAATTTCTAGTATCAAATGAAAAACAATATTGGAAAGCGTTCGAAAATATTTGCTATCAATATTCACAAATGCTTAAATTAAGTTTCACGTTTTTGGGAATAGGATATATTGCAATCGAAACTTTTAAAATTACACATATTTTTATTTAACTAGTTTTAAAATGCATTGTTGAAATGCGAATTTCTAGTCTCAAATGAAAAACAATACTGGAAAGCGTTCGAAAATATTTGCTATCAATATTCACAAAGGCTTAAATTAAGTTTCTCTTGTTGTGTTATCGTCTTTCATAAAAGTGATCACAGCAAATCTTAAGACTATTGTTTCTAAATAAATTGCGATCATTACTCCCCCTCTCAGTATCTTTCAAATTGCTATTAGTCAAATTGCAATTATTTTTTCGTGAGTGCAACACAAAAATCTCTTCACCTCCGGGTGATATAAATTGCAATTGAATTTCGGTACGCTTATCCAATCAGTGTTAATTTTCGATGCTCCGCATACTGATAATTTAATTTAAAAGAATCTGAGGGGACAAGGATTTCAACGAATAGAAACTTTATTCCGGTGTGAAAGCATATAATTGTTGTATTTTCATCAAATGACCAAAAAAACCTCAGCTACAAGAAATGAGTTAATAGCAATGGAAACAGAGAACGAAGCCCGATTTTAATATATTCCCTTCACACAAACCAAGAAAAAGGTGTGTAAAATACATCTGGAGTAACGTAATCACTCGAAAGCAATTAAATTTCAAATATTAGCGAAAACAAGTGATCATGTTCTTAAAGATGGCCGATGAGGCAATTTCAGCGAATCTGTATTATTTTTTAGGTGAAAAACCAGCGAATCTGTAGATTCGCTGAAAATTTTCAGCGAATCTACAGATTCGCTAAGTGAGTCAGCGAATCTACAGATTCGCTGAAATTTTCAGCGAATCTATAGATTCGCTGGTTTTACAGATTCGCTGTAACACATATATATATATATATATATATAGGGCAACACTAAGGGGGCGTGTGTGTAAAAAAAAGTATATATAACATGTAACACAGAAAACTAAAGGATTCTTAACTAATTTTATTCGACAAACATTACCGTGTAACAAATTTGGTTGTAATTTGCAAGAAACAAAACGGACAAATCAACATCTTTCATTGGCGTCATAAATTACAATGGTACCCGGGAGGGTGAGCCCTAATTTCACTTTTTTTTTTTTTTTTTTTTTTTTTGATTGTTCAGCAGTCAGTCATTCGAGTATTGTAGTATTTTCTGCTCATTCTCATCCAAGGCCTGCTCATTATCAGAGTCATCAGAATCCGACTCATCGTCCTCAGAGATATGTTCTGCCATATACGAGGTGCCCTCGCTCGCCACTGGGATAGAGTCCGTTTGAGCGTAAGTAGAAGATGTGTGAGCGAAGTTTGGTCGCCTGCAGCGCTTTGAGTCAAGCAGTCTCATATCAATTGCCGGTTTGGGGTCGTAGATATCCACTTCAGGCGTTTGTGTCTTGACTACCATAATCTCGCTCATGGTTTCGGTAGTAAGGCGAGACCTTTTTTTAGTTTTCATGAGCTTCATGTGAGAAAACGATCTCTCATTGGGCACAGATGTTGGCGGTAGACTTAGCACAAGGTCGATAAGACCTAGAATTTGAGACTCCCCTTGATTTCGAGTTGCACTGTTGACTGCTTTCCAAGTGAGATCACTAACTGCTACACCGTATCTGTTGTACAAAATGGCTTAAAGCATCCGCAGTTCATTAAGAATAACGGAATGCCCCTCCTCAAAACGGCTGCTGAAATGTTGAACTAGTGTTTTAACGTCGGCAATTTTGTCTTTGTCTTCAACTAATGGCCATGTACTAAAGTTTGCAATTTGAGTGGCTTTCAGAAGCTTTTGGTCTGAAGACATTCTGTGTTTTTAGGCTGTGTGCTAAATCGTCTGCAATACTGCGCCGATACTGTAGTTAAGGAGTTCTCCCTTTCAGTTTAACTCCTTGAAAATCCTTGTTTTCGACCACAGCACGAAGTTCCTCGTTGTCTTCATCTCCGTGCCTCTCAATGGTCTGCGTAGTTGCCTCGATCATTATTGAAGCATCTCCCAGGACTATATCATCTCGCTGAAGGAACTTCGAAAGGTTGTTTACAGGAGCGAGTAGTTCCTAAGAAAAAAATGTTAAAAAAAATCACAATATTTATGCAAGGAAGTACTGAGTTTACCGCGATCCCAAATATCTATCCTGTTTATGTGTATACTGTTTTTAAAACATCGCAAAAAATATAGATAAAATAGGATTTTAGTTTGCGTTTTAGGTTTAAGAACAGAACAGAAATAGAGATTGTAATAATATAATATTTGTCAGATTTTAAAATTACCTTGAGTGCGATGATAAAGGTAATGACGTCGATGTCTTGGGCGAGCTTGCATAAACCCTCAGCCTTTGACACAGAATGCGACGCTTCTCCAAAGTGAGTACATATGGCTTGGAAGCTACGCAGGAGTGTGTCTATTGCTGTAACTGTGTGTGGAACCCACCTGGTCCCACCCACCCACCCGCGTGGGGAACAAGCAGTTGCGATTGAGAACTTGAAATGTTTTTCTCAGATTTTGTCTTTGCTTAGAACTTTTCTTATAGAAGTAATATAAACCGATAAGAAGAGTCATTGCCTTATCATGCAGTTTATTTTGTGATCCTTTCACGGCATCTCTTACAGCAAGCTCTACTCTGTGTGGAAGGCAATGTGTGGCGACCAACTCAGGTTGAGTCTTGAGAAACAGGGCCGACACACCTTTCTTTTTGCCCATCATATTCGCTGCACCATCAGATGTGAGTCCTATTAATTTCGTTTGGTCTATATCATGAGCTTTTAGAGATGATACAATGGCCGAATGAATGTCTTCCGCTGAGGTGGAGACAGGGTGGATAAACTGTAAGAATCGTTGTTTACGTTCACCACCTTGAGTATAATAAATATAAATCGATTCCTGTTCTTCCCCCGCAACGTCCATGGCACCCTCTACTGTGAGCGAGAAGTACGAGGCTTCATTAAGTCCAGATCGTGTTTTGTTAGTTTGTTCTTTTGCTATATACGTTAAAAATCGCCTGGCTGCAACTTCGTTTTGATATGTGGATCCTATATCCAATCCCTTTGCTTTGTCTAGTTTGCACAACCACTTGTAATCTTTAAACGACTTATCGTGCTTCGCTAATGCGCGAAAACAATTAGCCACGTGATCGTATTCTGCCTTATTTAGTTGATAAAGAGCTCGTCCGGCCTCAGAGTGTTCGATGTGAGTCTTTGTGCATACGCGATTCTTCGTGTTTTTTTATGGCATCAAGTTTATAATTGGAGGTTCCTGTGATCCAAACTGTGGCACTTTCCTTTATCGCCGGTGGTCTCTTACTGTAAAAGATCTTACATTCTTCGCACCACATTATTTTTCCGTCGAAATGTAACCACGATCTTCCCATTTGCCAGTGCCGTTGGAAGTCTCTTTTTCTTGTACTCTCGTACTTTTTGTGTTTTTCTTTCGGTTCATTTTCTGGCTTTTGGACTTTCCGTTTCACGAGGCCTGGCTTTGCACCATTAAAGTATTGTAATTTTACGTCTTTTTTATCAGCCATAGCCTTCTCTCTTTTTTTGTACCCTAAGCTCCGAGCACCTGCAGCAAATAAAGATTAACGTAGCAATATAAACTGGCTTATTATATGTTGTATTTTACACACCAATTTTACCTTACTTGATTTTTTCAACAACAAAAATGCTGTACCCCGGTATTTACCAAAATATACATCCATAGTCTTATGCCTGACTAGGTACACATTCTGTGTCCTGATAAAATAAAAAAAAAGAAAGAAAAAAAAAACTCAATTCAGAAATTTTGGTATTTTCAATATAAAGATTTATGGAACTTTCAGAAAATAATTTAGTGTAATCCAGTGTCTATGTCCCTACTTTTTGCTGGTTTTAGATGTGTATAACTTTGTACAATCACTAGTAAAAGTTTTTTACACACTTTAATGTACAATCACAGCAGGCAAGGTGGCGGAATTTAACTTAAGATTTTCATTGTTTGCGGGATGTGTTAGGCTTCGGGTGGGCTTCGTCTTTCTGTGCCTTCAAACGTCCTTATTTTACACACCATAATGTGAAACACACCGCAGATTTAAAGCTTTAGAATAAACCGTGTGCTTTCACCAGATCTTACTTACGTTCTAATAAAACCACATTATCGCTCAACTAAAAGACAGGTTACGTGTCAAATAATAGAATTATTAGGAAAAAACTTACCCAGCTAAATAAGTGATGATTTTTTTCTCAGAAAGGCACTTTTTGTTATCAAAATAGGAATTCAGAAACAAATTTTTTCTGTCTTTAAATTGTAAGCATGTTCCGAGGGAAAAGAGCGAAAGTACACTTTCGTTTTGAAGATTATAAATAAAGCATGGCCTACGTTTATAAAATTATTTTTAATGTATATTATATATACATATATATATCTATTTATTTATAGAAAAAAATTGAGTTTTGCAACCATTTATAGCTTTATTAGAAATTTTTATAGATTATTTTTCCGGAAAACCCTGAGTTTCGAATCAATCATTTCTCTGATCTAAATTTAGAACATTGGAATTACCCAGGTTCTTGATTTAAACATTGTTCAATCGAGGGATTACCGTGTTCTCACTTTCGTTTTAAAATAATTTTTATTCAGTTCTTTAAAAATAACATTTAAACAATTAAAAATAAAAATAGGTCGGTGTACGTAATTGAGTGGTGTACGTAATTGAGTTTTGAGATTGGGTGGCCCGAGCCGATTTTGAGTGGCCTCGGGCCACCGGGCCACCGTTAATGTTGCACACTGCATTTATGAAGATGAAATTACACACATACCACAACAGTTACTGTTTTTAATCTGCAATATAATTCACAACCAAGTACGATAAGTAAAACCAATACCTTATTAAGAGCTTGAGGAAACAGGCGAAGCTGGAGCTTGCTACCTCAGCTGTATATGTCACCGTCATGATGTGTCCGTAGCTATGACGTCATGCCGGAGTTCTCCGTGTCAACTACTTCTCTAAGTGAACGAGGCATACTGCTAAACTGCTACAGCTAAACTGCTAAACTGCTAAACTGCTAAACTGCTACAGCTGCAAAGAGAACAAGCAGGGCACTACTCACGTCTCAACTCAGCTTCAAACAAGTTTGTCCAAGGACAAAGTCCCAGCTTACGAAAAGCAATAAGACCAATTTTTGCGTGCATGAGCGACGGAATTTCCCTGAAAAATTGGGCTTCAAAAGATGAGACGGCAAAGAGCTAGCTCAATAATTAATTTAGCACCGGACCAGAACATAGACCAATAAAAGCATACAAACATTTCTTTCCCAGAAAAATGGGAAACAGATTTTTTGTATCTCTGGTAGACTGGATAGTCTGCGCGGTTTGCATTTTGGACAAGTGCGCATGTTTATTCAACTTGCGTTGATGAGCAGTTCCAATTTCGGACCATTGCGCATGTTTATTTACCTTGCGTTGATGCGCGGCTCGAATTTCGGACCAGTGCGTATGTTTATTTAACTTGTGTTGATGCGCGGGGCTAATTTTGGACCAGTGCAAATGTTTATTTAACTTGCATTGGTGCGTGGTTCGCATTTCGAACCACTGCGCATGTTTATTTAAGTTGTGTTGATGAGCGGTTCGAATTTCGAACCACTGCGCATGTTTATTTAACGTGCGTCGATGCGCGGTTCTTATTTCAGGGAAATGCGCTTATTTATTTAACTTGAGTTGATGCGCGGTTCTTATTCTGGACCAGTATGCATATTTATTTAAGCTGCGTTGATGCGCAGTTCTTATTTTGAATAGTGCGCATGTTATTTAAGTTGCGTTAATGCGCTTTTCGCATTTCGAACCAGTGTGTGGGCCAGTGCGCATATTTATTTAACTTGTGTGGATGCTCGGTACTATGGACCAGTGCAAATGTTTATTTAACTTGCGCTGATGTGCGGTTCACAATTCGGACCAGTGTGCATGTTTATTTAATTTCCGTTGATATCCGGTTCGCATTCAGGACCGGTGTACCTGTTTCTTTAGGTTGCGTTGCTGCGCGGTTCGCATTTCGGACTTGTGCGCAGGTTCATTTAACTTGCGTTGACACGGGATTCGAAGTCCCGTCGATGCCCGACTCTTATGTCTATTCAACTCGATTCGTGGTTCTTTCTTCGGACAACTGCGCATGTTTATTCAACTCGAGTCGATGGGTGGTTCCTTCTTTTTTTTTTTTTTTTTTTTTTTTGACAAGTGCACATGTTTGTTTAACTTGCGTTGATGTGCGGTGCTTATTTTGAACCGGATCGCATGTTTATTTAACTTCCGTCGATGCGCGGTTCGCATTTCCGGCCATTGCCCATGTTTATTTAACTTGTGTTGATGAGTGATTCTCATTTCAGACCAGTGCGCACGTTTCTTTGGGTTGCGTTGATGCGCGGTTCTTTTTTTTTTTTTTTTTTTTTTGGACCAGTGTGCATATTTATTTAATTTGCGTTGATGCGCCGTTCGCATTTCGGACCACTGCGCAAGTTTATTTAACTTGCCTCGATGTGCAGTTCGCATTTCGGACCAGTGCGCATGTTTCTTTAGGTTGCGTTGATGTGCGGTTCGGATTTCGGACCACTGCGCATGTCTATTCAACTTGCGTCGATGCGTAGTTCTTCTTTCGGACCAGTGCGCATATTTATTTAATTTGAGTTGATGCGCGGTGCTTATTTTGGACCAGTTCGCATCTTTATTTATCTTCTGTCAATGCGCGGTTCACATTTCGGACCAATGCACATGTTTATTTAACTTGCATCGATGCGCAGTGCTTAATTTGGACTACTGCGAATGTTTATTTAACTTGCGTTCATGTGCGGTTGTTAAATCTGACTACTGCGCAAGTTCATTTAACTTAGGAGGAGATTCATTTAATTTTTTTTCTTCAAAAATTCCGAAAAAATTCAAGTTTTCCAGTTCACTCGAAAAGCACAAGCCGCATGCATGATCCCCTAGAGACGGCTCATATCAAAAATAAATGAAATCTGATAAAAACTGTAGGAGGAAATGCATTTTGAATTTTTTTCTTCAAAAATTCCCTGATCGACTCGAAAAACACAGGCCGTATTCACGACACCCTAAGCATGCCTCAGCCCCAAAATAAATGATGTCTGATCAAAACTACAGAAGAAGATGCATTTTGAGGTATTTTCATCAGAAATCCCCCCCCCCCCCCTCCCCCCGAATCAAAAATTCCCAAGTCGAGTCAAATAGCACAAGTCGTATGTCCGACCCACCTAATGATGCTTCATACCAAAAATAAATGAAATGGGATAAAAACTGTAGGAGGAAATGCATTTTGAAGTTTTTCTTCAACAAGTCCCTCAAAATACAGAAATTGTCGGATCGATTAAAAAAGCGCAAGCTGTATGCTCAACCCCTTAGGGATGCCTCAAATCAAAAAAAAAAAAAAAGAAAGAAAGAAAGAAAGAAATCGGTTCAAAACTATAGGGGAAAATGCACTTTGAAGTTTTTTTTTCTTCAAAAACTCGTTAAAAAATGACATCGGATCAAAAATGTAGGAGGAGATACATTTTAAAAATTTTTCTTCAAAAGTTCTCCAAAAATTAAAAAATCAACCCGATCGACTAAAAAAGCACAAGCTGTATGCACGACCTTTTAGGGATGCCTCATACCAAATACAAAGACATCGGGTCAAAAAATGTAGGAGATACATTGTAAAATTTTTTCTTCAAAAATTCCCCAAAATTCAAAAAATCACCCGATCGACTAGAAAAGCACGAGCCGTATGCACGACCCCTTATGTATGCCTCACACCAAAAATAAATGACATCGGATCAAAACTGTAGGAGGAGATGCATTTTGAAACAAAGTTTACTAAATAAACAACTAACTAACGAACTAACTAACGGACGCTATCCGCAGACCGATAGGAATACCCCAGCTTATGTGTAACGTAAGCTGGGCTAAAAACAATGTTGATAAATCTTAATTTAGAACACAGTGGAAAGGCAGGAATGTATACGGTGGTGTCTCCATCGAGCCACTGTTTTTGGCGTAGTGATACAACGTTCGCTTATCACACAAGTCCCTGGAGCGGTCCCAGGCGCAATTCCGTATATGTTCTTGGCATACACGCAATCACGCAGTCTCTAAAATTACGCACTTGTCCGATTCACAATGTCAAAATCACGCACTTGTTTAAATCACAATGTAACAATCATGCACAGTGGACAGAAAATCAAGCACTGGATTAAAAGAAATTATTTTTTGATACGGATGCGGATCAAGCACTGGAATATTACACTATATATATACAGTAGATGCTCGTCAATCCCAACAAGTTGGGACCGGTAAAATTTGTTCGGATTAACATTATTTCTGATAAACTGATATTTTGTCTATGGGGTGGAATTCGATGCAGTGTGGTAAAAAAATGCATTAAATTTAATTCAATAATTTAATGAGACTAAAAACAGTCTGCCGAATACAACAATATTAAAACAAGTTGAACTGGACCGTTTCTCTACCGAGTAGCGAAAATTACACTTGGGGACTTTTAGGCCCAAAGGGTCGAAAATAAGCTCAAAATCACTCTATCTCTAACCGTTTTCGAGAAAATGGTCAACTTCGGTTTTTGACCTTTACCATGTCCGAGGAGGTCAAGGTCACCGATGTTCCTCTTCTATAACGTCTTTTAGGCCCAAAGGGTCGAAAATAAGCTCAAAATCGCTCTATCTCTAACCGTTTTCGAGATAATGGTCAACTTCCGGTTTTTGACCTCGACCATGACGGAGGAGGTCAAGGTCACCGATGTACCTCTTCTATAACGTCTTTTAGGCCCAAAGGGTCGAAAATAAGCTCAAAATCGCTCTATCTCTAACCGTTTTCGAGATAATGGTCAACTTCCGGTTTTTGACCTTGACCATGACGGAGGAGGTCAAGGTCACCGAGGTACCTCTTCTATAACGTCTTTTAGGCCCAAAGGGTCGAAAATAAGCTCAAAATCGCTCTATCTCTAACCGTTTTCGAGATAATGGTCAACTTCCGGTTTTTGACCTTGACCATGACGGAGGAGGTCAAGGTCACCGAGGTACCTCTTATATAACGTCTTTTAGGCCCAAAGGGTCGAAAATAAGCTCAAAATCGCTCTATCTCTAACCGTTTTCGAGATAATGGTCAACTTCCGGTTTTTGACCTCGACCATGACGGAGGAGATCAAGGTCACCGAGGTACCTCTTATATAACGTCTTTTAGGCCCAAAGGGTCGAAAATAAGCTCAAAATCGCTCTATCTCTAACCGTTTTCGAGATAATGCACAATTTTTCTTTAACGGAATTCAATATACAGAAGTCACATAACCTTGACCTTGACACTGAATGTCGAGATTCCATCTATGATGTTACTGCCTACTGATACCGTGCACGTGTTGAAACAAGGATTTGAGCGCTATTTCCAGCAATTTTTCGTGATGGAATAGGTTTTTGAAAAAATATTTTGACCTCAATTTGACCTTGACCTTGAAGGTCAAGGTCAAAAAATTTTGCGGATTTCACGACATCTCATCACCCTCTATCTCTGTGCCGAATTTCATCGTCCTACGTCAAATAGCCTAGGAGGAGTTTTCTGGAAACCAATTTGTGGTAAAAAAACTTTGACCTCAATTTGACCTTGACCTTGAAGGTCAAGGTCAAAAAAATTTGCGGATTTCACGACATCTCGTCACCCTCTATCTCTGTGCCAAATTTCATCGTCCTACGTCAAATAGCGTAGGAGGAGTTTTCTGGAAACCTCCGTGACGGAAAAAAAAAAAAAAAGGAAGGAATAAACGGCCAGAATTCTTTGCAAAGTATACCCATTTGCAAACTCTGTTTGCAAGTGGGAATACAAACAGAAGCTGTACAAAGTATTTGAACAGTACAAATCGGGCTTTATGCCAAAAGACCAATATTACTCGACTGTGGAGGAATTAAAAGCATGCACCTTGAACACCGGCACAAAAAGCAGGCGTGAATATTATATTCTCACCAAGTATGAAATTATTATTATTAATATAAATTTTCTTCATTATTACTCGGATAATATTTGAAAATTTCAATGTTAATTAAAATAGAATTCGAGAATAACGTTATTGGGATACAAAAGCTTTAATATTACTCTTAACTCGAGTTTTAGAGATAAGAAAAATACTAGCTGTCTCAGGGGTGCACATAAGACCTTCGCATTTCGCCATGGCGAAGGTGAAATCCATTTGGCGAAGGTGAACAGATTCATCTTCGCCAAATTGGCGAAGGTGAATTTTAGGCAAAAATCATTACAATAAAATCAAAATATGTTTTGTTTTTGATTTACGTGAACGTGAAATGAATGCACAGCTATCCTACTGACAAACGCAAACAGTGACGACACTCGTTCAACTTGTCCATTTTTACACACCATAATTGTACGCATACCGATTTATACTTATTAACAGTACCATATTTGCAATAAAAAATTAAGTTACAGTTTAACTAAGAGGGTTAATTTGGCGAAGGTGAATTCGACTTGGCGAAGGTGAGCTGAACTTCCCTCACCAAATTGGCGAAGGTAAAAAAATCCCTATGTGCACTCCTGCTGTCTTTAAAATTCTGCATTTGTGTTTCTGGTTTTGTATCAAATGTAGGTTAAAACGTAAAAGATTTAATTTTCAGATACGAAATTTGGCAATGCGGAGATGTGATATTCATATCGTTCATCCTGTGGTGTGAAACATTTTCGTAGGATTGATTGTATTTTATCAATAAACAGTTCAAACTTCTGTTTTTTTCTGATTCCTGTGATATTCTCTTGTTATAGATAACAGTTTGCCATTTCACGTAATGGCAAACCGAAAATTTAGGTAATTTCGTGAAATAACCTAACTTTTAGGTTATTTCGTGAAACGGCAAAAGATTTTAGGCATTACACGAATTTACCCAAACACGGTTTGCCATTTCGTGAAATGGCGGGTTTCCAACATTGACTGTAACATATATACTTTCTTCCTGTAAGGTTTCGTGAAGCTCCGATAAATATTTTTTGAGATATCGCCCGGGCTCGACGGCAGGGTTTGGAAAAGTCGACGGACAGACGGACGAACAGACCGATAGCAAAAGCCTTCAGCCAATATTGGCTGAGGGCTAAAAAATGCGAAAAATACAATAAAAGTTCATTTTTGTCTCCGATAAGGTGCCAAAACTTTATTGGAAGGTGAGAAAATTTATTCATAACATTACTATACGGTTTCTAATACGAAAAGAGCGCTATATTCATTCCAGTTTTGACTTTGATGTATTTCTCCATTGATTTCTATGCCGCTATGTTCCTCTGCTTCTGCGTTTATCCCCCAAAACTGGAGTCCTGTTTTTTTTTGTTTTTTTTTGTCGAAAATCTCGTGGTCGAAACTGTGAATCAGTTTATATGAAAATCTGCATTGTTGAGCAGCAGTTTTGATGCGTGTCTGTTTGTACTTTTCCCCCGACACTTGGGACGTAAACAAAACAAATACATTCCACGTGTTTAGAACATGTATGAAATGCAAACGTGTTGAATGCATGCTTTGTTTACATCAACACTGACAACTGTACCATGTAGACCATGTGGTAACAGTTTTCACTTCGGATTATGGCAGATATATTTCTTTGGCATGAAATACGAAGGATCTTTCACCATTGAAATACCGTCAAACACATATTAGGTATCTCACTTTCAATTACCTTTTAATTGTTGATGCAAAGTTAGCAATGTTTAATAACTTGATCCCGAGTCCCAGTACAGAAAGTATGTATCTCATCCATTTTTTTTTTTTTTTTTTTTTTTTTTGTTTCAGGGGGTGAGGGGGGGGTAAAGCTGCAATTCAAAAATTTCGACCGATTTAAAGCATAACACGGCTACGCCATACGAGATAGGTTCTCAGAAAAAAAAAACTTCCTACTTGAGCTGCTATTGCATTTTCAGCTAGAGCAGTGTGCATAGCCCACAGGCCCACAGGCCCCCCATCAGTTAAACACGGCCATCAATAGTCAATCAAGAACTGAAATTTTTCAAGTCCAGTTGGTACATGTTATTTAGGCGAACCTGGCTCCTTTACAATACCGATGTGTGTTTGTTCCCCTAGAAGCTACATACCAAGTTTCATTGAAATCCTTGCAGCAGTTTTCAAGTTATCGTGTTAACAAGCTCCTGATGACAGACAGACAGACCGACCTACACGCGGTCGATCGCATATATTCCCCACAAGTTCTACCTGTGGAGAATAAACAAAAATTTTACTTTTAAATAACGAACCGTTGCACTGGCCCAATATATTGTTTTCCTTTCTGTAAGAAACAAGCCATCGTCTACGGCGCAGACCCCAGCCGAGCACTGTGATTCAGTAAATGATAACAATCACTGGAATATAGGAAAGAGCAACCGATAGCAATGATTGGAAGGAAAAAAAACATTACTTGAACTGATAGAGAAGAGAGAACAGTGAAACAGTACCGTGTTCGTTGTGTCTTTGTGACAGAAGCTCAATAGATTACCAGATTACGTAGCTACTGAAGCATTTGCATCTCTCTTTCGACGAACTCACAAAGAAAGCACCCAAGTGTTACACTACACTTATCTCAAAAATAACAATTTTTGACAAGTCGCAATCTTGGCAAATTTCGACTGATTTGAGAAATAAAATGACGTTGCACAACTTCAATATAAATATTTACACTGCGCAACGTTGCATATAGCTAGGATCAATAGCTTCGGAGAACTCGCGTGGAAAGCACCCAAGTCTTACATTGCAGCTATCTCAAAAGATCACAATTTTTGCAAAGTCGCCATTTTGCCAATTTTTGGCTGATTTGAAAAATAGCACAACGTTGCAGAACTTCAATATATATTTTCACTGTGCAAGGTTGTATATGCCTACGATAAATAGTTTGGAAGAACTTGCGTGGAAACAAAACAGCATCCAAAGTGTGAGACACTTACGGACAGACGGACGGACAGACGGCAATGCTATAGACCGTCCGGGCTCGTCCGTTTGGGGTCTAATAAACGAATCACTTTACTATTTACCAATATATTACGTGAAGAAATATTTTCCTGACGGGAAAATATTTCTTCACGTGTTCGCTGCTCCGCGCCCAGCGCGGTGGCAGAGACTAATAATTATAATAGTAATTATAATAAGATTGCGCGATATTATTACTTTGGGATGACCGATGTTATATCGTTTCCACACTACGACCGGAAATAAGCCAGGTGGTACGCAAACAAACGGATTCGCTTGCCAAATCTACGACCTGTTTGTCGCAAAGTTTACTCCTTCCTTTATTCAAACTTTCTATCTTTATATTATAATAAAATCAATATGCTCTTTTATTTAGATTTGCCACGATTCATGCAAATATCCTGTATTCTTGTGGACAGAATTAGTATCTGCCAACAAAATTTATTCTCGTGCTGCTGTTCTCTTCGAAATTGTAACCGGTTTCCAGTCATACTTGTTTGTACCCGACTGCATCTCCGTCTAAGATCCTGGGATCACGTGACATTATGGCGACACCGGAGTAATTTATTTATATAACAAATGGCCTCTGAGGGTATCTCTCTGTTACATAAAAGCACAGCAGATAGATATTTTAACAAGAATGTCCAGGGACATTATAACTAGCCGAGATCTACTAAATCACGTATCGAAGGGTTTGTATGGTCGCCAAAAGGGGGTACCGTAAAGTCGTATTGTAGAACCCGATCGTTGGAAAATTGAAAATCCGTACAAAATTTTAAAGGGATCCCATCAAAATCGTGGGAGAAGAAGCATTTTAAAAACTGGCTACTAAATATTTTTTAAATGACCCCCATTTAGCCAATTTTTGGTGGATTGCCACAAAAGTAACTTTTCAAAGAAGGGCTTTGAAAATTTGCTACCAAAAATGCCCCGCAGCCTCCCATTTGGCCAAAAAAGTAACTTTTCAAGAGAGAACTGTCTGGGAACAAAACTGAAAAGAAGTCCTGTCCAAATTGTGCGAGAAGCTTTTTCAAAATTGACCACCAAACTAAAGATGTGTCCGATCGCAGCACGAATGCCCCGCCTGACGCGTAGTCAGTCACATAATCTTAGTTTGAGGCATGTGATTCTTCTTGAAGAAAAATCAATAAGCACGGACTTAGTAACGAGCACCTCACTGCAGCAAAAGCAAATTTCGACCAAATAACCGCCTCGTCGGACAAACGGACGACGTCCGCACAACTTCAATATACAGTGAAATCTCGTTAAACCGACATCGCCGGGACTGAGCAAAAAATGTCGGTTAAACGATATGTCGGTTAAAAGGTACTGTTGGTCAATGGGGTAAATACTTCGGGACCGTGAAAACATGTCGGTTAAAACGATATGTCGGTTAAAGCGATGTCGGTTTAAATGGATTTGACTGTATTGGGAACAAAATCCTAAAAACAAAAAAGTTGCCGGCCAACTAGCTATACTATAGTGCGATCCACAAAACTTGGTACCGAGCACCTCACTGCAGTAAAATTGCCTGAGTTCAAAGGCCAATTTCGACCGAAAAAACGCCTCGTCGGACAAACGGCCGACGTCCTCCACAACTTCAATATATTAGAAACAATAATCTATAAACAAATAAATCACCAAACAAATATGTAGAGTGAGGTGCGATCCACAAAACTTAGTACATAAAACATCTAACTACAGTAACACTGCCTAAGTTCAAACCCCAATTCCCACCGAATAAACGCCTCGTCGCGCAAAAGGACGACGTCCTACACAACTTCAATATATTAGGAACAGTATCCCAAAAACAAAAAAGTTGCCGGCCAAATAGCTACGCTACAGTGCGATCCACAAAACTTGGTACCTAAAGCGTAACGTACACACAGACAGACGGACGGACGCACAAGTCAAACACTATATGATCCGCTGATACTTGTCAGACGGGGCATAAAAATGCGCTTCATTTGGACAGTTTTTGGTGGATCGCCAAAAAAGTGTTTTTTTTTTTAGTTTTTTTTTTTACTTAAGGCCTTCCTAGTAAGCATTTATGCAAAATTTGAATACAATCCCATCAAAATTGTGGGAGGAAAGCATTTTGAAAATTGGCAACCAAAAAATATTAAATGGCCAGCATTTGGCGAATTTCTGGCGCATTGCCAAAAGAAGTCATTTTTCGTACAAAGTTTGAAAGGAATTCGATCTAAACTGAGAGAGAAGAAGTATTTTAAGTAAAAGTTTACATACGTACACACGTACAAACAGACGGCGGATACCTCCTCTACTGATGTGATAACACCAGCCCGACGAAGTCGACAGGAGTGGTATTCTGCTCTGTCCTTATTTTTAAGGACGTCCTTATTATTCCTGAGATTAGATGATTCATCCTTAATTTTTATCCTTATTTTTAAAAGACTTTTTTAAGTTTGAGGAGAGAGCAGAATAGTTTTTTTATCCTTACTTTTAAAAATAAGGACAGGGCAGAATGCCAATCCAGGTCTAAAACCCAGCACCCCTTTTTTTTTAATATTAGTACGGTTTCTGTGGAATCCCCAGTGGGTTTACCAACTAAAAAGGTGTTAAAAAAGACCGAATCGACAGAGAGGTTGGGTGTTGGACAGCAACAGAGGAGTAAGTTTTCTTGATAAATTGAGCTGTTGTCCAACAGCCAACTTCTATGGCGCTTCGGTGTCAAAGGATTAAATTGTTGTTTCCATTAACAAAATTGTCCATGAACAATGCTCAGGAATGCCGATGCCAAGATTTCTGATATACAAAACAACCTATGACCCAAGTTTCAAGACAGTAAAGCTAGGCACCTGGCGTCAGTCAAGATTTTACTGCAAAAATGGTTTCTCGTTTACATATATGGTTTTATATATACCACCTGCTACCCATTACAAGAAAAAACTGTAACACGAGAAATATTGAGAAACTGCTAGTACCACAAATGAATACAAATCGTTATAAGAACTCGTTCATGCCTTACTGCCTCTTTAATCTTCAATTTTAAGTCTCTATTTAGGTGCTTTTTCGTAGAAAAAAAAAAGAATAAAAAGAGACGTACATTCTGATTATCTATTAAAATAACACATATAAAAAGAACAGTCGTTAAAGAGGACGAAAATATAGGAAACTTTCTATAGAATCTGTGTACTATAGTCTTGTATCCATGCAGAAATATATCATAGTTTTGTTTCTATGTAGAAATATGCATGTATGTTTGTCATTTTTCTATTTTTCGAAAGCAATTCAACTATCTAGTTGCAAGTTTCGATAAATAAAATATCTATCTATCTATCTATCTATAAACCACTACCTTCCACCAAAATTTTAGAACGTTTCCATTCAAATCTTAGGATGAGATGCGTTTTCATGAAAAATGTTCCTGGCTAATATTTCCACCGATTTTAGGCAAATCACGAAAAAACGTAAAAGCCAAGTTGGTGCCAAAGCCTGAAACCTTTAATCAGAATTTCTAGAGATTAAGGCCAAATAGTTAGTGACAGCTTCTTTGGTGAATCACCAAACAAGTTACTGCCAGACAGTTACTAATTTCCGCTCCCATAATTCAAAATTTTAAGAAGGTAATATATTATATATCCTGTTTTAAAAAATTATTAAACGTTTTGACAAATACTTTTCACTTTCAATTTATTCCATGTTCCGAATTGTTGAGCTGTTTTTGCCACATTTCCTCTATCATTTCTTTTACGTTTTTACCAGTTTCGCTTCCATTCGAAGTTTAAAATTCTGGCTTATTTTATTTTAAACACTCAAGTGTGATTAGGCTTATTGTACAAGTTCTTCGAACTTTAAGGACTTGATTATTGATTGACCTTTATTTATTCTTTTTCCAAACTGTACGAATACATATTGGGCATTTACAAATTATAACACTATAATACTGAAATTATTCTGATTTATTGCTTGAAAATAGAAACTTATACTAGAGCAATATAGCAGCAACCTAAACGAGAACGAAATTCGAACAGCGAATTAGACCCCACTTGGAATGATAACTTAAAACGAAAGGTAGATAATATTGCTATTTGTTAACAATTTTCACATGTCTGAATGTAGGATATCTTCCTAAATACTACCAACTATACCGGTATGGTCAAGGTCAAAAATTTTTATCAGGTGCACCACTTCAGATGACCCTCCATACATGTGCCAAGTTTGGTTGGTCTAGCTTCAGCGGTCTTGGGGGACATGTCTAGAAACCGATTGCTCTGTTTCTTACCGTTTTCGAGAAAAAGGCCAACTTCCGGTTTGACGCCTAAAGTGAGGTCAAGGACACCGGAAGTTATACCTTACGTAACGTCGTATAGGGGGTGGAGGTAAAAAATGAGGTCAAAATTGCTCTATCTCTTACTGTTTTCGAGATAAAGGCCAACTTCCGGTTTGGGGCTCGAAAGTGACCTGGACGTCAAGGACACCAGAAGTTATACCTTACGTAACATCGTAGAGGGTGGAGGTCAAAAATGAGATCAGAGTTGCCCTATCTCTCACTGTTTTCGAGATAAAGACTAACTTCCGGCTTGGGGCTCGAAAGTGACCTGGAGGTCAAGGACACCGGAAGTTAACCCTTGCGTTCGTTGTATAGGGGGTGGAGGTCGAAAATGTGGTCAAAACTGCTGTATCTCTGACCGTTTTCGAGACTGTTTTTCTCAAATAACGTTTTTCGCGATTTGACCATGACCATCTTCAACGGCAATAAGGTCAAAATTTTTATCAGGTGCACCACTTCAGATGAACCTCCATACATATGCCAGGTTTTCTTGGTTTTGATTCAGCGGTCTTGGAGGAGATGTCTAGAAACCGATTCGGTGGAAGAAGAAAACAAAATTTTAAAAGGAGGCAAAAAGGTGAAGAATTCTAGGAAATCCATCCCCATTTGGTATTTTCAATACCAAGTGGGAATTAAAGCTAAGTGTTACAGCATGATGCTATGGCCACATTCTCTTGGACCGTCTCGAAAAATCAAGAGGCTCTCTCGAAATCGATAGGTGTTCTTTTGGATAATTTCTCGTTATCTAGAGACAGTTTCGGAAAATTTCTCTGCAGAAGGTCAGATACAAGATGGCGGAAATGTTAACAAAGGCATTTCAACAACTTATTTGCCAAAATGCATATGAATTATAAACATTTAAGAACAGAAATTTAGTTCAAGGAAGATTTTAGACGTGATTGCACTACCAGTAACCTAGGACCATTCGCCACTTTTCAATGGTTTTTGCGCAATAACTCATATATAAATTTCAAGTGCAAACTGTAAGACTATCAACTCGCTTTTCAAAATGACTGCTACGAGCTATAATGATTATACACGAACACAAACCTGACTTCTTATGTGTCATATTTACGGTTTACTTATAGCAGCTCAGTATTTTGCATTCGGGAACCAGTGGCAGTAGCCGGGAAGTTCGGCAAAAAATATCATTTCCGGTATAATTGTTGTTTTCGGGAGGTGGCGACGGTACAGGTACATGGCGATTTGACCTAGGTTACTGGTAGGTATAGAGAAATACAAGAGGACTCAATTACTATCGGCTGAGGTCGAATCTGTAACACCGTTGGTACCTCTGAAGTGGTAGGGATGTTATTAGGTAAAACAGATCAAATTTAAACCAATGCCCCAATAAACGATTGTCACGGGATACTCGTATATTTCTGGGCATATTTATCTAATAAGCACAAAATAACTAGATTTGTGTTTTTTGTTTCTCGATTTTTTGAGACGTGTTCTTTTGGACGGTGTCTCTGGAGCATCTCTGGTCTGTTTGGAGAGTGGATTCTCAGTTTTCTGAGAGGTCCAAAAGAATGTGGCCAATGATATAATTTTTAACCATTTTCTTTAACAGCTAAACACTCTATTATCGCTCAAATATACACTAGAAGAGCCCCATTGCTATGTAAATGTAAATTTACCTCGATTGTATTACACTATAGTATATACTATAATAATTTCATTTAACTGTACTTCTGTAACGACTCGAGGGAAAAAACGGGGGTAAAGCTATACGTACAGTCGCTGTACATAAGGTACTGAACTACACAATGCGGCCAATCAGAAACCGTTTTATATATACACAGTGTTTCCAAATCATCCTTTTTAAAAAAAAAAAAGGATTGTCCTCTTAAAAAGCCCTCTTTTAACCTTTTTTATCCTTAAATGCTTTTTTTTTATAATTTTTAAAAATTTTCATCCTTGTTTTGATACTTTTTTTCACTTTTCATCCTTTTTTTATTTTGATACTTTTTTTATTTGTTGAATGAATTGAAATAAAATGAAACACAACGAAGCTGTTTTCCTGTTTTCCAAGGGTTCATAACTGTTGTGTATATGCGTAGCCAGTGACTTCCGGTTGTGAACAAAGACATGGCGGCAACTTGGCGTCTGTTTAGTTTCAATTAGTGTTTCCACGTAGCCACCTCACGCGTATAACAAATGGCGACGAGCAAATCGTGTTGCGTCGGACCGAAGAGGCTATGAGGATCTGGTGGAGAAGAAAGACGCAGAGGAAAGTACCGAAGATAACGGAAAAGTGAATGTTTGCTGAAGTGACTTCTGAATGATGGCATCACTGATCGGACGATTGGAGCCCTTCGACGAGACTGCTGGTGACTGGGAGCTGTACAAGGAGAGGTTAGAGCAGTATTTCATTGCCAACGACGTAGCCGACGACAAAAAAGTTGCTGTAACTCTTAGTCTGATTGGCGGAAAGACCTATTCCTTGCTACATAGCCTGTGTTCACCTAACAAGCCATCAACAAAGACGTTCGAGCAAATTGGTGAGTTGCTACAAGAACATCTCAGTCCAAAGCCCAACGTGATAGCAGAGAGATACCGGTTCTACAAGCGTCAGCAACAGACGGGTGAGTCGGTGACAGATTAGGTGGGTGTCCTCCAAAAGCTGAGTGAGCATTGTGAGTTCGGTGAGCGTCTGGCAGAGCACCTCAGAGATCAGCTGGTTTGTGGGATAAAGAACGAAAATGTCCTGAAAAGATTGTTGTCAGAGAAGAATTTAACCTACCAGAAGGCTAAAGAGATAGCAATTGCCATGGAAATGGCCATGAAGGATGTATCGGAAATCCAGGGAGCATCGGCAAATGTTAACAAGTTGCAGAGGACCACTGGAAATCGTTGCTTCAGGTGTGGCAGGAATGGTCATGGTCCCGAGGATTGCCGTTTTAAGGACGAGAAATGCCACAACTGCGGTAAGAAAGGCCACATTAAGAGAAGATGATAGATGAAGAAATCCGGTAAGTCATCTTCCGAGAGCAAAAAGACTGGAACAGACCAGTTTAAGAAGCGAAAGCCAAAGAAGAAAGTTTTTTATGTTGATGACGATGAAGTGACCACTGATAGTGAAGATTCTAATGGCGACAGCACTTCCTGTTCAGATCTCGGCTATACGGAAGTTGTTTGCGATGTAAACAACAATAGCGAGAAAAAATGTGCGTCCATTACGATCAGTCCTAAAATAAACGGTAAAATGATCAAAATGGAGCTTGATACAGGATCTGCGCTTTCGATAATATCGAAAAGGGATTATCAGCTCCATCTTGGTAAATTACGGCTGCGGAGAACAAACGTTGTGTTAAGAACCTATACTGGAGAATGTGTAAGGCCAGAGGGGTACGTGAATGTTCTGGTGGAACACGAAGGTAAGGAACATCGTTTGCGGCTGTACATTCTTCACGGGGGAGGTCCACCTTTGTTCGGTAGGGATTGGCTCCGACACATCAAATTAAACTGGCACGAAATCAGTCCATACGGATGGCTTGAGGTAAGAAGAAATTAGACCATCTTCTGGAAAAGTACAGTGAGTTTTTCGGCAAAGAACTGGGTGAGCTAAAAGGGATAACTGCGAAGTTATATCTCAAAGAGGGAGTTACCCCTAAATTTTGCAAACCCAGACAAGTCCCGTTTGCAATGAGGGGCAAGATCGATAAGGAGCTGGACAACATGGTGAGTAAAGGGATCCTTTCACCGGTAAAGTGGAGTGATTGGGCTGCACCCATTGTCCCAGTTCTGAAGAAGGACGGTTCTGTTAGGATATGTGGCGATTTTAAGGTCACTGTCAACCCACAGCTCAATGTTGACTCGTACCCATTGCCTACTTCTGTTCTGAAGAAGGACGGTTCTTTTAGGATATGTGGCGATTTTTTAAGGTCACTGTCAACCCACAGCTCAATGTTGACTCGTACCCATTGCCTACTTCTGTTCTGAAGAAGGACGGTTCTTTTAGGATATGTGGCGATTTTAAGGTCACTGTCAACCCACAGCTCAATGTTGACTCGTACCCATTGCCTACTATTGAGAGAATGTTAGCAACATTGGCAGGTGGAGAGAAATTTTCAAAGATAGACCTCAAAACGGCGTATCTTCAAATGGTAGTGGACGAAGAATCGAGAAAATACCTGACCATCAACACACCGAAAGGACTTTTTGTTTTCAATCGACTGGCGTATGGTATTTCCCCAGCTGCTTCTATTTGGCAATGCGCAATTGAACAGGTTTTAAAAGGTATCAAAAACGTGCAGTGTATTTAGGATGACATGATAATCACCGGTTCAGACGATGATGATCACCTATGTACCCTCGAGAAAGTCTTTCAGCGATTAATAGAATACGGCCTTAAAGTCAACCCCAACAAGTGTGAGTTTTTCAAAGATTCCATTGAATTTTGTGCTCACATCGTCGACAAAGACGGAATCCACAAGACCGATTCAAAAGTCAAGGCAGTTACAGATGCGCCAGCTCCAAGAAATGTTTCTGAATTACGAAGCTGGGTCGCCCTGGTGAACTATTACCACCGCTTCCTACCCAACTTGTCTACGATACTACATCCAGTGCATCAGTTGCTCCACAAAAATCAGAAATGGCTATGGACAGACTCATGTGAAACGGCTTTTAAGAAAACGAAGGATCTCATTACATCTGATCTTGTTTTAGCACATTATGATCCGAAACTGCCGCTTCGACTGCACTGTGACGCATCATCAAAAGGTATTTCTGGAGTTATTTCGCATATCTGTCCAGATGGAAGCGAACGCCCCATTAGTTTTGCATCCCGAACATTGTCAAAAGCTGAACAAAATTACTCACAAATCGATCGAGAGGCTCTCAGCATCATTTGGAGCATCAAGAAATTCAATATGTACCTGTTTGCCCGGAAATTTACTCTAGCTACCGACTGTAAAGTTTTGGTTTCGATCTTGAATCCTAAAAAAGGTATTTCAACAACTACGGCTTCGCGGATGCAAAGATACGCCATTTTCCTTACTGGCTATAATTATGAAATTGAATACAGAAAGACAAGTGAACACGCCAACGCTGACGGGTTAAGTAGACTACCCCTTCCGGTAAGCCAGAAAAATTCGTCAGGAGAGAGAGCAATATTCTACGCTGCCCTACTCGACAATTTTCCGATTTCATTCAAACAAATTGCCCAGGCAACGTCAAAAGACCAGGTATTGTCAAGAGTTTTCGAATTCACAAGAAATGGCTGGCCCGGTAAAGTTGAAGAAGATCTTTCTCCTTATCATTCACATGAATCAGAATTATCTATTTCACAAGAGTGTCTGCTCATTGGAAACAGAGTGGTTATTCCGGAAAAGTTCCAGAGAGCATTCCTGCAAGAACTCCATAGCGCCCATCCTGGTATGGTGAAAATTAAAAAATTGGCTAGATCGTACATTTGGTGGCCCAATATCGACAGAGATATCGAAACACAAGCTAAAATGTGCCCGAGCTGCTTAGAGATAAGCAAAGCTCCAACAAAAGCTACAGTGCACCCCTGGGAATGGCCCAGTCAGCCGTGGAAAAGGATCCACATTGATTTTGCAGGACCTTTCCAAGGCCATATGTTTATCCTAATAGTCGATGCACACTCCAGATGGCCAGAGGTACGGATCATGGAAAAAATTACTGCCCCGGAAACAGTCAAAGTACTTCAAGAACTGTTTAGCGCCTATGGAATTTGTGATGTTATCTGTACAGATAATGGTACAACCTTCCATTCTGAAGCCTTCCAAAAATTCTTAAAACTACATGGAATTATTCACAAAACTACGAGCCCTTTTAAACCCTCGCGAAACGGTTTAGCAGAAAGTATGGTTCAGAGTCTGAAATCTAGTCTCAAATCGTTGAAGCACGAACCTCGTTCAATGCACGAGAAAGTAGCCAAATTTCTACTCATGTATCGATCAACTAAAAACGCAACTACTAACGAAACCCCATCCTTGTTATTCCTAGGACGTGAAATCAAAACAAGGCTGGATTTGGCAAAACCTAGTTTGCGCGACATCGTTTACAGAAATGGAAATGTAAACACCAAAGACGAATTTCAGCGCCGTTCTTTTAGTGTGGGTGATGAAGTGCTTGTGAGGGACTATCGACAAAAGCACGGAAAACGGACATTTGCAGTTATCTCGCGGAAAATTGGAACGTTAATGTACGAAGTTTTGGTTGACAATTCAATTTGGAGAAGACACGTTGACAAATCCGTTGTTCACAGCACCCGGTTGAAGAAAAACATATCAAGAGCGATAATACCCCTCAACCATTAACTGTTTTACCAAAGCCCACTGAACCTAACCCGACAGTAGACCGTACAGCTATTCCGTGTAGCATAGCGCCATCTACATCTGGTGAAACCATGATTTCGAAAGAGAAACCCGCTGTTTCTAGCCGAAAAACTGTGACAGTTAGAATTCCAGAGCCCTCTGTCAATGTTTCACACCCCGTTTCACCGGCTAAAGCAAAAACTGAAATTTCAAGTGTCGGTGGTCGTGTATCGCGATCAGGTCGTTCTGTAAGATCGCCAAAGAAGTACGGTTTCGAGGACTAACTTTTAGTTAAATGTCGTACAATTAAGATATTTTGCTATATTCAATTATTATTTATTTATTCTAAGCAAATATTAACGTTTTATGTTTTTTTAATGTTGTACAGGTGCTGATTTGATAGCTGGTTGCAGCTCAGTTAAAGTGCTGATAACGTTGCTGTAATGTTGACAATTCTTACAGTTAATCGACATTTCAGCTGCTGTAATTGTGTACGGTAAATATAAAGAGAAGAGAATTTTGGATTTATCTTTTGCATTTAATTGCTTATAATATATCTGAACTAAGTGGCAAGTTTAAGGTTATGGTTTAGATATCTCTGAAGTAGTTATTTTGCGTATTTGTTGTCCTTTATAATTACTTCGAGCTTCATTTCCATGCCTGTTAAGTGATCCTTGAAGTCACACTCATGGATCAAGTTTATAATCATGGAATGTCGAATCGCAGTGATAGCGATAATATAGAGTAAGGAAAAAAAAGGATTGAAAAAGTAAAATTCCGCAATTTTCAGGTAATTTAATTGATATATTCTGTCTAGTATACTTATAAATTTTATATCTCTTTGTTTGATAATCAGATAAAGTGTTCAACTGAATGCTGGTAGCTAAATAGCAGTTAAAGCACAGTTAAGCAGTAATCTACACAGTAAGTCTTGTTTCAGTACGCGGGTAATGTTGTGTATATGCGTAGCCAGTGACTTCCGGTTGTAAATAAAGACATGGCGGCAACTTGGCGTCTGTTTAGTTTCAATTAGTGTTTCCACGTAGCCACCTCACGCGTATAACAATAAACAAAATGATGGGGGGGGGGGAGCGAGACAACCCTTTTGGTAATATTCAGGACAATTTAAAGGTACACTTACGTATGCAAATATTTTTAATCGCTGTGAAAACGTGCATTTTAATAAGAAATAATTACAAAAAAATGATGCAATATGATTAACATTAATGTTTTCTCGATTTTCAGCAAAACATGACTTATCCTTTTTTTCATACTTTTTCCAAATTTTATCTTTTTTTATACTTTTTTCTTGATGACCCCGTGGCAACACCGTATACAGTTTGTTTACATGATTGCAAACCGGGAACAGCGTGGGCGGAAAATGGATTTGAAAATAAAGTTAAATTCATTAACTTCAAATTGACTGTACGTAAAGTGAACAAAGTCCCGTTATACGTACAGTCATTTCTATTTTCTGTACGAATTTATTTTTATAATTTCTCGGCCGTAGATAAATCATAGGTATCGAATTATTTTTCATAAATAAGAGCAGTTCTGTTTAGTTATTAATTATATGCTAGTTTTGTAAAATAAAATGAAATTCTTTTGCTTCAAATTGACTATTCCCGTTATACGTACAGTCATTTCTATTTTGTAAAGGAATTATTTTTTTTTATAATTTCTCGGTCGTTGATAAATTACAGGGCATCCAATTAATGTTCATAAATTAGTGCAGGCCTATTTTCTTTTTAAATATATTTTTTTCAATAAAGTCAAATTTATTAGCTTGAACTTGACTGTACGTATAGTGGATAAAGCCAAGTTACACGTACAGTGACTGTATGTATAATGGGCTCTTTGTTGCTATGCGTACAGCAGCTGTACGTATAGGCACCGCCAAAAAACGCACATCATGGGTCCGTTTTATTGGGCAAGGGTAATGTTTCGAGACATTATCAAAAAAAAAAATTGGTTTCCAAAATATGTCTTTTTTTTTGCATGATTTCGAAAAATAATTAAAAGTATGTTAAGGAGATGCACGAAAAATAAAAAAATAGTCTAGTAATTTTCTCCAAAACCTAGAAAATTAATGTATCTCGAATGTTTGAAAGAATATATAGGAGTAGTAGGAAAAGGCCGTTTCTGCGTCAATCAATCATCAGTAACGTGACCAATGAAAAGCCAATAAAATCAATGAAGACAGTGAAGACCGGCCCACTTCCTGTCTAGCACCTGTCAATCATCGCGACGTCATGAATCACGTGACCAATGAAAAGCCAATGAAATCAATGGAGACAATGAAGCACCACCCACTTCCTGTCTATCACCAGTCAATCATCGTGACGTCACACCCCTCATATCTATTTTTAGACTGGGGAAATTTTACAACATTTATTTTAAGTAACTTTTTAAAAAGTGTGATAACTTTCGATATAGTTGACGGATTTGCATGAAAATTTCACTGTTTGATTCAGTTTTATGTAAAGTTTTGTTATAAAGTAGTCATGGTCTAGTTGCGCATGTGGCTGTATGCATATTTGTAACATGCCGCCATTTTAACTTTGTAAAAAAGTGAAAAAATGAGATAACTTTCGTTATAGCTGATCTATTTGTATGACAATTTCGCCGTTTGATTCAGTTTTATATCTAGTTTTGACATAAGGAAACACGGGCTATTTGCACCGACGGCTGTATGCATCATGGATTCACCTTAAAATTTTTAACTTAAAAGTGGAATAACTTTCGTCATAGTTGCATGAAAATTTCACTGTTTGATTTAGTTTACAGTGGTCATGTGTTATTTCGCGGATGAATACCATGTTGGCGGATGAATACCATTTGGCGGATGAATACCATCGTCAAGCTTCACCGTCAGATGTCTCTGCCGTGCAGCTGTACAACTGTACAACTGTAGGTGAAATGAGACTCTCATATCAAGCAGCGATAAATTCTGCTGACTCAGCAATTTTAACAAGTTTGACAATTTTAACAAGTTTGAAAAGTTACACACCATATTTTGATTACATGTAAGTAGCATAAAAGCATGAGTGAGGCATGCATTTCAAACAACGATAAATTCTGCTGACTCAGCAATTTTAACAAGTTTGACAATTTTGAACATGTTTGAAAAGTTACACACCATATTTTGATTACATGTAAGTAGCATAAAAGGAAGAGTGAGACATGCATTTCATCCATGTCAAGCAGCGATAAATTCTGCTGAGTCAACAATTTTAACAATTTTGAGTAAATTTGAACAAGTTTGATAAGTTACACACCATGTTTTGATTACATCGAAGTAGCATAAAAGCATGAGCAAGACATGCATTTCATCCATATCAAGCAGTGATAAATTCTGCTGAATCAGCAATTTTGAGCAAGTTTGAAAAGTTACGCATCATATTTTGATTACATCGAAGTGGTATAAAAGGAAGAGTGAAACGTGTATTTCACCCATTTCAGTTCTAGCAACAACAGCAACGATGGCAACAGTCTTCTGTCATGATTGCAATGTGACATTTCCATCTCTGGAATTGTTCGTGGCACATACATGCAAACAAGCCAAGTTGAAACGTGCTCGTGAAGAGCTTGTCGAGAAGATTGAAGCCAAGAGACGAAAGACGTTGCAAGATGGCGTTGACAGACCTGATCCAGTCCTCTGCTGTGGATGCGCTAAGATATTTCCATCTTTGGATGCGTTTGAGGCACTTACATGTATACCGATGGAATAACAAAAGACAGTACGAGTAGGCAGAGGCAGAATAGTTAGTCTTGGTGAGAATGCACAGGAAAGACGGTTTGAGCCTGAGGATGGATCTGATTTACTACTTAAAATGCGACAACAAGAGAACCGGATCATGGTGCATTTGCTAGAAACGTTAAACCATGGAATGAAATGTTATATTGTGGTGAATGCACGCTTCAAGAAACTGACGGCGAATGCTGAAGGCGTTATGACAGAACAAGTGGATAATGCCTTTATCAGCAATCCAACATATTCAGCATACAATCCGGCGGATATTGAGAAGGACTTGCCAGAAGCCTATAAAGAATTGTTTACCAAGTTTGATGAACATGAGCGACAAGGTTCTGGTTGGGTGTTGGATAACATATTGTATATTGAAGTACATACAGCTACGTCATCGCCACTGGAAGCGGGTAGTTTTTTCCCACTACCGAAGAAAGTGAAGAATACAAAGACTGTTTTGAATATTCGGAATAACGACAACAAATGCTTCTTATGGTCTGTATTGGCTCATCTCCACCCTTCAACAAATAGAAACTCATGCCGTGTGAATCAATACAAAGTATTTGAGAAGGAATTGAAGGTGTAAGGCATGACATTTCCAACACCGATTACGGACATTCCAAAGTTTGAAAAGGAGAATGATGTGTCTATCAACGTGTTTGGATATGAACATGATGTTGTTGTTCCGATACAACTGAGTCGAAACACCAGCGCGAGAGAACTTACTTTTGATTAGCGATGACAAGAAAAGACATTACTGCCTCATCAAGAATTTCACCAGACTTATGGCTTATCGATCAAAGCATAAGCATACAACATTTTATTGTTTAAACTGTCTTCACGGGTTTATCCGAAAAGATCTTTTAGACAAGCCTCGCGAAGTGTGTGGCAAGCATGGAGCGCAACGTTTATCATTCGCTAAGAAACCTTTCATCAAGTTCAAGAATGTAGCCAAACAACAGCTAGCGCCTTTTGTGATTTATGCGGACTTTGAATGTTTCACGAAAAAGCATGAAGAAGGAGACAAGTATCAGCATCATCGTCCAAACAGCTTCGCCTATGTGGTTGTTAGCCAGTATGACACACGTGCCCCAGTTGTGTATCGAGGAGACAATGCTGTGAAAGTCTTTTTGGTGAATGAGCGTGATCATATTGTGTACGGTTTACAACAGAAAAAGAAAATGGTGATGACTCGAGAAGATGAAGAGAATTTCAAGAACGCTGTCGATTGTTACATTTGTCATGAGCCTCTAGGAGCGGATCGTGTGAGAGATTATGACCATATCAATGGCAATTACCGCGGAGCTGCACATAATGAATGCAACTTACAATTTCGACTTAAAAAGGATAAGCAGGACGATAAAGATTCTTTTATCATTCCTGTGTTTTTCCACAATCTACAAGGCTATGACAGCCATTAGATCATGGAAGAAATTGGAAAATTTAAAAATGAAACGATTACAGTCATTTCCAACACCGTTGAGAAATATATTGCATTCACCATGAGCAATCTGAAATTTACGGACAGTTATCAGTTCATGAGTACTTCTCTACAGAAGTTGGTATCCAACCTTGCGGCAGAAGGAAAGATAACTTCTACAACATGACGTCTCACACTCACGACAGTGACCAACAGGGGTTACTGTTGAGAAAGGGAGTGTACCCCTACGATTACGTGGACGAGTCATCCATGTTTGCTGAAACACAACTGCCGTCCAAGGACAAGTTTTACAGCCAACTCAGTGAAGAAGCCATTAGCGATGAGGATTATGCGCATGCGCAGAACGTGTGGGATACATTCAACTGTACTACATTTGGTGAATACCATGACTTATACCTGAAATCAGATGTATTACTGCTGGCTGACGTGTTAGAAAATTTTCGTCAAGTATGTCTTAACACGTATGAATTGGATCCTGCCAACTACTATACAGCGCCAGGACTGTCGTGGGATGCGATGTTAAAAGCGACAAAGGTGAAGTTGGAATTGACCAATGACATTGATATGTACCAAATGGTTGAACAAGGTCTACGTGGAGGAATATCTGTCATCACGTACAAGTATGCGAAGGCAAATAACCCCTACGTAGCAGATTATGATCCCACAAAACCAACCAATTACCTGGTGTACCTGGATGCAAACAACCTGTATGGTTGGGCCATATCGCAAAGCATGCCAGAAAGTGGATTTATGTGGGTGAGCGAGCCAGAATCCGTCGACTTTATGAATGTGGATGAAGATGACGAGATTGGATACATTTTAGAAGTGGATTTAGAATACCCACAGACCATTCATGATCGTCATAATCACTACCCAGTGCCTTCAGAACGAAAAAGTATCAAAGTGGGAGAATTGTCAGAGCATAGTCAGAAGCTACGGAAAGATCTGAACATGAAAAACAAACCCAGTGAAAAGCTCATTCCCAACTTGTGTGGCAAGAAGAAATATATGCTTCATTATAGAAATTTACAACAGTATGGCTCAGTGGGATTGAAAGTCACTAAGGTGCACCGTGCCATCATGTTTGCACAGAGCAAATGGTTGGAGAAATACATTACCTTGAACACGGAAAAGAGAAAATTGGCCAAGAACCCGCTTGAGAAAGACTTCTTTAAATTGATGAACAACTCTGTGTTTGGCAAAACCATGGAAAATATGAGAAAGCGAATCAATGTTGAACTTGTTCACCAGGAAACTCGTGGCCAAACCTTTATTCCACAAATTCAAAATTTTCAACGAAGATTTGACCGCTGTACATTTACGCAAAGTGGATCTGCTTCTGGATAAACCCATTCAAGTCGGCTTCACCATTCTCGACCTCAGCAAAGTGCTCATGTTTCACTTTCATTACTACTATATCATGACCAAGTATCCCAACGCCAAGCTGCTGTTCAGCGACACCGACAGTCTATGTTACGACATAGAAACGAACGATATCTACAAGGATATACAGGAAGATGCTGACCTGTTCGACACAAGTGACTACCAGCCAGATCATTTCCTGCATTCCAATGTGAACAAAAAGGTGCTTGGGAAAATGAAAGATGAGACGGCGGGCATCCCCATTGAAGAGTTTGTAGGACCGAAAATGTATAGCATGATGTATGGCGGGAAAGAAAAACGTACGGCCAAAGGCATCACTCGCGCGTGTCAAGGACGTATGAAACATAAGCAGTATAGAGACAGTTTGTTCAACCAAACTCAAACTATGACTACAGGACACATCATTCAAAGTCATGACCACCAGATTTTCTCGGAGAAGATGAGGAAAGTGGCTCTCTCCCCCTATGACGACAAGCGATATGTGCTGACTGATGGCTATTTCACTTTGGCGCATGGACATTACAGTATATAAGGGGGAGACTCTCCAACTTGAGGGTTAGTTGATAAGTCACATGATTTTTCCCCTGGACAGATCCCCGAGTTATTACTGTGTTGAGCAGAGTGTATAAACGAAACGTCATTCACAGCAGAGTGTGTGTAAACGAAACGTCATTTATACATTTTTGTTTTCGTGATTTGAGTTTAAATAAGTGACTTCCGCTGAACTGTAAAAAAGAATAGAGAAACATTGTTGAGAGGGGGAGAGTGTGTGACAACATTGATGACGGTAAACGAAACGTCATTTATACATTTGTTCACGCGTAAAAAACTTGTTTCAAGGCGTGTTTTCCGTGGATCAGTTACCATCTTTACAATGCTGTGCCTATGTCATCAACATAGACGATCATGATGAACCAAGAGAGTATTGGGTGGCAGTGTATTTTGACAAAGACCCTGTAGAATATTTTGACTCTTATTGACTTTTACCTCTAGATGATCGTTTAGAAAAGTTTTTATGGAATGACTATATGTATAATTCCATACCATTACAAACTCCAATACCATCTTCATGTGGTTTTTATTGTGTATGTTATATATTGCATACAGCTCGAGATCAGAGTATGTTTTATATTGTCAATATATTAAAAAGAATGGATGGTGATTTTTATTGTAAAGGACTTTGTATATAGACATTATAAACCATTGTTTTATTAATGTTGTTTTAGTTATATTAGCTAAGTTGTGTATAGAGTTATATTAGTTAAGTTGTTGATAATTGTTCAAATTTGATGATAAATAAAACAACCAAGTTTTATACAACTGTCTTGTTTATTGTGTTTCAAACCCTATTTACAAACTCTTATCTACAAACTTTTATTTACAAAGTCTATTTACAAAACTCTTATCTATAAATTTTTATTTACAAACTCTATTTACTATTTTTTACTTACAATGTCTTATTTACAAACTCTTAATTACAAACGCTATTTAGAAACTTTTATTTACAAACTCTATTTACAAACTCTATTTACAAACTCTATTTACAAAACTTTATTCACAAAGACATTCAATACATATCACTAAATGCATTCAATACATTGATAAATGAATGCCATTCATTACAATCTAAATTGATATATGTATCATAGACATTACCCCAATATTTATAAATGCTATGAAAGCTCACATAACTCGCATCACCAAACTTTATCACTTTAACAGTTTCATGTTCAGACAGTTTCAGTTCGTATCCATCTTCATTTATGTCTATGTTCATCACCCGCATAGGCCGCATAGGCTGTGTCTCAATGAATTTGATACCCGGCATGAGTTGTATTCCATCCTCTATGAATTCAAGCGTTAAGTTCTTGCCAATCCAATGCTTGTAACAGCGCGTTCCATTCCACTGTGCTGAGGGTGATGATGTGGTAGTGCTCTGTGAGCTCGTCATATTGGCAAAATTGTACAAATACGTCTAGACCGTTCTTAGTCACACGCACTTCTATATCATTTGAAAGTAGAAGGAGAAAGCCAGGTATCCTCAGCTTCTCTAGATTATCCTTTAGCACGGATTGTTCGTCAAGCGATAGTATGATATACTTTCCAAAATGTCTAAGCACAATGTCATCACATAAGTTTCTCATATATGAGAATCCATATGTAATGGGTTCATAATCCAACAAAAAGTTCTCCATCTTGTTGAACAGTTGAATCAACTATAAGCTATCTCGTCTGTGACAATGCCTAGATGATGGCAAAGAGTGGATTCTGCATGATCTCTAGGAATTGTATGATTGCGTGCCATTTCTTGATATTAAAGTCAATCAAATCTGTATATGGAGTATCTGGTACATATCCATCATAATCCTCTGGATAATCCTGTAGAAGATTTTTCCAGAATCTAACACGTATGTCAGAATCATGTCTAATCACCATCACTTCAACATTATCTTCAAGTTTACGTTTAAATCCAAGTTCAAGCGGTATGTTTTGAAAGTCTTTCCACACTTCAGGTTTAAGCCGATAAGCAGAATTTATCATTACTTCATTCATATCATTCACGGTGAAATAAACACCATCGTTAAACATGAGTACGCTCATGCTGACAGTAAACATGAGTACACTCATGATGGCAGTACCTTGTTATGCGATGTTATACTTCATTCATGTCATTTACAGCGAGGTAAACACCATCGTTAAGCACGAGTGCATTCATGTTTTCACCTTATTCTTCTTGTCTGCGAAGCCTTTTATCCACTTCTTTCACCTGCTTCTTCAGCATTTTCCATTCAGGTATTGTCAGCAAAATTTCCTTTTTCATAGGACAGTTTCTTCCAGTCCCCTCATCTCTGAGGTATTTGCGAATGTTCACCACTCCTTCATTGCTTTGTTTCATAATCTTGAGATACTTTCCATTGCCTAGAGAAAGCATTCCCTCCCACGACTGTGGTGGTTTTGGTGTCGTCTCCACTTTCAATTTCTTGATGGTGGTGGTATTGTCAGGATTTTTCACTTTCAAGTCTTTAACTCAAGATATCCATATCCGTTGCAGATCTTTTCCGATTCACGTTCACGCTTCAGTGTTCACACCTCAACTAACTCTCAAGTTGGAGAGTCTCCCCCTTATATACTGTAATGTCCATGCGCTAAAGTTAAATAGTCATCAGTCAGCACATATCGCTTGTCGTCATAGGAGGAGAGAGCCACTTTCCTCATCTTCTCCGAGAAAATCTGGTAGTCATGACTTCGAATGATGTGTCCTGTAGCCATAGTTTGAGTTTGGTTGAACAAACTGTCTCTATACTGCTTATGTTTCATACGTCTTTTACACGCGCGAGTGATGCCTTTGGCCGTACGTTTTTCTTTCCCGCCATACATCATGCTATACATTTTCGGTCCTACAAACTCTTCAATGGGGATGCCCGCCGTCTCATCTTTCATTTTCCCAAGCACTTTTTTGTTCACGTTGGAATGCAGGAAATGATCTGGTGGGTAGTCACTTGTGTCGAACAGGTCAGCATCTTCCTGCATATCCTTGTAGATATCGTTCGTTTCTATGTCGTAACATAGACTGTCGGTGCCGCTGAACAGCAGCTTGGCGTTGGGATACTTGGTCATGATATAGTTGTAATGAAAGTGAAACATGAGCACTTTGCTGAGGTCGGGAATGGTGAAGCCGACTTGAATGGGTTTATCCAGAAGCAGATCCACTTTGCGTAAATGTACAGCGGTCAAATCTTCGTTGAAAATTTTGAATTTGTGGAATAAAGGTTTGGCCACGAGTTTCTTGAACTGCTTTTCCTGGTGAACAAGTTCAACATTGATTCGCTTTCTCACATTTTCCATGGTTTTGCCAAACACAGAGTTGTTCATCAATTTAAAGAAGTCTTTCTCAAACGGGTTCTTGGCCAATTTTCTCTTTTCCGTGTTCAAGGTAATGTATTTCTCCAACCATTTGCTCTGTGCAAACATGATGGCACGGTGCACCTTAGTGACTTTCAATCCCACTGAGCCATACTGTTGTAAATTTCTATAATGAAGCATATATTTCTTCTTGCCACACAAGTTGGGAATGAGCTTTTCACTGGGTTTGTTTTTCATGTTCAGATCTTTCCGTAGCTTCTGACTATGCTCTGACAATTCTCCCACTTTGATACTTTTTCGTTCTGAAGGCACTGGGTAGTGATTATGACGATCATGAATGGTCTGTGGGTATTCTAAATCCACTTCTAAACTGTATCCAATCTCGTCATCTTCATCCACATTCATAAAGTCGACGGATTCTGGCTCGCTCACCCACATAAATCCACTTTCTGGCATGCTTTGCGATATGGCCCAACCATACAGGTTGTTTGCATCCAGGTACACCAGGTAATTGGTTGGTTTTGTGGGATCATAATCTGCTACGTAGGGGTTATTTGCTTTCGCATACTTGTACGTGATGACAGATATTCCTCCACGTAGACCTTGTTCAACCATTTGGTACATATCAATGTCATTGGTCAATTCCAACTTCACCTTTGTCGCTTTTAACATCGCATCCCACGACAGTCCTGGCGCTGTATAGTAGTTGGCAGGATCCAATTATATACGTGTTAAGACATACTTGACGAAAATTTTCTAACACGTCAGCCAGCAGTAATACATCTGATTTCAGGTATAAGTCATGGTATTCACCAAATGTATTACAGTTGAATATATCCCACACCTGCGCATGCGCATAATCCTCATCGCTAATGGCTTCTTCACTGAGTTGGCTGTAAAGCTTGTCCTTGGACGGCAGTTGTGTTTCAGCAAACTTGGATGACTCGTCCACGTAATCGTAGGGGTACACTCCCTTTCTCAACAGTAAACCTTGTTGGTCACTGTCGTGAGTGTGAGACGTCATGTTGTAGAAGTTATCTTTCCCTTCTGCCGCAAGGTTGGATACCAACTTCTGTAGAGAAGTACTCATGAACTGATAACTGTCCGTAAATTTCAGATTGCTCATGGTGAATGCAATATATTTCTCAACGATGTTGGAAATGACTGTAATCGTTTCATTTTTAAATTTTCCAATTTCTTCCATGATCTAATGGCTGTCATAACCTTGTAGATTGTGGGAAAACACAGGAATGATAAAAGAATCTTTATCGTCCTGCTTATCCTTTTTAAGTCGAAATTGTAAGTTGCATTCATTATATGCAGCTCCGCGGTAATTGCCATTGATATGGTCATAATCTCTCACACGATCCGCTCCTCGAGGCTCATGACAAATGTAACAATCGACAGCGTTCTTGAAATTCTTTTCATCTTCACGAGTCATCACCATTTTCTTTTTCTGTTGTAAACCATGCACAATATGATCACGCTCATTCACCATATGGTCTAAAAAGACTTTCACAGCATTGTCTCCTCGATACGCGACTGGGGCACGTGTGTCATACTGGCTAACAACCACATAGGCGAAGCTGTTTGGACGATGATGCTGATACTTGTCTCCTTCTTCATGCTTTTTCGTGAAACATTTAAAGTCCGCATAAATCACAAAAGGCGCTTGACACACACTTCGCGAGACTTGTCTAAAAGATCTTGTCGGATAAACCCGTGAAGACAGTTGAAACAATAAAATGTTGTATGCTTATGCTTTGATCGATAAGCCATAAGTCTGTTGACATTCTTGATGAGGCAGGAATGTCTTTTCTTGTCATCGCTAATCAAAAGTAAGTTCTCTCGCGCTGGTGTTTCGACTCAGTTATATCGGAACAGCTACATCATGTTCATATCCAAACACGTTGATAGACACATGATTCTCCTTTTCAAACTTTGGAATGTCGGTATTGGAAATGTCATGCCTTCCACCTTCAATTCCTTCTCAAATACTTTGTATTGATTCACACGGCATGGGTTTCTATTGGTTGAAGGGTGGAGATGAGCCAATACAGACCATAAGAAGCATTTGTTGTCGTTATTCCGAATATTCAAAACAGCCTTTGTATTCTTCACTTTCTTCGGTAGTGGGATAAAACTACTCGCTTCCAGTGGCGATGACGTAGCTGTATGTACTTCAATATACAATATGTTATCCATCACCCAACCAGAACCTTGTCGCTCATGTTCATCAAACTTGGTAAACAATTCTTTATAGCCTTCTGGCAAGTCCTTCTCAATATCCGCCGGATTGTATGCTGAATATGTTGGATTGCTGATAAAGGCATTATCCACTTGTTCTGTCATAATGCCTTCAGCATTCGCCGTCAGTTTCTTGAAGCGTGCATTCACCACAATATAACATTTCATTCCATGGTTTAACGTTTCTAGCAAATGCACCTTGATCCGGTTCTCTTGTTGTCACATTTCAAGTAGTAAATTAGATCCATCCTCAGGCTCAAACCGTCTTTCCTGTGCATTCTCACCAAGACTAACTCTTCTGCCTCTGCCTACTCGTACTGTCTTTTGTTATTCTATCGGTATACATGTATGTGCCTCAAACGCATCCAAAGATGGAAATATCTTAGCGCATCCACAGCAGAGGACTGGATCAGGTCTGTCAACGCCATCTTGCAACGTCTTTCTCTTGGCTTCAATCTTCATGAGCACGTTTCAACTTGGCTGGTTTGCATGTATGTGCCACGAACAATTCCAGAGAGGGAAATGTCACATTGCAATCATGACAGAAGACTGTTGCCATCGTTGCTGTTGTTGCTAGAACTGAAATGGGTGAAATACACGTTTCACTCTTCCGTTTATACCACTTCGATGTAATCAAAATATGATGTGTAACTTTTCAAACTTGCTCAAAATTGCTGATTCAGCAGAATTTATCACTGCTTGATATGGATGAAATGCATGTCTTGCGTATGCTTTTATGCTACTTCGATGTAATCAAAAAATGGTGTGTAACTTATCAAACTTGTTCAAAATTATTCAAAATTGTTAAAATTGTTGATTCAGCAGAATTTATCACTGCTTGACATGGATGAAATGCATGTCTCACTGTTCCTTTTATGCTACTTACATGTAATCAAAATATGGTGTGTAACTTTTCAAACTTGTTCAAAATTGTCAAACTTGTTAAAATTGCTGAGTCAGCAGAATTTATCGTTGTTTGAAATGCATGTCTCACTCATGCTTTTATGCTACTTACATGTAATCAAAATATGGTGTGTAACTTTTCAAACTTGTTAAAATTGTCAAACTTGTTAAAATTGCTGAGTCAGCAGAATTTATCGCTGCTTGATATGAAAGTCTCATTTCACCTACAGTTGTACAGTTGTACAGCTGCACGACAGAGACATCTGACGGTGAAGCTTGACGATGGTATTCATCCGCCAAATGGTATTTATCCGCCAACATGGTATTCATCCGCGAAATAACACATGACCACTGTAAACTGAATCAAACAGTGAAATTTTCATGCAACTATAACGAAAATTATTCCACTTTTAAGTTAAAAAAAAATATATATATATATATCCTCGTGCCTGCTTGTGTTGGCTGGGCTGGTCGTCTCCTCACGACATCCATTGAAGCAACTCGCGTGATGCTTGCCATCTGTTTCTTGACCAGCTCATATGTCCAACACATTTCAATAGCTTTATCAAGCTTGAGATCCTCCTTGAGTTGCAATTTTTCACTGCAGTCTTTGTCAAGGATTCCCACGACCAACCTGCAGGGAAGTCGCATGTTTCAGCCAGCTCGTAGAGTGCTCTTATGAAACATTCCACACTCTCACCTGGCGCCTTGGTTCGTTGGTGAAACCTCGCTCTCTCATGGATTTTGTTTCTGAAATGCGAGTCAAACTTGCGCATCACAATGTCATAATTGTTCTTATCTGCTTCGTTGTCAAAATGCAACGTATTAAAGACGGTCTCCGCCTGTAGATCCATAGCATAAATAGGACTTGCCACCTGTACTTCTTGGTCCTCGTCTTTCAGCTTCGTGGCTATATAAAATCTCTGCCAGCGCTGTTTCCACTCCGGCCATGTCTGTGGTTTTGTAAAATTGAAGTTATCCGGCGGATTGAATTTTGCCATTTTCACCCTGCTTTGTTTATTTCTCTCGTTTATCTAAGGTTTATTGCTCAACCACATCTGACACCATGTTGTGTTTGGTGGTTAGCGAGAGAGAAAAGCAATGCTAACAGTTCGGGTGTCTTTATTCAAGCCCCATCAAAATGGAGATAATGTTGCCATGCGATATTTGGCGGTTTGGGGTTATTCACATTAAGTTACAAATGATGATCAATACCAAACACAAATAATAAATACCAAACATAGGTCATTTAGACATTCATTGCTGGTCATTTCGAATATTTTTTGCAAACATGTTGTACGAAGCTGTAATATCGTCCACTTGCACCACTCCCGATCCAAGACTAGCCGATCCATGCTAAAAAGTTTTTCAAAATGAAAATAAGTAGTAGGAAAAGGAGAGTTCTTGAACAGGAAGTGACGTCATCTGTCTGGACTGGAAGTGACATCATAGGCGTAGTCATGGTAACGAAGTGCTGTAGTCATGGTAACGTGACGTAGCCATGGTAACGAAGTTACGTAATCATGGTAACGTAGCCATGGTAAGGTAGCCATTGTAACCCTGGTAAGAAAGTGAGGACCTCCCCCCTAGCCGGCAGTCGGGAGAGACACTTTGGTAAAAAGTGATGACCTCCCCCCCCAGGCGGCAGTCGGGACAGACCCTATGGTAAAAAGTGATGACCCCCCGCCCCCTAGGCTGCAGACGCATCAAGCCTATGAGTAGTAGACGTAACCATGGTGATAAAGTGGGGAACCCCCCCCCCCCCCCAGGCGAGCAACATTCTGTCAAGTCATCATAAGTTACACACCACAATTTGATCACATCAGAGTGGTATATAAAGGATGAGTACCCAACACTAAACTATGGATGCAGCAAGGACGGTAACAAGAGACACCATGGACAACTCACCTCAGGAGACGTTACCTATCAACATAGACATGGGTGACCCGCCGGAAACAGTTACTTATGATGATAGATTATTACCGTGGGAAGATACGTTCCTGGCAAATGCTGAAAAAGCCTTGGAGGAAGCGTTAGACGCCTCGTCAACTACATCGGAGCAAGAAATTGCTCAGGAGGAAGCGTTAAATGTGACTCCAGTGGAACAAGGAATACCCCAGGAGGAAGCGCTAAATGCTCCGTCAGATGTCGCTGCAGTGAAGCAAGGAATACCTCAGAAGGAAGCGTTAAATGTTCCGTCAGATGTGACTGCAGTGGAGCAAGGAATACCTCAGGAGAAAGCGTTAAATGCTCCGTCAGATGTCACTGCAGTGCAGCAAGGAATACCTCAGGAGGAAGCGTTAAATGCTCCGTCAGATGTCACTGCCATGGAGCAAGGAATACCTCAGGAGAAAGCGTTAAATGCTCTGTCAGATGTCACTGCCATGGAGCAAGGAATACCTCAGGAGGAAGCGTTAAATGTCACTGGAGTGGAGCAAGGAATGCCAGATCCTAATGGACCTGATTACCCGTTTTGGGTTGCAAATGCACTTGTAAATGGTAGCAACACACCACTTAGTGCAAAGTTAAAAGCACATCTAAAGCATTATAAGGAATATGAAGTGAGTGACTACGATGAGGATTCAGAAGTGGACATGTCAAGCGATGACGAAGAAGATAAAGATCTTAAATCTAAAATTGAAATGAGTAAGAACATACCTGTTACTGAGGAAGACGTTACGTTGTTGAAAGGAAACTTTCAAGCAGTGCTTCCTCTCATCGATTGCAACATTTTATGGTGTTTATGTGAACAAGACTTTTTCAACCAACATACGTACATGTACCTAACGGAAGAAGTGAATACCGTCATTCAGCTCATCTACATGTTAGAAGGAAACATAGAACATGTTCCGGCGTCAGAGCCAAAGTTCTCCGAAGCCATGACTCGACGTTATGTTCATCTTATTAAAAGTCTTCATGAGGAACATTTTAAGACTTTATGTCTCCCGGTGCCAAAGGGTGTTGATGAGGATCGCGATTTTAAATGTGCAAAAGGTCATACTACAAGGCTTCAAATACCTTGAAGAACGTATTCAACTGTATGATATGATGGCTTACCTCTATGAAAAAGGACATTTCACCAGGCCAATGGTCTTCAAATGGATAGTAGGTAGTCGCGAACGAAGAGACTTTTTAGTGATTGTCATGACACAATCTCTAACAAACGGTTTATCAACAGCCTTTCTCGATGGTTGCAATGAGATGACTCCGCGATTTTACAAACATCTCATGAAAACCTACATGTAAGGAGTGAACTCATTGTACAGTCATGGAGAAGACAAGCAGCGTGGAAGAGTGAGACATGCATATCAAGCAGTGATAAATTCTGCTAAGTCAGCAATTTTTAGTAATTTTTGAACACGTTTGAACAAGTTGCACACTATATACCATCGAAGTGGTATAAATGTCAACATTGCTTCTTTATCGATGTGTAGAGACCATGGATGGTGTCTTCAAAGTGAATTATGCTGACTATGTGATTTCAAAACTTCCTGCTTTTGAATCGGATTGGATGTTGCAAGTGAAGAGTTTACATCTGCATTGGGAAGCTGTTGGAAAAGTCATTCCAAGAGATTGGTTCGTCTGCATGAATGTGAAGAACTGCATTTACCATTAACTTATGACATTGATTCAGCATTTATCAACGCGAATACAATTTGGGCAGTTGAGCTCATGTTAGATGTAGCTGCAAGAATCATTTTACATTATGATGATGACATTGCATTGACGACGAATGTATCAGAACTTGTTCGGTTCAACCATGGACGAGTTGAAGTGAATTCAAAACTTTGCAAGTTGTTTGTTCATTCAGCAATTAGTTGGGTATAAAAGGGTCCACTGTCTCAGCAGATAGTTGGAGGGAGTGAAGTCATCATTTCTCAGCAGATAGTTGGAGGGAGTGAAGTCATCATTTCTCAGCAGATAGTTGGAGGGAGTGAAGTCATTAAACTGGCTCAGCAGATAATTGGGTATAAAAGGGAGTGGACTCAAAGTCATCAGTACATTGTGCAGCCATGGAGAACAAGACAAGCTGCTTTAAAATTAGTGCCAACTTAACCATGACTGTGGAGCATGGAGAATATGGACCATTTCTACGCATCACACGTGGAGAGAGCTGGTGTGCTTATTTACCATCTTTGTGGAAGATTGTATGTCAAAGCTTGAAAAATTTACGTGACATTGGCTTCAAACTATACTTAACGCAAACGAAGTGGCTTGAAGTCATTTCATACTTGGATATGCGTTATGTGAGTTTTGTGCGCACATCACGGTTTGAAGGGAAAGAATACACGCATTACATCAACATTAATGATGGTGAATGGGAGACACTGCTTCAGGAGATGGACAACATCAACTCAGCCCTATCACCATGTGTGGAATGTCATGACAAGAAAACTATCATCAAACTTCAAAAGGATTATCGAATGAAGGTGTCAAAACTGTCCGATGTTCAGGAACAAGACTGGCCGAAGTTCAATTGGAGAACATGAACGTGCAAAATCAACTTGGACTTACGTGTGACTATTGTGGTGCTTATGGATATTTGGAGGATTATCATTACCACTGCCACAAGTATAATTGCAAGATGTGTGAACCAAACAACTTTTGCGGCAAGTGTGGAGTACTTAAAGCCTGTGAAGCAAAGTAAAAGCCCACAAGACACTGAAACAAGATAGACGTATGGCTTAAAAATGCTTATATTGACTTGATGATTGCTAAACTTGCTAGCTGTGGCACTCCAGACTATTAACTTTATCATTTAGACGCTTTTTGGGATGTTGTACATCACAGTCTTGATGTGATTGAACTGCATTCAAGATTTCTTTGAGAATGTCATAAAATTGGAATAGAGGAAGATCCTGACTTTGACTTTGATTCTGCGCTTTATTCTGCTTGCACTGATGTAGAATTATATTACACCATGGTTGACTAGTTGAGAGATTGCTGTGGACTAGAAGAGGAAACCGAGCAGCTTTGTCAGCTAACTTTAACTTTAAAGATATAAAACCTTTTAACATCTTTGTCATAACATAGCGAGTTGATAACATAACAATGTTTTTCCTACTAGCAAATTTAGTTTTATATGAGTGGTTTCAACGTGAACAAAGAAAGAATATGATAGAAGAGGCAGCAAATATATTAAAACATATTTTATTATAGGAAGAAACCGACATGTCAGAATAAAAAACAGAAGCAAAGTCATGGAGAATCTTGTACTATTTAGCGGTCACAAGGACGTTCTTTCAAACATGTTTTCAACACGACTTGAAAAGTATGGACATGTGTTCAACTCAAGTGAAGCGTTGTATCAATATCAGAGAGCAGTTCTTCATCGTCGTCAAGATATTGCTTCAGCCATTGTTTTATGTAGAAATGGATATGAAGCGAAACGTATTGCTAAAGTGATAAAGCCATGCCCTTTATAGCATACAGTAAAGAGAAGTAAAATGCAAGATGTTTTATATGTCAAATTGAATCAGTGTGTATTGTTTCGCAAAAAGTTAAAGAATGTAAAGACAAAACTTTAGTTGAAGCAACGTTTGATCACTGGTGGGGAGCTGGTGTGAAACATGTGTCATCTCCTTTATATCCTGGTCAGAATATTATGGGAAAGTTGTTAGAAATGTTGTGCGAGGGGTTAGAGACATGATGTGCAGACGTGTGAACATGTAAATTTGAAGTATGTTAAGTGATAAGTGAACAAACTTGTGCTGCAAGACTGTACAATGGCAGACATTACACTGAGACAATATATTGTGCAAAAAGCCTATTGTGAAGAAATGTTATTAGCTGTAAAAAAGTTTTCATGTTTAGTATGTCCTGCTTGTCAACATGAAGAGTGTCAAGAACATACTTGTCATTTTGCATGTGTCTATACATATTGGAATGAAGCTAAATATTACATACATTTAGATAAAGTGTTAGAGAATGCAAATCAACGTTGTGAGAAATAGGGTGTAGATACTATTACATTAGATGAACTCAGTAGTTGGTTAGTGTTCATTGAAGACCAATGGTCTCCAGTTATTCATACCATTGTATCAATACTTGATTTGTAAAAACATGTTGTTGTCATGTTAGTTAAGACTATGTTACTATGTTGGTTGAGTTATAAATAAAAAGTGTTCTGTTGAAAAGTGTTTTTTCATTGAACATGTCAACGTGGAAAGACTACTTGACCAATATTTACTTCAAACCTGGACAGTCTTGGGCATTTGCTGGTCCTTACAAACTTTATCACATCTTAAGAAAACATAATCAACCAGTCACTCGTTCACAAGTGAAGAAATGGCTACAGGATCAAGATGCATTCAGTTTACTACAACCTGTAAAATACAGGTTCAAAAGACAACGTGTGATTACACGTGGCATTGATGACATGTGGGATATTGATCTGGCTGATGTGACGAAGACCACAAACTCTAAGATCTGATAAAGGAACGGAATTTGAAAACAGATGGGTAAAAGCATTTTTGAAGAAAGAGGGAATTCATGCTTATACCACAAAGAATGAAACCAAAGCCAACTTTGCTGAGTCATTCGTACTCTAAAGGGAATGATGTATCAGTATTTTTTACATAATCAAACTTACCGTTACTTAGACATGCTTCCAGACTTGGTGTACAATTACAACCATAGACCTCATGGTCCCCTCCCTAATAAGTATGCTCCTGCAGAGATTCGTAAAGACAACGAATCGAAAGTGTGGAAGTATATCTATGTAGACAAACTGAAATTGAAACCGAAGAAAAGAGAACATATAAATTTAACATTGGTTATCATGTTCGTATTTCCCACATCAAATGTGTATTTCAACGGGATTATCACATTAAATGGACGCAAGAAGTCTTCATTGTCACACGTCGTTGTAAGAAGCAAGGAATACATTTATATCGTGTGAAAGACTTTTTAGACGAAGATATTGATGGACATTTCTATGAAGAGGGAACTGAAAGTGACCAAAGATATTGAATCTATTTATAGAATTGAAAAAGTTTTGAAAACACGTAAAAGACGAGGTGTGAAAGAATTATTTGTCAAGTGGTTAGGTTTGCCAAACAAGTTTAACAGTTGGGTGGAAGAAACAGACATTCAAAAATGCATCCATTTACATGTTTGGTCTCTGGACCTACAGGCAGTGGCAAAACATCTCTGGTGAAGGTAAAATTCTAGAACAAAAGTTGATTAAACCCTCTCCAAAAACCATTTTATGGCTCTATGGAGTTGATCAGCCTTTGTACAAGGGAATGAAACATGTGGAATTTTACCAAGGCATTCCAGATGACATTGAAGAGCGCTTTAACTCGGAAAAACCAAACTTACTTATCATTGATGACTTAATGACGAAATGTCATAGTGATGAGCGTATGACACGTCTCTTTAGTGTTGGCAGCAGTCATTAAAATCTAAGCATTATCTTTATTGTCCCTAATTTATTCCATCATGGGAAAGAGATGCGAAATATTAGTTTGAATACACATTATTTAAAAATCCTAGGGATAGTCAATAAATTAGTACATTAGCGCGACAAATGTATCCTGGAAGATCTCAGTTTCTCATAGAAGCCTATCAAGATGCTACTAGCAAACCCCATGGTTATTTGTTCATTGATTTAAAACCAAAGACTAATGCTCAACTACGTATTCGTACAGGCATTTTACCAAAAGATACACATTATGCATATATTGATAAAGCGGTGTATGAACAAGAACCAACTCATTTAACCATTCGCAGTCAAGATGTCTAAACGTATTCGAGCGAAACAACCGTTTCTTCACTTGCTTGCACGCAGTGGGCCTAAACGACGTAAATCCTTGCTACAGCAAGCTACAAAGGAGGAATTAACAAGCTTGTTTGAAATTTGTTTAAATATATTGCGAGGACATTTACCCTTAAACTCAAAACGGTTTAAGGAATTCAAGCGTGAACGTCATACGCTACGTACTCTGGCAGATAAGAAGATATCACTTCGAAGAAAAAAGAAGTTGATTAATCAGAAAGGAGGATTTATTGGAGCTATTGCTAAATTTGCATTGCCCTTATTAACCAAACTGCTGTTAAAATGAAACATGAAAATGAAATATGAAAATGGTCCTCATTCCTGAATATGAATACAAACTATTATTAGAAAAGAAAAATGACATCAAAACAAAAGTCAATACGCTTTTACGTGGGAAACGAACGCGTGAAAAGGCTATGGAAATGTCTCAACTTCTTGGCCGTCATTTACGAACAAGTCAGAAAAAGCCTGTTGCGTCATCCAATGCTGTAAAACCGGAAAAGTTATTTTTAAGTCATTTTCAACCTATCTATCATGGAAAAGTAACACAACTTTTAGCAGAACTGAAGAAACATGGTACGAGATGGACAGACAAGAATGAACTTGTGTTGAAAACGGACGATATTATCACAAATTCCAATATTGTTGATTTGATGAAAGAAGCATTGGTGGCGACAAGGAGAAAAGAACGAGCAATACCACCGCATGGTTGGCATTGTAGATACTAATATTCCAAAACCAATGTAAAAAGACCACTCGTGACGACATTACAACAGAAATGAAACAGCGTCAACAAAGACAGTTTCCTGAAGGATGGGAAAATTTTTAACATGGCTGAAAGAGCTATGTTGTTGTTGTCACGAAAATGAAACGAAAACGAGTATTCTTGTAAAAATCAGATGTGCCAGTGCTTGTTGTGGAGAAGTCATAGATCATGATGAGACACATCCTGTGAAACATCATTTACATACTTGTGCGAATGGCGCGCGCTATCGTGAGGTATATAGACAACGTCAACGCACATATACCATTTAGTCCATCATAGAGTCAACAAGTTTTTACATTACTTTGCCTAGCAATGCTAGTATGAACTATTATCCCAACAACAAGGCTTCGAATTATCAAATTCGTATGCCTCGAACCATCTATCTGAATGGAAAATATGAAGTGGCTTTAGCTGAAATTCAATATCCACATACACGGACAACTATGAGACATGGAATGGACTATTCTATTCAGTATCGACAACAACCACTGACAGATGTTGTCCTTGACACTATCAATATTCCTTATGATTATTATAGATCCATACAAGAAATATGTGATGCAGTGAATGAAGAAGCAGCTAATTCTATGAAAGATGACCTTAAAGAAGCTATTCGGATAAAGTATGATAAAATTAGACCACGCGTTTTTCTATTTCTAAATTATGGCTTGAAGTGTCATTCTCCGCTGGATTAGCTGAGATTTTAGGATTTATCCCAGATCAATGGTATACTGAAACATGTACAGCTGAACATAAAGCTGATGTGAAACAGGGATTTTATACACTTTATGTGTATTATAGCATTTGTGAACCACAAGTTGTTGGTGATAATTATGTTCCCTTACTACGTTCTGTTGGAATACAAGGCCATGATGGCGATATTGTTATGAAAACTTATGGCGAACCGCATTATGTTCCTGTAAACACGTCCAAATTTGACGTGATATAAATGAATATTAAGAACGACACAGGCCATAATGTTCCATTTCAAACTGGAAAGGTAATCTGTAAACTTCATTTTCGACCAAAAGAATTATGAAAGCTTATACACACGATCCGTCTGCATATCGCAACCATTTTCTTCGTCAAGTGGGCGGAGAATTACCAGGATTCAAAGGAGCGCGAATCCAATATGGCGATGGTATTGGTTCAATACTGGGAGCATTGGCTCGTAAAGCTATTCCATTACTTAAGCCTCGGGGCTAAGATCGTTGCGCCACATCTTAAAAAGGCTGCAAAGAATGTCGCGAGAGATGTCACGGGCCGAGTAGCACAACGTATGTTTGGTGATGAGCTAGAAAAGCGCGTGCAACCTACGAAACGTGCCAGAAGACGAAAAACAGCCAGACGGATAACATCAAAACATATTAAAAAAGATATTTTTAATCATGTCTCTCATTCGTAATCATTCGTGTGAATGTAGTCTTTCTCCATTGGAATGGTTTCACATACCACCGACGCAAACTGCTGTAGAGAAAAGTTGTAATGTCGACTATCAACCACTCACTACCATTAGAGAAGGCGCTCCAATAGAATTCTACATTCCTGCGAGTACAGAAGAATATCTGGATTTAAAGAACAGCAAACTTCATATTGTATGTCGCATTGTAAAGGCTGTGGAGCAGCTTGTGGCGCAGATGATAATGTCTCATGCATCAATGATTTGTTTAATGGGTTATGGTCTAATATTGAATTGTTTCTGAATGATCGATTGGTATCTCATAGTAACAATACCCATGGTTATACTAGCATTATCTCTCATCTCATCCATGATTCGGAAGAAAGTCTGCATTCTGAGCGCTCTATGCGTCTCATGTATAAAAATACTGCTGGGTCAATGAATAGTCATGAGGGGAAAAGAGCCAATTATGAAAGATATGTATCAGGGTTTCATGTCAATGCTGACGGTGGCGACTTAGCTGAGCGAGGAAACAATGGCTTACACAATCGTTATTTGCATACACGTCTCAGCCGTGATTTTATGCTAACAGGTGGTTTAAGGATAGATTCGTTTGAGCAGGATCGTTATCTTCCTAATGGCATCAGTTTGAATTTGCGTTTCCATAGACAGAAAGATGAATATGTATTGATGGCTGCGGATAATACCTATAAGGTAGAATTGAAAGAGGCATTTTTAACCATTCGCAAAGTGAGGGTTAGTCCAGGTATTCAGTTAGGACATACAGATGCATTGATGAAAAGTCCTGCCAAGTTAATCATCACTAGAAAAGAATGTAAAGTGTTGGCCATTCCAGCAGGATTTCAGTCTTTTGTGAAAGATCTTTTTGGGTCAATTACCAAATCGCATTGTCATTGGTCTGGTTCATAATGAAGCCTTTGGTGGATCAGTATTGAGGAATCCATATGATTTCAAACATTTTGATCTGGACTATATGCAACTGTACACGGATAGTGAACCAGTTCTATCCAAACCTCTCAAGCTTGACATTACACAGAACAAATATCTGGACGCTTTTGAAACGCTTTACAAATCGTTTGATAGATTGAATGGTGAGAAAAGTTCCATTATAAAACGGGAAGATTGGCCTAGAGGTTATGCTTTATTTTCGTTTGACTTAACACCTGATTATGAACGTGATGATCATTTTCCCCCGATCAAGCATGGGAATTTGCGGCTAGAAATGAATTTTGCTATGGCTTTGCAACATACAATCAATGTCATCGTCTATGCTGAATTTGACAGCATTATTGAAATCAGCGCAAATCGCAGCATCCAATTCGACTACCAGTCATGAACACGAAGCAGATTGATGTCATATTGAGTCATGATGTCATGACCAAAGACTTGTTTCAAGGCGTGTTTACCATGGACCAGTTACCATCTTTACAACGCGGTGCCTATGTCATCAACACGGACGATCAACATGAACCAGGAGAACATTGGGTGGCAGTGTATTATGACAAAGACCCTGTAGAATATTTTGACTCTTATGGACTTTTACCTCTAGATGATCGTTTAGAAATGTTTTTAAAAAATGACTATATGTATAATTCCATATCATTACAAACGCCAATATCATCATCATGTGGTTTTTATTGTGTATATTATATATTGCATTGAGCTCGAGGTCAGAGTATGTTTGATATTGTTAATATGTTAAAAAGAAAGGATGGTGATTTTATTGTAAAGGATTTTGTATATAGACATTATAAACCATTGTTTTATTAATGTATTAGTTAAGTTGTAGTTAAGTTGTAGTTAAGTTGTTGTTAATTGTTCAAGTTTGTTAAATAAAACAACCCAAGATGAAACTGTCTTGTTTATTGCGTTGTACAAACTTTTATTTACAAAGTCTATTTACAAACTCTTAATTAACAAACTCTATTTAGAAACTCTATTTACAAACACTTAATTAACAAAGTCTATTTACAAACTCTTAATTAACAAACTTTATTTACAAACACTTAATTAACAAACACTATTTACAAACTCTTAATTAACAAACTCTATTTACAAACTCTATTTACAAACACTATTTACAAACTCTCTTTACAAACACATTCATTTTTTCAATACATTCATCAATGAATACCATTCATTAGAATCTAAATTAAAATATAGGTATCATAGACATTACACCCGCATTTGTAAATGCTATGAAAGCTTACATAACCCACATTACTAAACTTTATCACTTTAACAGTTACATGTTCAGACAGTTTCAGTTCATATCCTTCTTCATTGATGTCTATGTCCATCACCCGCATAGGCTGTGTCAGCTCAATTTGGTACCCCGCATAAGTTGTATTCCTTGCTCTCTGAATTCAAGCATAAGGTTTTTCCCAATCCAATGCTTGCAACAGCGCGTTCGATTCCAATGTGCTGAGGGTGATGATGTCGTAGTATTCTGTAAGCTCGTCATGTGGACGAAATTGTACCATCACGTCTAGACAGTTCTTAATGACACGCACTTCTAAATCATTTGAGACTGCTAGGAGAAAGCCGGGTATTCTCAACTTGTCTAGATGATCCTTCAAGCGATAGTATGATAAACTTTCCAAAATGTCGTAGCACAATATCATCAACAACAATATCATCAACAACATAAGTTTCTCATATATGAGAATCCATATGTAATGGGTTCATAATCCAACAAACAGTCTTCCATCTCTTTCAACAGTTCTCCTTGCTAGCGTTTTTATGTTCACAGGACTGAACAGCTTCTAGGAATCGTAGGACTGCGCGCCAGTTCTTGATATCAAAGTGGATCAAATCTATATGTGAAGTATCTGGCACAACTCCATTATAATCCTCTTGATAATCCTGTAAAAGATTTCTCCAGAATGTCACACGTATGTTAGAATCATGTTCAATCACCATCACTTCAACTTTATTTCCAAGTCTGCGTTTAAACCCATCTTTAAGCGGTATGTTTTGAAAATCTTTACACACTTCAGGTTAAAACCGATAGTCAGAACTTATCCGAGAACCTATCATCACTTCATTCCTATCATTTACAGTAAGGTAAGAACCATCGTTAAACATGAGTGCATTCATTGTCTTCTTGTCTGCGAAGCCTTTTATCCACTTCTTTCACTTGCGTCTTCAGCATTTTCCATTCAGGTATTGTCAGCAAGATACCCTTTTTCGTAGGGCAGTTTCTTCCAGTCCCCTCATTTCTGAGGTATTTGCGAATGTTCACCACACCTTCGTTGCTTTGTTTCATAATCTTGATATACTTTCCATTGCCTAGAGAAAGCATTCCATCCCATGACTGTGGTGTTGGTGTCGTCTCCACTTTTAATTTCTTGATGGTGGTGGTGGGCTTTTTCACGTTCAAGTCTTTCACTGTATCTGCAAGAGTATCCATATCCGTTGCTGATCTTTTCCGATTCATGTTCACGCTTCAGTGTCTACACCTCAACTAACTCTAAAATTGAAGTGTCTCCCCCGTATATACTGTAATGCCCATGCGCCAAAGTGGAATAGCCATCACTCATCACATATCGCTTGTCATCATAGGGGGGAGAGCCACTTTCCTCAACTTCTCTGAGAAAATCTGGTCGTCATGACTTCGAATGATGTGCCCTATAACCATCGTTTGCGTTTGGTTGAACAAACTGTCTCTATACTGCTTATGTTTCATACGTCTTTGACACGCGCGAGTGATGCCTTCGGCCGTACGCTTTTCTTTCCCACCATACATCATACTATACATTTTCGGTCGAAGTCCAACAAACTCTTCAATGGGAATGCCCGCCGTCTCATCTTTCATTTTCCCAAGCACTTTCTTGTTCACGTTGGAATGCAGGAAATGATCTGGGGGATAGTCACTTGTATCAAACAGGTCGGCATCTTCCTGCATATCTTTGTAGATATCATTCGTTTCTATGTCATAACATAGACTATCGGTGTCGCTGAACAAGAGCTTGGCATCGGGATATTTGGTCATGATGTAGTTGTAATGAAAGTGGAACATGAGCACTTTGCTGAGGTCGAGAATGGTGAAACCAACTTGAATGGGTTTATCCAGAAGCCGATCCACTTTGCGTAAATGTACCGCGGTCAAATCTTCGTTGAAAATTCTAAATTTGTGGAATGAAGGTTTGGCTACAAGTTTCTTGAACTGCTTTTCTTTGTGAACAAGTTCCACATTCATACGCTTTCTCACATTTTCCATGGTTTTGCCAAACACAGAGTTGTTCATCAGTTTGAAAAAGTCTTTCTCAAACGGGTTCTTAACCATTTGCTCTGTGCAAACATGATGGCACGGTGCACCTTAGTAACTTTCAATCCTAGTGAGACAAATGTAGTACAGTTGAATGTCTCCCACACCTTCTGCGCATGCGCATAATCCTCATCGCTTATGTCTTCTTCACTAAGCAGACTGTAAAACTTGTCCTTGGACGGCAGTTGTGTTTCTGCAAACTTGGATGGTTCATCCACGTAATCATAAGGGTACACTCCCTTTCTCAACAGTAAATCTTATTGGTTGCTATCATGAATGTGTGACGTCATGTTATAAAAGTTATCTTTCCCTTCTGTCGCAAGGTTGGATACCAACTTCTTTAGAGAAGTACTCATGAACTGATAACTGTCTGTAAATTTCAGATTGCTCATGGTGAATGCAATATATTTCTCAACGGTGTTGGGAATGACTGTAATCGTTTCATTTTTGAATTTTCCAATTTCTTCCATGATCAAATGGCTGTCAAAGCCTCGTAAATTGTAGAAAAAAACAGGAATGATAAAAGAATCTTTATCATCCTGCTTATCCTTTCGAAGTCGGAATTGCAAATTGTATTCACTATGTGCAGCTCCGCGGTATTTGCCATTGATATGGTCATGATCTCACACACGATCTGCTCCTAGAGGCTCATGACAAATGCAGCAATCAACAGCGTTCTTGAAATGCTCTTCATCTTCACGAATCATGACCATTTTCTTTGGCTGTTGTAAACCATGCATAATACGATCACGCTCATTCACCATATGGTCTAAAAAGACTTTCACGGCATTATCTCCTCGATACAGGACTGGTGCACGTGTATCATACTGGCTCACAACCACATAAGCAAAGCTGTTTGGACGATGATGCTGATACTTGTCTCCTTCTTCATGCTTTTTCGTGAAACATTCAAAGTCCGCATAAATGACAAAAGGCGCTCGCTGTTGTTTGGCTACATTCTTGAACTTGATGAACGGTTTCTTAGCGAATGATAAACGTTGCGCTCCATGCTTGCCACACACTTCGCGAGGCTTGTCTAAAAGATCTTGTCGGATAAACCCGTGAAGACAGTTGAAACAATAAAATGTTGTATGCTTATGCTTTGATCGATAAGCCATAAGTCTGTTGAAATTCTTGATGAGGCAGTAATGTCTTTTCTTGTCATCGATAATCAAAAGTGAGTTCTCTCGCGCTGGTGTTTCGACTCAGTTGTATCGGAACAACTACATCATGTTCATATCCAAACATGTTGATAGACACATCATTCTCCTTTTCAAACTTTGGAATGTCCGTAATCCGTAATCATGCATTCCACCTTCAATTCCTTCTCAAATACTTTGTATTGATTCACACGGCATGAGTTTCTATTTGTTGAAGGGTGGAGATGAGCCAATACAGACCATAAGAAGCATTTGTTGTCTTTATTCCTAATATTTAAAACAGCCTTTGTATTCTTCACTTTCTTCGGTAGTGGGATAAAACTACTCGCTTCCAGTGGCGATGACGTAGCTGTATGTACTTCAATATACAATATGTTATCCAACACCCAACCAGAACCTTGTCGCTCATGTTCATCAAACTTGGTAAACAATTCTTTATAGGCTTCTGGCCACTTTTTCTGTCATAACGCCTTCAGCATTCGCCGTCGGTTTCTTGAAGCGTGCATTCACCACAATAAACCATTTCATTCCATGGTTTAACGTTTCTAGCAAATGTCTCTTAATCCGGTTCTATTGCTCTCGCATTTCAAGTAGTAAATCTGATCCATCTTCAGGCTCAAACCGTTTTTCCTGTGCGTTTCCACCAAGACTCACTCTTCTGCCTCTGCCTATTTGTCCTCTCTTTTTTTTTCTTTGAAACATGCTCTTCATGAGACACATTTTCCATTTCAGCTGGTTTGCATACATGTGTCTCAAACACATCCAAAGATGGAAATATCTTAACGCATGCAGAGCAGACTGGATCAGGTCTGTCAATACCATCTTGTAAGGTCTTTCGTCTCTTGGCTTCAATCTGCTCAACAAGCTCTTCACGAGCACGTTTCATCCTAGCTGGTTTGCATGTATGTGCCACGAACAATTCCAGAGATGGAAATGTTATATCGCAATCATGGCAGTAGACTGTTGCCATCGTTGTTGCTGTTAGAACTGAAATGGGTAAAATACACGTTTCACTCTTCCTTTTATACCACTTCGATGGTATACGGTGTGTAACTTTTCAAACTTGTTCAAAATTGCTGACTCAACAGAATTTATACCACTTCGATGTAATCATAATATGGTGTGTAACTTGTTCAACCTGGTTCAAAATTGCTGATTCAGCAAAATTTATCACTGTTAACGTCTTGCTCATTTATACCACTTCGATGTAATCAAAATATGGTTTGTAACTTGTTCAAAAATTGTTAAAATTGCTGATTCAGCAGAATTTTACTCTCTTGTGTATATGAATGTCTCACCTGCAGTTGTAGAGTTGTACAGCTGCACATCAGAGACATCTAGCGGCGAAGCTTGACGATGGTATTCATCCGCCAAATGGTATTCATCCGCGAAATAACACAGGATTACTGTAAACTGAATCAAATGGTGAAATTTTCATGTAAATCGGTCAACTATAACGAAAGTTATCACAATTTTTTATTTTTTACAAAGTTAAAATGGCGGCATGTGACAAATATGCATACAGCCAGCTGCGCAACTAGCCCTGACTATTTTATAACAAAAGTTTACATAAACCTGAATCAAACAGTGAAATTTTCATGCAAATCGACCAACTATAGCGGAAGTTATCACAATTTTTACAAAGTTAAAATGGCGTCATGTGACAAATATGCAAACAGCCAGCTGCGCAACTAGCCCATGACTACTTTATAGCAAAACTTTACATAACATTGAATCAAACAGTGAAATTTTCATGCAAATCGACCAAGTATAACGAAAGTTATCACACTGTTTCACTTTTGTTTACAAAGTTTCAATTATGCAAATAACCAATTACCGATATAGCTGTTGCTGTTGTCGGTGAGGGGGGTGAGCTCATCCCTTATATACCACTCTGATGTGATTAAATTGTGGTGTGTAACTTATGCTGACTTGACAGAATGTTGCTCGCCTAGAGGGGGGAGTCCCCACTTTATCACCATGGTTATGTCTACCATCTAAGCCCTTCGAACTAATAATGATGAACGGGCTATATAAATGTTTATAATAATAATACCACACATAGGCTTGGCGCGTCTGCAGCCTTGTGTGTGTGTGTGGGGGGGGGGGGTAATCACTTTTTACCATAGAGTCTGTCCCGACTGCCGCCTAGGGGGGGGGGGAGGTCATCACTTTTTACTATAGGGTCTCTCCCGACTGCCGGCTAGGGGGGAGGTTCTCACTTTCTTACAAGGGTTACCATGACTACCTCACCATGGCTACGTTACCATGACTACGTTACTTCGTTACCATGGCTACGTCACGTTATCATGACTACAGCACTTCGTTACCATGACTACACCTATGACGTCACTTCCGGTCCAGACAGATGACGTCACTTCCTGTTCCAGAACTCTCCTTTTCCTACTACTAAAATAAGCAAAATACAATTATTTTTTCCTTTACAGTAACTGCCAGCCCCTTGATATTCAATGGGAATTCACTCTATTCTCCCCAATAATGATGGAGTATCTGGGTTAAGTGTGGTTTCACTTAAAACCAAAAGTTAAACCTGGGTTAAACTGTATTTTGTGAATGTGGGTTAAAGGGAAATGCGGGTATCTCTGCGCCATCTAGCGACCGAAATGCGCATTACATTGAATATCGCTGAGTTTGAACCCATGTTTACACAGTATAAATAACTACTAAATCCGTCTAGATCGAAAACTTCTTTTCAAAGACAAATAGAGTCGTGTCCAGAAATGATCTGTATTGATATTTTGTTCCTAGAAGGGCCTGTGTTGATATATTGTCCACTAAAATCATATTACACTGTTTTCACCATTTATTCATTGAGTCAATGGGATTTTGTCAAAAAGATTGTATAATTCTCTTATTCATACGCCCGGTAAGCACACCCAAGTAAAACCCATGTAAAACCCAGTTATTTTTGGTCCTTCCCACGTGAATCCCATGCATGGGATTTGCATGGGAATGAGACAAAAATCGAGGTAAAATCCATGGTCGGAATTCCCACGCATAATCCATACGGGAAATACATGGGCATTCCCGGGCAGATTTTGGTCAAAAAAATGGTGTCTCCACGGGTTTTACATGGGACGACCCACTCTGGGCATACACGATAACTCCATCGAATACACAGACATGAACCTTAATAACTATAGTGTAGTTATAAAGTACTCCTTACAAGAGTTTTAAGCATAAAAATTTTAGTGAAATTGGTATTTCCATGTCTAACTTTCTATTATACTTAGAAAAAATGCAACCCTCCACCAAAATATGCAGAATGTAGCAAAATTTAAATATATTATCGCTCAATGGCGGCTGTTTCCGGTCTGCGATAATAAGCCCACATTGCCAGACTGCGCATAATATACGTGTATTTTACATGGGAATGCCCATATGGGAAATCCCACGTAAAATATACGTGTAATATACGTGTATTTTACATGGGAATGCCCATATGGGAAATCCCACGTAAAATATACGTGTAATATACAAATGACTTCTAATGAAATTTTACGTGGGAGTTCAAATGTATAATATATAAAACCCATACGTATCCCACATGGGAAAATTTTCTGTGCTTACTGGGCTATGCTTTTCCCAAGTAAAACCCATGTGTTTCCCAGATAATTCCCATCCTGGGCCTTCCTATGGAAATCCCAGATAATGGTGAAGATGGGAAAAATATGACATGGAGTTGCCCATGCATTTCCCAGTTGGGACCCACCTGGGTTTACCCGGGTGGGATTTACGTGGGTATTCCCATTCATATTTCATGTGTATTTTACAGGGGGTTTCCCAGGGTGGGAAAACCCAGGCATTTCCCACCCAGAAATGGCTCCTTTCTCCACGGGATGAATATGGGTTTTCCCCTTTCCCACCTTCCAATGCAAATCCCAATTAAAACCCATACGTATCCCACATGGGAAAATTTTCTGTGCTTACTGGGCGGTGACATATATTTTTTATTTGCTTAAAACATTTCGTATGAGGTGTTCTTCAAACAGGGAAAAAATGAGGCAATTGTCAATTGTGGTTATGTGTGAATTTTGCATTTTTATTGAAATTTCTTGGTTTTCCCAATGGTTTCTATAGTAAAAGTACGCCACCTTTCAGTACCTTTATTTCTCTTATAACATCGGTGACCCCCCTTTTTCTTTTTAATTTTTGAACGTATACCCTGAAAGCATTAAACTGTGAAAGTATGAACGAAATCTCAATTGTAGGTGAGAAGTAGGGGAGAAGTGGGGTTCCGAAAACAGGAAGTGACGTTATAATGACGTCAGGAGGTGTTTTCGGAGCCCCATGGGGTTCCGAAAACAGTGACGTCATATTGACGTCATATTGACGTCATATGGTTGACATATGGTTGTCATATGGTTGTCATATGGTTATCATATGGTTGCCATATGAACGTCATAATGACGTCATGAGGTGTTTTCGGAGCCCCATGGGGTTCCGAAAACAGTGACGTCATATTGACGTCATATGGACGTCATATGGACGTGTTATTGACGTGATATGGAGATCATATGGAGATCATATGGAGATCATATGGAGGTCATATGGCGGTCATATGAACGTCATATGAACGCCATAATGACGTAATATGGAGAGTGGGCGGCCATTCAAACGGGCGGCCATTCAAACGGCATTCAAACGGGCGGCCATTCCAACGACCATTCAAACAACTATCCAACGGCAGACGGACAGATGAGACACCTCCCCAAACGTACAAGTTCTCCATTTTATAAATAGAGAACTCATAGCTACATGGTTAGAGCTCACCTATAAAGCCCCCTTAAAGTCAAAAAGGGGGTATAAAAAAGGGGTAAAAAAAATCACCCCTTTTTTTTTTTTTTTTTTTTGGACGCTCGAACAAAATGGCGCCCGAACAAAATGGCTCACCTATAAAGCCCCCTTAAAGTCAAAAAGGGGGATAAAAAAGGGGTAAAAAAAATCACCCCTTTTTTTTTTTTTTTTTTTTTTGGCGCCCGAACAATATGGCGCCCGAACAAAATGGCACCCAAGCACTCAAGCACTCGAGCACCCGAGCACTCGAGGCTTTCTGGCTTTCTGGCTTTCTCACTCTCTAACCAAGCTTTCTGGCTTTCTCACTCTCTAACCAAGCCATTGCAGCAGCAATTAAAAGAAATGAGCACTCTTTTCCTTAAGGGATGCTGTGTTTTAACCACAGAGAGGTCTCCATGCATTGTGGCCATATACAAGCAACAATCCTTTCTTTAAAGCTTTCTCACTCTTCTAACACCTACGGCAACCGAACAAACGGACACCCAGACAAACGGACACCCAGACACACGGACACCCAGACACGGACACCCAGACACACGGACACCCAGACAGTCATGTTTTTTTTTTAAATTTTTGTCTCTCTCTCTCTCCATCACACCACGGCGTCTGAGGGGAAAAGAAACAGTCTTTTTCGGCTTTCTCACTCTCTAAACCCATACACCTTCACTAATGGATTGTCGTAGAAGCAATTAAAAGAAATGAGCACTCTTTTCCTTAAGGGATGCTGTGTTTTAACCACAGAGAGGTCTCCATGCATTGTGGCCATATACAAGCAACAATCCTTTCTTTAAAGCTTTCTCACTCTTCTAACACCTACGGCAACCGAACAAACGGAAACCCAGGCACACGGACACCCAGACACGGACACCCAGACACACGGACACCCAGACAGTATTTTTTTTTGAATTTTTGTCTCTCTCTCTCTATCACACCACGGCGTCTGAGGGGCAAAGAAACAGTCTTTTTTTCGGCTTTCTCACTCCACACCTTCACTAATCGATTGCCGTAGCAGCAATTAGAAGTGACCTAAATAAGAGACCCTATTTTCAACCGTGAGAACTCTCTCTCTCTCCCACGCATATATAGGCAACAGCAACTCTTTTTTCGGCTTTCCCACGCTTCAAACAAAGTCTTTTTCTGGCTTTCTCACGCTAAAGAGACATCATTTTTAACCCAGAGCTCTCTCCATCACGATATATACAGGCAACAACAACTCTTTTTTTAGCTTTCTCTCTCCAAACACACGCCAGACCAGACTGGTAATGGGTCAGTCGGACAAACGGATACCCGGACAAACGGGCTACCCGGACAAACGGACACTCAGACAAACGGACAGTCTTTTTTTTTTGGTTTTTTACCTCTCTCTCCACACGGTAGCTGGGGGGGGGGGCAAACAAACAGTCTTTTTCTGGCTTTCTCACTCTCTAACCAAGCCATTGCAGCAGCAATTAAAAAAAGAACACTCTTTTCCTTAAGGGATGTTGTGTTTTAACCACAGAGAGGTCTCCATGCATTGTGGCCATATACAAGCAACAAGCCTTTCTTTAAAGTTTTCTCACTCTTCTAACACCTACGGCAACCGGATAAAAGGGCATCCGGATAAAAGGGCACCCGGATAAAAGGACATCCGGATAAAAGGACGGTCTTTTTTTTAATTTTTGTATCTCTCTCTCTCCAAACACACATAGCACCACATCAGACGGTCAGACGGACAGATTTAGCGTTTATTTCTCATGCCTGTGTATTTTTAACCCAGGCAGCAATTTGTTTAGCTTTTTCAGACGGTCAGACAGGCAATCATTTTTTTATTTTTAAATCTCTCTCTCCACACACACACATAACACACCAGACGGTCAGACGGACAGATTAAGCGTTTATTTCTCAAGCCTGTGTATTTTTAACCCAGGCAGCAATTTGTTTAGCTTTTACAGACGGTCAGACAGGCAATCTTTTTTTTATTTTTTTAATCTCTCTCTCCACACACACATAACACATCAGACGGTCAGACGGACAGATTTAGCGTTTATTTCTCAAGCCTGTGTATTTTTAACCCAGGCAGCAATTTGTTTAGCTTTTTCAGACGGTCAGACAGGCAATCTTTTTTTATTTTTTTAATCTCTCTCTCCACACACACATAACACATCAGACGGTCAGACGGACAGATTTAGCGTTTCATTTCTCAAGCCTGAGTATTTTTAACTCAGACAGCAATTTGTTTTGCTATTTCAGACGGGCAGACGGACAGATTTAGCGTTTCATTTCTCATGCCAGGGTATTTTTAACCTAGGCAGCAATTTGTTTAGCTTTTTCAGACGGTCAGACGGACAGATGGGGGTATAAATCAATGATTTATAGACCCCTTTTTTTAGCATTTCCCACACTCTCATGCATACACATACATACTAACAACATGACACGATTCGCGCTCATTTCGTAATAATGGGTGGCCGCTAAAAAGCGGCCGTGGAGGTATTTTCTGCTTTCTCCGCCGGTCCACTTCCTGTCGCTTCCCCTGCCGCCGCTTCCCCTACCATTTCGCCTTGGCGTCGTCGCAGTCTCCGCCTCTGCCGCTGCCGTCATCCTCCCTACAGCCAGCCCTCCTCCTATGCGCTGCTACCGCGGCCCTGTGTGTCCTGAAACCTCTACCCAGAACGTTACAATAATGGTACTCCGGCTTTAACGCATCTGGGCATGTCTGTTCGTGGACTCGTAGAGAGCTTCCTGCCGGTAATCCAAAATGGCAGAAGCTGCAAAACTGCACATTATCCGCCGTATCCAAAAACTCTACGATATCCTGGAGGGTTGACTTTTTGGAAGAGCCATCCTCCTGTTTCACGTCAACCAGTTCCACGGTGCAGTCATTGTCGGAGGGCGACTGCATGAGGCTGAAGTCCACCTGCGTGAGGTCCGTTATACTGGCGACAGCGGTTGCTAGCTCTTCCTCAGGAGCTGGTGTCACTGTCTCCGGCTTGGTAACTGTGGCGCTAGGAAGATTTCGCCGTTTGACTACAACTTCTTCCGCCGGAACCTTCAAGACAGTGACATCAGCTGCCGTTGGAATCGCTATCGGCGGAGTCGTCAGCGTTGACGTCATGGCTGCAGCAGGAGTCGCCTTGGCAGGGGTTGCCGTCGTCGTGGTTGTCGCTGCTGTGGTCCTGGCTAGCCTTTCTTCCTGGCAGGGCGGTGGGTCCTGGCTCCTGTCGAGCAAGCTCTCCCTCCGACGCTTGTATCGTTCCTCCGCCGCCCTGCCAAACCGGTTGAACTCTTCTTCAGGTCTGTTCCTGAGAAAATTCCTCCACTGTCGAAATAGAAATGTTTGATATTCTACATAGATATCTTCCCAGAGATCTACATCCTTCTGCGACAAGAAGTAGCGAGCCCTAAGCTCTGGCGAGAAAAATTCATCTTTGTGTTGCATTTTTAGCTGTTGCTCCTTCAATGATCAAAGGCAGACTGACTGCATACAGTGCGAGGCTACTATTATATAGGACCTCCCCCCCCCTGGTCAGTCAACCTGAAGCAAGGACCCCCCCCCCCCTAGTCGACCTGGTCAGTCGACCTGAAGCAAGGACCCCCCCCCCTAGTCGACCTGGTCAGTCGACCTGAAGCAAGGACCCCCCCCCCCCTGGCTCACCAACTATTTAGCCGCTGGGCTCACGGCTCAGTAGTATAAAAACGTCGGGTCGACACCACTATAGCCATTGCATTGCCAAACCATCATGGAGACGTCTCGAAAAGCAGCAACGGCTAGCAACATGGAAATTGATAGCCTGTTCAGCAATGAAACAATGGCTTTTACAGATGCAGTTTTAACTGCAGAGGAGACTGCTGCCTTCCTAAGTACACTAGCAGAAGCTGAAAAAGCCTTGGAGGAAGCATTAGAGGCTCCGTCAGACGTGTCTACAGTACAGCAAACTAGGCCTGAAGAAGTACAGCCAGTACAGCAAGCAATGCCCGATCCCGAGGGATCTGACTATCCGTTCTGGGTTGCCAATGCGCTTGTAAATGGTAGCGCCAAGCCACTTAGTACAAAGTTACAGGCTCATCTAGAGCATCTTGAGGAGGAAGAAGTGGTTATGTCAAGCGATGACGACGGTGACGACGACAATGACGACAACGACGATGACGACAATGACGACAACGACGATGACGACAGCGACGACGATGACAAGCAGCTCAAATCTAAATTCGAATTGAGCAAAACTATTCCTGTTACTGAGGAAGACGTCACGCTGTTGAAACGAAACTTTCAAGCAGTGATTCCTCTGATTGATTGCAACATTTTATGGTGTTTATGTGAAGAAGGCTTTTTCGATCAGCACACATACATATACCTAACGGAAGAAGTGAACACTGTCATTCAGCTTATCTACATGCTAGAAGGAAACATAGAGCATGTTCCCGAGTCAGAGCCGCAGTTCTCCCAAGCCATGACCCGACGTTTCGTTCAACTTATTCGAAGTCTTCATGAGGAACTTTTTAAGACTTTATCTCTACCGACGCCAAAGTGTGTTGATGAGGATCGCGATTCCAAATGTGCAAAGGTCATGCTACATGGCTTCAAATACCTTGAAGAACGTATTAAGGTGTATGATATGATGGCTTACCTCTATGAAAAAGGACATTTCACCATGCCAATGCTCTTTCAATGGATAATTGGAAGTCGCAAACGAGGAGACTTTTTAGTGATTGTTATGAGACAATCTTTGACAGACGGTTTGCCAACAGCCTTTCTGGATGGTTTCAACGAGATTACTCCGCGATTTTGCAAGCATCTCATGAAAACATACATGTAATGTCCATATAAAAGGAGTGAGGTGTCAAGTGCAGTCATCATTCAACGCGCAGCCATGGAGAAGACAAGCAGCTTTAAAATTAGTGCAAACTTAACCATTACTGTGGAGCATGGACAATTTGGATTATTTATTCGAATCAAACGTGGAGAGAGATGGCTTGCTTTATCACCATCCTTGTGGAAGATTGTGTGTCTGAACTTAGCAAGATTACGCGACATTGGCTTCAAACTATACTTAACGCAAACGAAGTGGCTTGAAGTCATTTCATACTTGGATATGCGCTATGTGAGTTTTGTGCAAGCATCACTGTTTGAAGGGAAAGAATACAAGTATTACATCAACATGAATGATGGTGAATGGGAGACATTGCTTCAGGAGATGGATAGCATTACCTCAACCTTATTGCCATGTACGGAATGTCATGGCAAGAAAACTCCTATCAAGCTGCAAAAGGACAATCGGATGAAAGTGTCAAAGTTATCTAAGAAAAGACTGGCTGAAGTTCAATTGGAGAATATGGATGTGCAAAATCAACTTGGACTTACCTGTGAATATTGCGGTGCTTACGGATATGCTGAGGATTGTGATTGTCACTGCCACAAGTACAATTGCAAGTTGTGTGAACCAGACAACTTCTGCAACAAGTGCGGCTTACTAACTGTTTCTGTGGAGTAAGACTGAGAGTCATTTGCTTACCAGCTGCCACAGTGTGCAGACGTGTTATATGGACATGTGAAAGATGGATGTAGAAACGTGTTTTAAGGACAAGTATGTGGACTACATGATAAGTGAACTGGCACGTTTTGGATCTATTCAACAACAACTGCAGCACTTTGACATTTATTGGGAACTTGCTCATTCCACGTTGAACGTACCAAACTTACGCGAGGATTTCATCAAAGAATGTATGTTTTCAAACATTGGTGGAGCTGAGGAGTTTGATGTGGAAGCAGCATATCACTTCGCTCGATTTGATCCAGGACTGTTTGATGAAGTGAGAGAGTGGTTAATCTACATTGCAGTATAATGGTGGACATTACATTGAGACAATATATTGTGCAAAAAACATATTGTGAAGAAATGTTATTAGCTGTAAAAAAGTTTGCATGTTTAGTATGTCCTGCTTGTCAAAATGAAGAGTGTTCAGAACATATGTGTCATTCTACATGTGTCTATACATATTGGAATGAAGCTAAATATTACATTCATTTAGATAAAGTGTTAGATAATGCAAATCAACGTTGTGAAAAATATGGCGTAGATGCTATCACATTTGATGAATTAAGTAGCTGATTAATATACATTGAAGATCAATGGACTTCAATTATTCACACCATTGTATCAATACTCGATTTGTAAGACATGTTGATAAAAATAAAATTTAAGATGTGTTGATAAAATGCATGATATGTTGATAAAATGTTAGATGCGTTGATAAAATAAAATGCAAGATATGTTAACAAGTGTTGATCATTTAGTGTTAACATGTCGACGTGGAAAGACTACTTAACCAATATTTACTTTAAACCTGGTCAACCCGGGGCATTTGCTGGTCCTTACAAACTTTATCACATATTAAAAAAACATGATCAGCCAGTCACTCATTCACAAGTGAAGAAATGGTTACAGGATCAAGATGCCTTCAGTTTACTACAACCTGTAAAATATAGGTTTAAAAGGCAACGTGTCATTACACGTGGAATTGATGACATGTGGGATATTGATTTAGCTGACATGGGAAACATAGCTTCCTATAATGATGATACCCACTTTTTATTGGTTGTCATTGATGTGTTTTCCAAATATTTATGGGTGCAGCCAATGCCTAATAAATCACATTCCAGCGTCATAGAAGCCTTTCAAAAGATTTTTCAAGAAACACAACGAAGACCACGAACTCTAAGGTCAGATAAAGGAACTGAATTTAAAAACAGATGGGTAAAAGCATTTTTGAAGAAGGAGGGAATACATGCCTATACGACAAAGAATGAAACCAAAGCCAACTTTGCTGAGAGAGTCATTCGTACTCTAAAGGGAATGATGTATCAATATTTCCTTCATAATCAAACGTATCGATATATGGACATCCTTCCAGACTTAGTGTATAATTATAACCATAGACCTCATGGCTCCCTCCCTAATAAGTATGCTCCTGCAGATATTCGTAAAGACATAGAATCGAAAGTGTGGAAGTAGATGTATGTAGACAAATTGAAATTAAAACCAAAGAAGAAAAAACCCTACAAATTTAAAATTGGTGATCAGGTTCGCATTTCTCACATGAAATATGTATTTCAACGGGATTATCATATAAAGTGGACGCAAGAAGTGTTCATTATCACACATCGTTGTAAGAAGCAAGGAATACACTTGTATCGTGTGAAAGACTTTTTGGATGAAGATATTGACGGCCATTTTTATGAAGAAGAACTGCAGAAAGTGACAAAAGATATTGAATCAGTCTATAGAATTGAAAAGGTCTTGAAAACACGAAAAAGACGAGGTGTTAAAGAATTATTTGTGAAGTGGTTCGGTTGGCCAAAGAAGTTTAACAGTTGGCCGAAAGAAACAGATATTCGAAAATGAAGCATCCATTCACGTGTTTGGTCTCTGGACCTACAGGCAGTGGTAAAACTTCTCTAGTTAGAGAAATTCTAGAACAAAAGTTAATTAAACCCTCTCCAAAAACTATTTTATGGCTCTATGCAGCAGATCAGCCTTTGTATAAGGGAATGAAAGGTGTGGAATTTTACCAAGGCATTCCAGATAACATTGAAGAGCGTTTTAACCCGAAAAAACCAAACTTACTCATCATTGATGACTTAATGACTAAATGTCATAGTGATGAGCGCATGACACGTCTCTTTAGTGTTGGCAGCAGTCATCAAAATCTAAGCATTATTTTTATTGTGCATAATTTGTTTCATCATGGTAGAGAAATGCGTAATATTAGTTTGAATACACATTACATCATTCTGTTTAAAAATCCTAGAGACAGTCAACAAATAAGTACATTAGCGCGACAAATGTATCCTGGAAAATCTCAATTTCTCATAGAAGCCTATCAAGATGCTACCAGCAAACCTCACGGCTATTTATTCATTGATTTGAAGCCAAAGACAAATGATCAACTACGTATTCGTACAGGCATTTTACCAAAAGATACACATTATGTATATGTTGATAAGGTGGCGTATGAACAAGAACCAAGTCATTTAACCATTCGCAGTCAAGATGTCTAAACGTATTCAAGCGAATCAACCTTTCCTTCACTTGCTCGCACGCAGCGGGCCTAAACGACGTAAATCCTTACTACAACAAGCTACTAAGGAGGAATTAACTAGCTTGTTTGAAATTTGTTTGAATATATTGCGGGGACATTTACCCTTAAGCTCAAAAAGGTATAAGTTATTCAAGCGTGAACGTCATCCCCTACGTACACTGGCTAATAAGAAGATATCACTTCGAAGAAAAAAGAAGTTAGTTAATCAGAAAGGAGGATTTATTGGAGCTATTGCTAAATTTGCATTACCCTTGTTAGCTCAGTTGCTGTTAAAATGAAACATTTTTTGAAAATGGTTCTCATTCCTGAATATGAATATAAAATGTTGTTAGAAAAGAAGGGAAAAGATGTTGAAATCAAAACGAAAGTGAATAAACTTTTACGTGGGAAACGAACTCGTGAAAAAGCAATAGAAATGTCTCAAGTGCTTGGACGTCATTTACGAACAATTCAATCACAACAACAACGACAAAAGTCTGTTGCAGCATCTAATGCAGAAAAATCAGAAAAGTCCCAACAGTTTCTAAACCATTTTCAACCTATTTATCATGTTAAACTAACACAACTTCTGGCAGAACTTAAGAAATATGGTACGAGATGGACAGATAAAAATGAACTTGTTTTAAAAACAGGTACTGTCATTACAAATTCTAACATTATTGATTTGTTGAAAGAAGCATTGGTTGCTACAAAAAGAAAAGAACGACGAGAACCACCGCGTGGTTGGAAGCAGTTTATTGAGGAAATTGTAGACGCTAATATTCCAAAAACTGTTTTTGGCAAAAAGACAACTCGTGAAGATATTACAAAAGAGCAACAACAGCGTCAACAAAGATTGTTTCCAGAAGGATGGGAAACTTTTTAACATGGATTAAAGAGCTATGGTGTTGTTGTTGTAAAGAAAATGGAAATAAAAATACTATTCCTGTAAAAATTAGGTGTGTTAGTGCTTGTTGTCAGGGAGAAGTAGTAGATACCAATTTAGATCATGTAGATAGCAATTTAGACAATAATGTAGACAGCAATGTAGATGAAGAGTGTCAAACATGAAGTAATGTATATACACATCTAGTCTACATCACATAAACGATTTAGCTGCCATGGAGTCAACAAGTTTTTACATTACTTTACCCAGCAATGCTAGTATGAACTATTATCCCAACAACAAGACTTCGAATTATCAAATTCGTATGCCTCGAACCATCTATCTGAACGGAAAATATGAAGTGGCTTTAGCTGAAATTCAATATCCACATACATGGACAACCATGAGACATGGAATGGACTATTCTATTCAGTATCGACAACAACCACTGAATAATGTTGTTCTTGACACAATCAATATTCCTTATGGTTACTACAGATCCATACAAGAGATATGTCAGGCAGTCAATAAAGAAGCAACTAATTCTATGAAAGATGACCTTAAGGAAGCTATTCAGATAAAGTATGATAAAATTAGACGACGTGTTTTTCTATTTCTAAAATACGGCTTTGAAGTGTTATTCTCCACTGGATTAGCTGAGATTTTAGGATTTATTCCAGATCAATGGTATACTGAAACGTGCACAGCTGAACATAAAGCTGATGTGAAACAGGGATTTTATACACTTTATGTATACTGTAGTATTTGTGAGCCACAAGTTGTTGGTGATTATTATGTCCCTTTGCTACGTTCTGTTGGAATACAAGGACATGATGGAGACATTATCATGAAAACTTATGGAGAACCTCATTATGTTCCTGTAAACACATCCAAATTTGACGTGATAGAAATGAATATTAAGGACGACACAGGCTATAATGTTCCATTTCAAACTGGAAAGGTGATCTGTAAACTTCATTTTCGACCAAAAGCATTATGAAAGCATACACACACAATCCATCTATATATCGCGACCATTTTCTTCGCCAAGTGGGTGGAGAATTACCAGGATTTAAAGGAGCGCGAATACAATATGGAGATGGTATTGGTTCAATACTGGGATCATTGGCTCGAAAAGCTATTCCACTGCTTAAGACAGGGGCTAAAATCGTTGCACCACATCTTAAAAGGGCTGCAAAAGATATTGCGAAAGATGTTACAGGTCGAGTAGCACAACGTATGTCTGGTGGTGGGTTACGAGGACAAAAGAGACCGAAACGAGCAAAAGGTGTCAGAGGGCGAAAGGCAGCTAAACGGATAACATCAAAAAAACATAAGAAAGATATTTTTTAATCATGTCTTTAATTCATAATCATTCTTGTGAATGTAGCCTTTCTCCATTAGAATGGCTTCACATACCACCAACGCAAACTGCTGTAGAAAAAAGTTATAATGTAGACTATCAACCAATGACTACCATTAGAGAGGGTGCTCCAATAGAATTCTACATTCCTGCGAGTACAGAAGAATATCTAGATTTAAAGAACAGTAAACTCCATATTGCATGTCGCATTGTCAAGGCTGATGGAACACTGTGTGGTGTAGATGATAACGTGTCATGTATCAATGATTTGTTTAGTGGGTTATGGTCCAATATTGAATTATTTCTAAATGATCGTTTGATATCACATAGTAACAATACCCATGGTTATACCAGCATCATATCTCATCTCATTCATGACTCGGAAGAAAGTCTCAATTCTGAGCGCTCTATGCGTCTCAACTATAAAGATACTGCCGGGTCAATGAATACTCATGAGGTGAAAAGACCTAATCATGAAAGATATGTATCTGGTTTTCATGTAAATATTGAAGGTGGTGATATAGCTGAAACAGGAAATAATGGTTTACATAATCGCTATTTGTATACACGTCTAAGCCGTGAGTTTATGCTTACAGGCGGTTTAAGGGTAGATTTGTTTGAGCAGGATCGTTATCTTCCCAATGGTGTTAGTATGAAATTACGTTTACATAGACAAAAAGATGGATATGTATTAATGGCTGCAAATAATGGTTTTAAAGTAGAAGTGAGAGAAGCGTTTTTAACCATTCGCAAAGTGAGGGTTAGTCCAGGTATTCAGTTGGGACATGCAGATGCATTGATGAAAAGTCCTGCTAAGTTTATTGTTAATAGAAAAGAATGTAAAGTTTTAGCTATTCCAACTGGATTTCAATCTTTTGTGAAAGATAGCATCTTTTTAGGCCAATTACCAAAGCGTATTGTCATTGGAATGGTCCATAATGAATCCTTTGCTGGAACAGTATTGAGAAATCCATACAATTTTGAACATTTTAATCTTAACTTTATGCAGCTTTACTCTGATGGTGAACCAGTCCTATCCAAACCTCTCAAGCTTGATATAAATCAAGGCAAATATCTTGATGCTTTTGAAACTCTTTAAAAATCTTTTGATAGATTGGATGGTGAGAAAAGTTCCATTATAAAACGGGAAGATTGGTCTAGAGGTTATTCTTTGTTTTCTTTCGACTTAACACCTGATTATGATGGTGCTGATCATTATGCCCTTATCAAACATGGAAATTTGAGACTAGAAATGAATTTTGCTGGTGCCTTGCAAAATACAGTTAATGTTATAGTGTATGCTGAATTTGATAACATTGTTGAAATAAGTGCAAATCGTAGCATTCAATTCGACTACCAGTCATGAACACGAAGCAGATAGAAGCCATCCTATCCCATGATGCCACGACAAAAGACTTGTTTCAAGGTGTGTTTGCCATGGACCAGTTACCATCTTTACAACGTGGTGCCTATGTCATCAACACAGACGATCATGATGAGCCAGGAGAGCATTATGTGGCAGTATATTATGATGAAGACACTGCAGAATATTTTGACTCTTATGGACTTTTACCTATAGACAGTCGTTTGAACAAGTTTTTAAAGTTTAATTTCATTTATAATTCAGTTCCATTACAAACACCGATATCCTCTACATGTGGATTTTATTGTGTGTATTATATAATTCAAAGAGCTCGAGGACATAGTCCTTTTGAAATCATTGATGTATTAAGAAGAAGTGATGGTGATTTTGTTGTAAAGGATTTTGTATATAGACATTATAAACCATTATTTTATTGATGTTGTATTAGTTAAGTTGCATTAGTTAAGTTGTTGGTAATTGTGAATTGTATTATGAATATTGTAAATAAACAAGACAGTTTTATACAACATTCTTTTTTATTGTGTTATACATTATTTACATTACACAATTATTTTACATTGAATTTTTATTTTACAAATACATTCAATACATCAATAAACACATGCCATTCATACCAATCTAAATTAATATATGTATCATAGACATTACATCCACGTTTGTAAATGCTATGAAAACTAGCATAACACTGTCCACTACCAAACTTTATTATTTTAACATCTTCATGTTCAGACAGTTTCAGTTCATATCCATGATCATTCATATCAATGTTCATCACCATAACACACATAGGATGCGTCAGTTCAATGGACTTGGTGCCTCGCATGAGTTGCACTCCTTCCTCTTTGAATTCAAGCGTTAGGTTCTTTCCAATCCAATGCTTGTAACAGAGCGTACCATTCCACTGTGTTGAGGGTGATGTAGTCGTAGCATTCTGTAAGCTCGTCATATTGACGAAATTGTACAAACACGTCTAAGCAGTTCTCAGTCACACGCACTTCTAATTCATTTGAGACTGTCAGGAGAAAGCCAGGTATCCTGAACTTCTCTAGATGGTCTTTCAACACAGATTGTTCGTCAGTTGATAGAATGATATACTTTCCAAAATGTCTTAGCACAATGTCATCATATTCGTTTCTCAGATATGAGAATCCATGCGTAATTGGTTTATATTCCGATAAAAAGTCTTCCATCTCGTTCAACAGTCAGATGAACTATGAGCTGTCTCCTTGTCGGCAAAGACGTTTTTATGCTCGCAAGATGGTGAAGAGTGGATGTTGTATAGCTTCTAGGAATCGTAAGACTGCGCGCCAGTTCTTGATATCAAAGAGGATCAAATCTGTATATGGTGTATCTGGCACAACTCCCTTATAATCCTTTGGATAATCCTGTAAAAGATTTCTACAGATTTCTACACGTATGTTAGAATCATATTCAGCTACCGTCACTTCCACTTTATTTTCAAGTCTACGTTTAAACCCAGGTTCAAGTGGTATGTTTTTAAAGTCTTTCCACACTTCAGGTTTAAACCGATGATAACTTGTCTTAGAATCTAGTATCACTTCATTCCTCTCATTTACAGTAAGGTAAACACCACCGTTCAGCATGAGTGCATTCATGTTTTTACCTTGTTATGAGCCACCTTCTTGTCTACGAAGCCTTTTATCCACTTCTTTCACTTGCTTCTTCAGCATTTTCCATTCAGGTATTGTCAGCAAAATTCCCTTTTTCGTTGGACGGTTTTTTCCAGTCCCCTCATCTCTCAGGTACTTGCGAATGTTTACCACTCCTTCATTGCTTTGTTTCATAATCTTGATATACTTTCCATTTCCTAGAGAAAGCATTCCATCCCACGACTGTGGTGTTGGCACCGTCTCCACTTTCAATTTCTTGATGGTAGTGGTAGGATTTTTCACTTTTAAGTCTTTAACTGTATCTGCAAGAGTATCCATATCAATTGTAGATCTCTTACGACTTTCACGTTCCATGTTGACGCTTCAATGTTTACAGCTCAAATAACTCTTCCGTTGGAGAACCTCCCTCTTTTATGCTATTGCTTTGTAATGTCCATGCGCTAAAGTGGAATAGCCATCATCCAATACATATCGCTTGTCGTCAAATGGGGAGAGGGCTATTTTCCTCAACTTCTCCGAGAAAAGCTGATGACTATGACTTCGAATAATGTGTTCTGTAGCCATCGTTTGAGTTTTCTTGAACAAACTGTCTCTATACTGCGCATGTTTAATGCGTCTTTGACAAGCTTGAGTGATGCCTTTAGCTGTATGTTTTTCTTTCTCACCGCACAATAAACTGTACATTTTCGGTCTGAGTCCAACAAACTCTTCAATGGGGATGCCTGCCGTCTCATCCTTCATTTTCCCAAGCACTTTTTTGTTCACGTTGGAATGTAGGAAGTGATCTGGCGGACAGTCACTTGTGTCGAACAGGTCAGCATCTTGCTGCATATCATTGTAGATATCTCCCGTTTCTATGTCGTAACATAGACTGTCGGTGTCGCTGAACAACAACTTGGCATTGGGATACTTGACCATGATGTAGTTGTAATGAAAGTTGAACATGAGCACTTTGCTGAGGTCGAGAATGGCGAAGCCAACTTGAATGGGTTTATCCAGAAGCAAGTCCACTTTGCGTAAATGTACCGCGGTCAAATCTTCGTTGAAAATTTTGAATTTGTGGAAAGAAGGTTTGGCTACAAGTTTCTTGAACCGCTTTTCCTTGTGAACAAGTTCAACATTGATTCGCTTTCTCACATTTTCCATGGTTTTGCCAAACACCGAGTTGTTCATCAGTTTGAAGAAGTCTTTCTCAAATGGGTTCTTGGCCAATTTTCTCTTTTCCGTGTTCAAGGTAATGTATTTCGCCAACCATTTGCTCTGTTCAAACATGATGGCGCGATGAACTTTAGTGACTTTCAACCCCAGTGAGACGTACTGTTGTAAATTCCTGTAATGAAGTACATATTTCTTCTTGTCAGACAAGTTAGGAATGAGCTTTTCACTGGGTTTCTCTTTCATGTTTAGATCTTCCCGCAGCTTCTGACTGTACTCTGACAATTCTCCAACTTTGACACATTTCCGTTCTGGAGCCAGTGGGTAGTGATTATGACGATCATGGATTGAATTTGGATATTCTAAATCCACTTCCAAAATGAATCCAATGTCATCATCTTCAGCTACATCCATGAAATCGAGGGATTCTGGCTCGCTCACCCACATAAATCCTCTTTGCGGCATGCTTTGTGACATGGCCCAGCCATACAAGTTGTTTGCGTCGAGGTACATCAGATAGTTGCTTGGTATCTCAGAATTGTAATCTGCTACGTAGGGATTATTCGCTTTCGCATACTTGTGTGTGATCACAGATATTCCTCCGCGTATGCCTTGCTCAACCATTTGATACATGTCAATGTCATTGATCAATTCAAACTTCACCTTTGTCGCTTTCAACATTGCATCCCACGACAGTCCTGGTGCTGTATAGTAGTGAGCAGGATCCAATTCATACGTGTTGAGGCATACTTGACGAAAATTTTCAAACACGTCAGCTAGTAATAACACATCTGATTTCAGGTACAGGTCGTGGTATTCACCAAATGTGGTACAGTTGAATGTATCCCACACCTTCTGTGCATGCGCATAATCCTCGTCGCTAATGTCCTCTTCGCTAAGCTGACTATAAAACTTGTCCTTTGATGGCAGCTGTGTTTCAGCAAACTTGGATGGTTCGTCCACATAATCATAGGGGTACACTCCCTTTCTCAACAACAAATCTTGTTGGTCACTATCGTGAATGTGAGAGGTCATGTTGTAGAAGTTATCTTTCCCTTCTGCTGCAAGGTTGGATACCAACTTCTGTAGAGAGGTACTCATGAACTGAAAGTTGTCTGTAAATTTCAGATTGCCCATGGTGAATGCAATATATTTTTCAATGGTGTTGGGAATGACTGTAATCGTTTCACCTTTGAATTTTCCAATTTCCTCCATGATCAGGTGACTGTCATAGCCTCGCAAATTGTGGAAAAACACGGGAATGATAAAAGAATCTTTATCCCCTTGCTGATCCTTTCTAAGTCAGAATTGTAAGTTGCATTCATTGTGCGCTGCTCCACGATATTTGCCATTGATATGGTCATGATCTCTCACACGATCTTCTCCTAGAGGTTCATGACAAATGTAGCAATCAACAGCGTTCTTGAAATTCCTTTTGTCTTCACGAGTCATCACCATTTCCTTTGGCCGCTCTAAACCACGTACAATACGATCACGTTCATTCACCATATGGTCTAAAAAGACTTTCACAGCATTGTCTCCTCGATACACAACTGGTGCACGTGTGTCGTACTGGCTTACAACCACATAGGCAAAGCTGTTTGGACGATGATGTTGATACTTGTCTCCTTCTTCATGCTTTTGCGTGAAACATTCAAAGTCGGCATAAATCACAAAAGGTGCTCGCTGTTGTTTAGCCACATTCTTGAACTTGATGAAGGGTTCCTTGGGAAATGATAAACGTTGTGCTCCATTCTTGTCACACACTTCACGATGTTTATCTAAAAGACCTTGTCGTACAAACCCGTGAAGACAGTTGAAACAATAAAAATATGCAGCCTTATGCTTTGATCGATAAGACATAAGTCTGCTAAAATTATTGATGAGGCAGTAATGCCTCGTCTTGTCATTGCTAATCAGAAGTAAGTTGATTTCTCTCACACTGACGTTTCGACTAAGTTGTATTGGAACAACTACATCTTGTTCATATCCAAACACGTTGATGGCTACATCGTTCTCCTTTTCAAACTTTGAAATGTCAGTAATTGGTGTCGGAAATGTCATACCCTCTACCTTTAATTCCTTCTCAAATGGCTTGTAATGATTCACGCGATTCGGGTTGTTGTCATGAGGGTGAAGGTAAGCCAATACTGACCATAAGAAACACTTGTTATCATCATTCTTAATGTTTATCACACCTTCTGTTTTCTTCACTTTCTTCGGTAGTGGAACATAACTACTCGCTTCTAGAGGAACCAACGTAGCTGTATGTACTTCAATGTACAGTATGTTATCCAATACCCAGCCAGAGCCTTGTCGCTCATGTTCGTCAAACTTGGTAAATAATTCTTTATAGGCTTCTGGCAGGTCCTGCTCAATATCTGCTGGATTGTATGCTGCATATGTTGGACTGCTGATAAATGCATTATCCACTTGTTCTACCATAACACCTTCATCATTTGCTGTCAGTTTCTTGAAACGTGCATGTACGACAATGTACCATTTCATTCCATGGTTTAAGGTCTCCAACAAATGTGTCTTGATACGGTTCTCTTGCTGTCGCATTTCAAGCAGTAAATCTGATCCATCCTCAGATTCAAACCGTTTTTCCTGCGCGTTTTCACCAAGACTAAGCCTTCTACCTCTCCCTACTTGTCCTGTCTTTTGTTTCTTTGAAACATGTTCTTCATGAGGTACATTGTCCATCTCAGCTGGTATGCATGCATGTGCCTCATAAGTATCCATAGATGGAAATTTTACATTGCATTCCATACACTGAACTTGACCGTATGGCCAAATGTCATCTTCTTCCATCTTTTGTCTCTTTGCTCCTTTCATCTCAGCTTTACTGCATGTATGTGTCTCATAAGTATCCATAGATGGAAATTTCACATTGCATTCCATACACTGAACTTGACCGTATGGCCAAATGTCATCTTCTTCCATCCTTTGTCTCTTTACTCCTTTCCCATGCTCTTCACTTTTCATCATAGCTGGTTGTTGTTCCGTCAACTGCTGAAACTAAAATGCTGAAATGTAATCTCAGACATACCCCTTTTATACACACTCATACATAGACAGAATTTGCGTTTTCATTTCATAGCAGAGGATGGCCCTTAGAAGGGCCGAAAGATGTTAGTGAGTTGGCTCTTCACCAACAAGTCGGATTTCCACAATCACACTGATATCTGTAAAATTGTTCCATGGAGAACGGTCTTCGTGCACACTTGAACGGATGGAAGTTATAGTAGCCAAAGTTTTTCAGCGTCGCACCGCACCACCAGCAGTCCGTGCATGGCTGCGGTCCTGGCAATCTCGCAGTAAACTTGTACCAGAGCAGTCCACCACAAGTTTTGCAGCAGTAATGTCGTGGTGCATTGTGGTGCACCGGGCAGTTGTGTGGTTGACCTGGGTACTCCAACCATACCCAACACTTATAACACTCAGTCGTTAGCGTCACTGCCTTGTCGTTTCGCATCACTGTGATTTTACGACTTGTCGACATCTTGCTGCCTGTGTTGGATAATGTAGCTGTAACCCACCTTTATATACTACTAGCAACCATCCTCGCATTATATGCTGAATGGGGGGGGGGTCCTTGCTTCATATCCGCTGCCCAGGGGGAGGGGTCCTTGCTTCGTATTCGCTGCCCAGGGGGGGGTCCTTGCTTCATATCCGCTGCCTAGGGGGGGGGGGGTCCTTGCTTCATATCTGCTGCCAGGGGGGGGGGGGTCCTTGCTTCATATCTGCTGCCAGGGGGGGTCCTTACTTCAAGTGGTATATAAGTGGTAGCCATTTCAGTTCAGGCTCACAACCGCTTTCATCACTCACGGCTATGGAGCTCTTCTATGCGTTAAACGATGTTCTCACGGTGAGGGAAGTCAGGGAGGTGCAAGTGCCGGTGGTGCCGCCAGCGTTCCAGCCTGAGAGATTTTTTTTCTACCAGATGCTGCCGAACCCTGCCAACGCCAAGGTCCTCTGTGTTCCGGTCTTTTTTAACCGGAGGGTGACGCTGGGAAAGCGGTTGGAAAATATTGAGCAGGGACATTACGTAGAGGCTTACTTCCGATGCACCATGCTGGGGGAATTGGTGCCATCAAGACTTGAGGAGGAAGAGTATCCAGCATGGGGAAGATTCTTCCTCCAGCAAGACCTCGACATATGTATCTCATGCGGCTGCATGCTCAGTCCTGATCGCGTTATTGCTGTGGATTGCGGCCATCAATCATGTATTTACTGCGCTGCAATTTGGACTCACATGACGGCGCTTGCTGATGAATACACGACTGCATGCTTCACCTGCGGACTGAAAACGGATCATTACGTTTTCAACAGCCAGCAATTAACACACTGCGCAAGGCCAATCCAAGACATTGTCGAATTCTTCTAAGTCTGACAGCAGAAACCTTCCGGCCCTTCTAAGGGCCATCCACTAATACGAAATAAGCGCTAATCGTGTCATGGTGTTAGTATGTATGTGTATGCATGAGAGTGTGGGAAATGCTTAAAAAAAAAAAAAAAAAAAAAAAAAAAAAAAAGGGTGATTTTTTTTTACCCCTTTTTTATACCCCCTTTTTGACTTTAAGGGGGCTTTATAGGTGAGCTCTAACCATGTAGCTATGAGTTCTCTATTTATAAAATGGAGAACTTGTACGTTTGGGGAGGTGTCTCATCTGTCCATCTGCCGTTGGATAGTTGTTTGAATGGTCGTTGGAATGGCCGCCCGTTTGAATGCCGTTTGAATGGCCGCCCGTTTGAATGGCCGCCCACTCTCCATATTACGTCATTATGGCGTTCATATGACGTTCATATGACCGCCATATGACCTCCATATGATCTCCATATGATCTCCATATGATCTCCATATCACGTCAATAACACGTCCATATGACGTCCATATGACGTCAATATGACGTCACTGTTTTCGGAACCCCATGGGGCTCCGAAAACACCTCATGACGTCATTATGACGTTCATATGGCAACCATATGATAACCATATGACAACCATATGACAACCATATGTCAACCATATGGCGTCAATATGACGTCAATATGACGTCACTGTTTTCGGAACCCCATGGGGCTCCGAAAACACCTCCTGACGTCATTATAACGTCACTTCCTGTTTTTGGAACCCCACTTCTCCCCTACTGTGAGATACCCGCATTTCCCTTTAAACCATTGAGTAGTATGATAATAAGGGTTCTACTGCACTTTGTGACGTCATACTGTCTGGAAATGACGTCATAGCGTCTGGACCGGAAGTGCTGTCTAGACCGGAAGTGCTGTCTAGACCGGAAGTGCTGTCTGGAGTGGAAGTGACGTCATCATGTCTGGACGGGAAGTGACGTCATCATGTCTGGACCGGAAGTGACATCATGATGTCTGGACGTGACGTCATCATGTCTGGACCGGAAGTGCTGTCTAGACCGGAAGTGACGTCATCATGTCTGGACCGGAAGTGACATCATGATGTCTGGACCGGAAGTGACGTCATGATGTCTGGACCGGAAGTCATGATAAGCGTTAGGATAGGCGCGACCATGTGTGACGTCATCATGACGTCATACTGAGATGATGCTGTCTGGAGCGAAAGTGGTTTGGCCGAGTCAATCAACATGAAGCCAATGAACTCGACCTGTCAATCAGTGTAACCATGGCAACAGACCCCCCCCCCCCAGGGACATACTATGTACCGACCCCCCCCCCCCCCCCCCAGGACAGACTATGTACCGACCCCCCCCCCCCCCCCCCAGGGACATACTATGTACCGACCCCCCCCCCCCCCCCAGGGACATACTATGTACCGACCCCCCCCCCCCCCCCAGGGACATACTATGTACCCCCCCCCCCCCTAGGACAGACTATGTACCGACCCCCCCCCCCCCCCCCCCTCTAGGACAGACTATGTACCAGGAGAGCAACAAACATTTTTGCCGAATCAGCATGATAAAATCCTATATAAGTGTGGTGTCTCAAGGCTTAGAGACATTGTCAGACACATCATGGATAACACACCAGCTATCATCATTGATGACTTAACAGCGTTTCAAGCGAATGAATCTGTTTGCATCTGGGTAAATATGCGTGATGAAGCTGAAGCAGCTGATATTACATATGCTTTGGAGGAGGTGTTACAATTTCCAACTCAGATCACTGCAGTGAAGCCTGACGTAGTAATTACATTTATGTGGAACAACCGCATAGTAACACTGACTCAACGATACTGCAAGTGTCAAGTGTGGTTGGAATATGAGGGACAACCCCATAACTGCTGCTGATATATACTAAAATATTTCGGGCCCTTTTAAGGGCCATCCTATATTATGAAATGAAGCAAAACATGTCTGTGTGTGTGTGTGTGAGAATACATTTTATCACATTTCAGGTCTAGTTGGCGGATGAATACCATTTGACAGACCATTTAACTTCACCGTCAGTTAACTTCACCGCTAGATGTCTCTGCTGTATAACAGCTGTACAACTTCACAACTGTAAGTAAGACATTCATATACACAAGTAAAATTCTGCTGAGTCAGCAATTTTAACATTTTGGAAACAAGTTTGAACAAGTTACACACCATATTTTGATTACATGGAAGTAGCATAAAAGCATGAGTGAAACATGTCAACTAGTGATACATGCTGCTGAGTCAACACACCATTGAAGTGGTATAAAAGGAAGAGTGAAACGTATATTTTACTTCATTTCAGTTCCAGCAGTTGAAGAAGCAACAACGATGGCACCAGTCTACTGTCATGATTGTGATGTGACATTTCCATCTCTGGAAGTGTTCGTGACACACACATGCAAACCAGCTAGGATGAAACGTGCTCATGAAGAGCTTGTTGAGCAGATTGAAGCCAAGAGACGAAAAACCGTACAAGATGGTGTTGACAGACCTGATCCAGTCCTCTGCTGTAAATGCGCCAAGATATTTTCATCTTTGGATGCATTTGAGACACATGCATGTGCTGAGATGGAAAATGTGTCTCATGAAGAACAAAGAAAGAAAGAGACAGGACAAATAGGCAGAGGCAGAAGAGTGAGTCTTGGTGAAAACGCGCAGGAAAGGCGGTTTGAGCCTGAAGATGGATCGGATTTGCTACTCGAAATGCGACAACAAGAGAATAGAATCAAGAGACATTTGCTAGAGACGTTAAACCGTGGCATGAAATGGTACATTGTGGTACATGCACGCTTCAAGAAAATGACACCAAATGTTGAAGGCGTGATGGTAGAACAAGTGGATAATGCCTTCATCAGTAGTCCGACATATGCAGCATACAATCCAACAGATATTGAGAAGGACTTGCCAGAAGCCTATAAAGAATTGTTTACCAGGTTTGATGAACATGAGCGACAAGGCTCTGGCTGGGTGTTGGATAACATATTATTCATTGAAGTGCATACAGCTACGTCAGCGCCACTGGAAGCGAGCAGTTTTATCCCACTACCGAAGAAAGTAAAGAGTACAAAAGGTGTGTTAAACATTCAGAATAAAGACAACAAATGTTTCTTATGGTCTGTATTGGCTCACCTTCACCCTTCAACAAATGTAAACCCAGAGCGTGTACATCAATACAAAGCATTTGAGAACGAATTGAAGGTGGAAGGCATGACATTTCCCACACCGATTACAGACATTCCAAAGTTTGAAAAGGAGAATGATGTGTCCATTAACGTGTTTGGATATGAACATGATGTAGTTGTTCCCATACAACTCAGTCGAAACACCAGCGCCAACAGCGCCAGAGAAATCAACTTGCTTTTGATTAGTAATGACAAGACAAGACATTACTGCCTCATCAAGAATTTCAGCAGACTGATGGCTTATCGATCAAAGTGCAAGAATGCAGCATTTTATTGTTTCAACTGTCTTCATGGGTTTATACGACAAGATCTTTTAGACAAGCATCGTGAAGTGTGTGGCAAGCATGGAGCACAACGTTTATCATTCCCCAAGGAACCTTTTATCAAGTTCAAGAATGTAGCCAAACAACAGCGAGCGCCGTTTGTCATTTATGCAGACTTTGAATGTTTCACGCAAAAGCATGAAGGAGACAAGTATCAACATCATCGTCCAAACAGCTTTGCCTATGTGGTTGTCAGCCAATATGATACACGTGCGCCAGTCGTATATCGAGGAGATAATGCTGTGAAAGTCTTTTTAGACCATATGGTATATGAACGTGATCGTATTGTGCATGGTCTACAGCAGAAAAAGAAAATAGTCATGACTCATGAAGATGAAGAGCATTATAAGAACGCCACAGATTGCTACATTTGTCATGAGCCTCTAGGAGCAGATCGTGTGAGAGATCATGACCATATCAATGGCAAATACCGCGGAGCTGCACATAATGAATGCAATTTACAATTTCGATTTCGAAAGGATAAGCAGGATGTTGAAGATTCTTTCATCATTCCTGTGTTTTTCCACAATTTACGAGGCTATGACAGTCACCTTATCATGGAAGAAATTGGAAAGTTCAAAAATGAAACCATTACAGTCATTCCCAACACCGTTGAGAAATATATTGCATTCACCATGAGCAATCTGAAATTTACAGACAGCTTTCAGTTCATGAGTACTTCTCTACAGAAGCTTATATCCAACCTGGCGGCAGAAGGGAAAGACAACTTTTATCACATGACGTCACACATTCACGATAGTGACCAACAAGAGTTACTGTTGAGAAAGGGAGTGTACCCCTACGATTACGTGGATGAGCCATCCAAGTTTGCTGAAACACAACTGCCGTCCAAAGACAAGTTTTACAGTCTACTCAGTGAAGAAGACATTAGCGATGAGGATTATGCGCATGCGCAGAAGGTGTGGGAGACATTCCACTGTACTACATTTGGCGAATACCATGACTTGTACCTGAAATCAGATGTGTTGCTGCTGGCTGACGTGTTTGAAAACTTTCGTCACGTATGTCTCAACACGTATGAATTGGATCCTGCTCACTACTATACAGCGCCAGGACTGTCGTGGGATGCCATGTTAAAAGCGACAAAGGTGAAATTGGAATTGATCAACGACATTGACATGTACCAAATGGTTGAACAAGGTCTACGTGGAGGAATATCTGTCATCACACACAAGTATGCGAAAGCAAATAACCCCTACGTAGCAGATTACAATCCCACGAAACCCACCAACTACTTGACTTACCTGGATGCAAACAACTTGTATGGCTGGGCCATGTCGCAAAGCATGCCACAAAGTGGATTTATGTGGGTGAGCGAGCCAGAATCCATTGACTTTATGGATGTGGATGAAGATGACGAGATTGGATACATTTTAGAAGTGGATTTGGAATACCCATATTCAATTCATGATCATCATAATCACTACCCAGTGGCTCCAGAACGGAAATGTGTGAAAGTGGGAGAATTGTCAGAACATAGTCAGAAGCTACGGAAAGATCTAGACATGAAAAGCAAACCTAGTGAAAAGCTCATTCCCAACTTGTGCGACAAGAAGAAATATGTACTTCATTATAGAAATTTACAGCAATATGTCTCACTGGGATTGAAAGTCACGAAGGTGCATCGTGCCATCATGTTTGCACAGAGCAAATGGTTGGCAAAATACATCTCCTTGAACACGGAAAAGAGAAAGTTGGCCAAGAACCCGTTTGAGAAAGACTTCTTCAAATTGATGAACAACTCGGTGTTTGGCAAAACCATGGAAAATGTAAGAAAACGCATCAATGTGGAACTTGTTCACCAGGAAAAGCGGTTCAAGAAACTTGTAGCCAAACCTTCCTTCCACAAATTTAGAATTTTCAACGAAGATTTAACCGCGGTACATTTGCGCAAAGTGGATCTGCTTCTGGATAAACCCATTCAAGTTGGGTTCACCATTCTCGACCTCAGCAAAGTGCTCATGTTCCACTTTCATTACAACTACATCATGACCAAGTATCCCACCGCCAAACTCTTGTTCAGCGACACCGACAGTCTATGTTATGACATAGAAACGGAAGATATATACAAAGACATGCAGGAAGATGCTGACTTGTTCGACACAAGTGACTATCCGCCAGATCATTTCCTACATTCCAACGTGAACAAGAAAGTGCTTGGGAAAATGAAAGATGAGACGGCGGGCATTCCCATTGAAGAGTTTGTTGGACTTCGGCCGAAAATGTATAGTATGATGTATGGTGGGAAAGAAAAACGTACGGCCAAAGGCATCACTCGCGCGTGTCAAAGACGGATGAAACATCAGCAGTATAGAGACAGTTTGTTCAACCAAACGCAAACGATGACTACAGGACACATCATTCGAAGTCATGACCACCAGATCTTCTCGGAGAAGTTGAGGAAAGTGGCTCTCTCTCCCTTTGATGACAAGCGATATGTGATGAGTGATGGCTATTCCACTTTGGCGCATGGGCATTACAGTATATAAGGGGGAGACACTTCAACTTGAGAGTTAGTTGTGGTGTGAACACTGAAGCGTCAACATGAAAAGATCTGCACCAACGGATATGGATACTCTTGCTGATACGGTGAAAGACATGAAAGTGAAACATCCTGATACTACCATTAAGAAATTAAAAGTGGAGACGACGGTACCAACACCACAGTCGTGGGATGGAATGCTTTCTCTAGGCAATGGAAAGTATATCAAGATTATGAAACAAAGTAATGAAGGTGTGGTAAACATTCGCAAATACCTCAGAGATGAGGGGACTGGAAAAAACCGTCCAACGAAAAAGGGAATTTTGCTGACAATACCTGAATGGAAAATGATGAAGAAGCAGGTGAAAGAAGTGGATAAAAGGCTTCGCAGACAAGACGACAAGTCATAACAAGGTAACAATCATGAATGCACTCATGCTGAACGGTGGTGTTTACCTTACTGTCAATGAGAGGAATGAAGTGATACTAGATTCTAAGACAAGTTATCATCGGTTTAAACCTGAAGTGTGGAAAGACTTTAAAAACATACCACTTGAAGCTGGGTTTAAACGCAGACTTGAAAATAAAGTGGAAGTGACGGTGGCTGAATATGATTCTAACATACGTGTAGAAATCTGTAGAAATCTTTTACAGGATTATCCAGAGGATTATAAGGGAGTTGTACCAGATACACCATATACAGATTTGATCATCTTTGATATCAAGAACTGGCGCGCAGTCTTACGATTCCTAGAAGTGATACAACATCCACTCTTCGCCATCTTGCGAGCATAAAAAAACGTCTTTGCAGACAAGGAGACAGCTCATAGTTCATCTGACTGTTGAACGAGATGGAAGACTTTTTAACGGAATATAAACCAATTACGCATGGGTTCTCATATCTGAGAAACGAATATGATGACATTGTGCTAAGACATTTTGGACAGTATCTCGTCCTATCACTTGATGACCAATCCGTGTTGAAAGACCATCTAGAGAAGTTCAGGATACCTGGCTTTCTCCTAGCAGTCTCAAATGAATTAGAAGTGCGTGTGACTGAGAACTGCTTAGACGTGTTTATACAATTTCGCCAATATGACGAGCTTACAGAAAACTATGACTACATCACCCTCAACACAGTGGAATGGTACGCTCTGTTACAAGCATTGGATTGGAAAGAACCTAACGCTTGAATTCAAAGAAACAGAAATATGGCTTACACGAGGCACCAAATCCATTGAGCTGACACAACCTATGCGTGTGATGGACATTGACTTAGAAGAAGGATATGAACTGAAACTGTCTGAACATGTAACTGTGAAAGTGATAAAGTTTGGTGATGTGTATTATGTGAGCTTTCATAGCATTTACAAACATGGATGTAATGTCTATGATACCTATATCAATTTAGATTCTAATGAATGGTATTCATTGATGAATGTATTGAAAAATGAATGTGTTTGTAAATAGTGTAAATAGACTTTGTAGTTAAGAGTTTGTAGTAAAGAATTTTGTAAATAGTGTAAATAGTGTAAATAAAAGTTTGTAAATAGTGTAAATAGAATTTGTAGTTAAGAATTTGTAAATAGTGTAAATAGCGTTTGTAGTTAAGAGTTTGTAAATAGTGTTTGTAAACTTTGTAAATAGTGTTTGTAAACTTTGTAAATAGTGTTTGTAGTTAAGAATTTGTAAATAGAACACAATAAACAAGACAGTTGTTTGAAACTTGATTTGTTTTATTTAACAACAACAACAACTTAACTAATATAACAACAACAACAACTTAACTAATATAACAACAACAACTTAACTAATATAACAACAACAACAACATTAATAAAACAATGGTTTATAATGTCTATATACAAAATCCTTTACAATAAAATCACCATCCTTTCTTTTTAATATATTCACAATATCAAACATACTCTGACCTCGAGCTCTATGCAATATATAATAGACACAATAAAAACCACATGACGATGATATTGGCGTTTGTAATGAGATAGAATTATACATATAGTCATTTCTTAAAAACATGTCTAAACGATCATCGAGAGGGAACAGTCCATAAGAGTCAAAATATTCCACAGGGTCTTTATCATAATACACTGCCACCCAATGTTCTCCTGGTTCATCTTGATCGTCTGTGTTGATCACATAGGCGCCGCGTTGTAAAGACGGTAACTGATCCATGGCAAACACGCCTTGAAACAAGTCTTTGGTCATGACATCATGACTCAATATGGCATCAATCTGCTTCGTGTTCATGACTGGTAGTCGAATTGGATGCTGCGATTGGCACTGATCTCAATAATGTTGTCAAATTCAGCATAGACAATGACATTGATGGTAGGTTGCAAAGCCCTAGCAAAGTTCATTTCTAGCCGCAAATTCCCATGCTTGATCAGGGGGAAATGATCATCACCATCATAATCCGGTGTTAAGTCAAACGAAAATAAAGCATAACCTCTAGGCCAATCTTCCCGTTTTATAATGGAACTTTTCTCACCATTCAACCGATCAAACGATTTGTAAAGCGTTTCAAAAGCGTTCAGGTATTTGTTCTGTGTAATGTCAAGCTTGAGAGGTTTGGATAGAACTGGTTCACCATCCGTGTACAGTTGCATATAGTCCAGATTAAAATGATCAAAATTGTATGGATTCCTCAATACTGATCCACCAAAAGCTTCATTATGAACCAGACCAATGACAATACGATTTGGTAATTGACCCAAAAAGATGTTATCTTTCACAAAAGACTGAAATCCTGCTGGAATGGCCAAGACTTTACATTCTTTTCTAGTGATGATGATCTTGGCAGGACTTTTCATCAATGCATCTGCATGTCCTAACTGAATACCTGGACTCACCCTCACTTTGCGAATGGTTAAAAATGCCTCTTTCACTTCTACCTTATAGGTATTATTTACAGCCATCAATACATAGTCATCTTTTTGTCTATGGAAACGCAATTTCAAACTGATGCCATTCGGAAGATAACGATCCTGCTCAAACAAATCTATCCTTAAACCACCTGTCAGCATAACATCACGGCTAAGACGTGTATGCAAATAACGATTATGTAAACCATTGTTTCCTTGCTCAGCCAAGTCGCCACCCTCAACATTGACATGAAATCCTGGTACATATTGTTCATGATTAGGTCTTTTCACCTCATGACTATTCATCGACCCAGCAGTATCCTTGTACATGAGACGCATAGAGCGCTCAGAATGCAGACTTTCTTCCGAATCATGGATGAGATGAGAGATAATGCTGGTATAACCATGAGTATTGTTGCTATGCGAAACCAAACGATCATTCAGAAACAATTCAATATTAGACCATAGCCCATTAAACACATCATTGATGCAAGAGACATTATCATCTGCGCCACACGCTGTTCCATCGGCCTTTAGAATGCGACATACAATATGAAGTTTGCTGTTCTTTAAATCCAGATATTCTTCTGTACTCGCAGGAATGTAGAATTCTATTGGAGCGCCTTCTCTAATGCTTGTAAGTGGTTGATAGTCAACATTATAACTTTTCTCTACAGCAGTTTGCGTTGGTGGTACGTGAAACCATTCCAATGGAGAAAGACTACATTCACACGAATGATTATGAATGAGAGACATGATTTCAAAAAATATCTTTGCGATATTTTGATGTTATCCGTCTGGCTGTTTTTCGTCTTCTGGCACGTTTCGTTGGTTGCATACGCTTTTGTTCACCAAACACACGTTCTGCTACTCGACCCGTCACATCTTTCGCGACATTCTTTGCAGCCTTCTTAAGATGTGGCGCAACGATCTTAGCCCCAGCCTTAAGTAGTGGAATAGCTTTGCGAGCCAATGATCCCAGTATGGAACCAATACCATCGCCATATTGGATTCGCGCTCCTTTGAATCCTGGTAATTCCCCGCCCACTTGACGAAGAAAATGGTTGCGATATGCAGACGGATCGTGTGTGTAGGCTTTCATATTGCTTTTGGTCGAAAATGAAGTTTACAGATCACCTTTCCAGTTTGAAATGGAACAGTATGGCCTGTGTCGTCCTTTATATTCATTTCTATCACGTCAAATTTGGATGTGTTTACAGGAACATAATGCGGTTCGCCGTACGTTTTCATGATAATATCACCATCATGGCCTTGTATCCCAACAGAACGTAGCAAAGGAACATAATAATCCCCAACAACTTGTGGTTCACAAATGCTACAATACACATACAGTGTATAAAATCCCTGTTTCACATCCGCTTTATGTTCAGCTGCACACGCTTCAGTATACCATTGCTCTGGGATAAATCCTAAAATCTCAGCTAATCCAGTGGAAAAGGACACTTCAAGACCATCATCGAGAAATAGAAACACACGTCGTCTAATTTTATCATACTTTAGCCGAATAGGTTGTTTCGGGTCATCGGGGTTAGCCGCTTCTTCATTGACTGCCTCACATAGTTCTTGTATGGTTCTATAGTACCCATAAGGAATATTAACATGCCAAATGCCAAATGTATCTATTTGTCGATACCCAATAGAATAGTTCATGCCCTGTCTCATCGTTGTCCATGTATGTGGATATTGAATTTCAGCTAAAGCCACTTCATATTTTCCATTCAGATAGATGGTTCGAGGCATACGAATTTGATAATTCGAAGCCTTGTTGTTGGGATAATAGGTCATACTCGCATTGCTAGGCAAAGTGATGTAAAAGCTTGTCGACTCCATGATGCTAACTAAATGGTATAGCTGCGTTGACGTTGTCTATATACTTCACGATAGCGCGCGCCATTCGAAAAAGTATGCCAAATCTCATCCTCATTCACATGGTCTTTTATTTCTCCTTCACAACACGCGCTTGTACATCTTATTTTCACAGGAATAGTTGGTTTATCTTCTTGGCAACAACAACATAGCTCTTTCAGCCATGTTAAAAATTTTCCCATCCTTCAGGAAACTGTCTTTGTTGACGTTGTTTCATTTCTGTTGTAATGTCGTCACGAGTGGTCTTTTTACTAAACATTGTTTTTGGAATATTCGCATCAACAATTTCCTGGATAAACGGATGCCAGCCATGTGGTGGTATGGCTCGTTCTTTTCTTCTTGTCGCCACCAATGCTTCTTTCATCAAATCAACCATGTTGGAATTTGCTATAATATCGCCCGTTTTCAACACAAGTTCATTCTTCTCTGACCATGTTGTACCATATTTCTTCAGTTCTGCTAAAAGTTGTGTTACTTTTCCATGATAGATAGGTTGAAAATGACTTAACACTAGCTTTTCTGACTTTTCAGGTGGTGATGATGATGATGAGGGCTTTTGCTGTCTAGACTGACTTGTTCGTAAATGACGACCAAGAAGTTGAGACATTTCAATAACCTTTTCACGCGTTCGCTTCCCACGTAAAAGTTTATTCACTTTCGTTTTGATTTCACCATCTTTACCCTTCTTTTCTAGCAACATTTTATATTCATATTCAGGAATGAGGACCATTTTCATCGTATGTTTCATTTTAGCAGTAGTTTGGCTAACAAGGGCAATGCCAATCTAGCAATAACTCCAATGAATCCTCCTTTCTGATTAATCAACTTCTTTTTTCGTCGAAGGGATATCTTCTTATCTGCTAGAGTACGTAGCGTATGACGTTCACGTTTAAATTCCTTAAACCGTTTTGAGCTTAAGGGTAAATGTCCTTGCAATATATTCAAACAAATTTCAAACAAGCTTGTTAATTCCTCCTTTGTAGCTTGCTGTAGCAAGGATTTACGTCGTTTAGGCCCACTGCGTGCAAGCAAGTGAAGAAACGGTTGGTTCGCTCGAATACGTTTAGACATCTTGACTGCGAATGGTCAAATGAGTTGGTTCTTGTTCATACACTGCTTTATCAATATATACATAATGTGTATCTTTTGGTAAAATGCCCGTACGAATACGTAGTTGATCATTTGTCTTTGGTTTTAAATCAATGAATAAATAACCATGAGGTTTGCTAGTAGCATCTTGATAGGCTTCTATGAGAAATTGAGATCTTCCAGGATACATTTGCCGCGCCAATGTACTAATTTGTTGACTGTCTCTAGGATTTTTAAACAGAATGATATAATGTGTATTCAAACTAATATTTCGCATCTCTTTCCCATGATGAAATAAATTATGTACAATAAAGATAATGCTTAGATTTTGATGACTGCTGCCAACACTAAAGAGACGTGTCATACGCTCATCACTATGACATTTCGTCATTAAGTCATCAATGATAAGTAAGTTTGGTTTCTTCGGGTTAAAACGCTCTTCAATGTCATCTGGAATGCCTTGGTAAAATTCCACACCTTTCATTCCCTTGTACAAAGGCTGATCTGCTGCATAGAGCCATAAAATGCTTTTTGGAGAGGGTTTAATCAACTTTTGTTCTAGAATTTCCTTCACCAGAGACGTTTTGCCACTGCCTGTAGGTCCAGAGACTAAACATGTAAATGGATGCTTCATTGTTGAATGTCTGTTTCTTTCACCCAACTGTTAAACTTGTTTGGCCAACCTAACCACTTGACAAATAATTCTTTCACACCTCCTCGTCTTTTACGTGTTTTCAAAACTTTTTCAATTCTATAAATAGATTCAATATCTTTGGTCACTTTCTGCAGTTCTTCTTCATAGAAATGACCATCAATATCTTCGTCTAAAAAGTCTTTCACACGATATAAATGTATTCCTTGCTTCTTACAACGATGTGTGACAATGAAGACTTCTTGCGTCCATTTGATGTGATAATCCCGTTGAAACACATATTTAATGTGAGAAATGCGAACATGATCGCCAATGTTAAATTTGTACTTCTTCTTCTTCTTCGGTTTCAATTTCAGTTTGTCAACATACATATACTTCCACACTTTTGATTCGTTGTCTTTACGAATCTCGGCTGGAGCATATTTATTAGGAAGAGAACCATGAGGTCTATGGTTGTAATTGTACACCAAGTCTGGAAGAATGTCTAAGTAACGGTAAGTTTGATTATGTAGAAAATACCGATACATCATTCCCTTCAGAGTACGAATGACTCTTTCAGCAAAGTTGGCTTTGGTTTCATTCTTTGTGGTATAAGCATGAATGCCTTCTTTCTTCAAAAATGCTTTTACCCATCTGTTTTTAAATTCTGTTCCTTTATCAGACCTTAGAGTTCGCGGTCTTCGTCGTGTGTCATGAAAAATCTTTTGGAAAGCTTGTATGACGCTGGTATGTGATTTATTAGGTATTGGCTGTACCCAGACATATTTGGAAAACACATCAATGACAATGAGTAAAAAGCGTATGTCATCATTATAGGGAGCTATGTTTCCCATATCAGCCAAATCAATATCCCACATGTCATCAATACCACGTGTAATGACACGTTGTCTTTTGAACCTGTATTTGACAGGTTGGAGTAAACTGAAAGCATCTTGATCCTGCAACCATTTCTTCACTTGTGAATGTGTGACTGGTTGATTATGTTTTCGTAAGATGTGATACAGTTTGTAAGGACCAGCAAATGCTCCAGGCTGTCCAGGTTTGAAGTAAATATCAGTCAAGTAGTCTTTCCACGTCGACATGGTCACACCGAATGAAAACCACCTTCTCAACAGAACAGCTTTTATTTTATAACTCAACCAACATCACTTAACTAACATAGTAACTTAACTAATATGTATTTATAACTAACATGTATTTATAACTAACATATATTTACAAATCAAGTATAGATACAATGGTATGAATCACTGGAGACCATTGGTCTTCAATGAACACTAACCAATGACTGAGTTCATCCAATGTAATAGCATCTACACCATATTTCTCACAACGTTGATTTGCATTCTCTAACACTTTATCTAAATGCATGTAATATTTAGCTTCATTCCAATATGTATAAACAGATGCAAAATGACAAGTATGTTCTTGACACTCTTCATGTTGACAAGCAGGACAGACTAAATAGGCAAACTTTTTTACAGCTGATACCATTTCTTCACAATAAGCTTTTTGCACAATATATTGTCTCAGTGTCATGTCCGCCATTGTGCAGTCTTGTGAGTCTTGCAGCACAAGTTAAACATACTTCAAATTTACATGTCCACACGTCTGCACACCATGACGGTTGGCAAGCAAATGAAAAAGTCTCTAACCCTCACACAACATTTCTAACAACTTTCCCATAATATTCTGACCAGGATATCCAGATGACACTTGTTTCACACCAGCTCCCCACCAATGATCATACGTTGCTTCAACTAAAGTTTTGTCTTTACATTCTTTCAACTTGTTGCGAAACAATACACACTGATTCCATTTGACTTGTAAAACATCTTGCATTTTGCTTCTCTTCACTGTATGCCATAAAGGACATGGTTTTATCCCTTTAGCAATACGTTTCGCTTCATATCCATTTCTACATGACACAATGGCTGAAGCAATATCTGGACGGTGATGAAACACTGCTTTCTCATATTGATACAAAGCTTCACTTGAGTTGAACACATGTCCATACTTTTCAAGTCGTGTTGGAAACATATTTGAAAGAACGTCCTTATGACCGCTGAATAGTACAAGATTCTCCATGTTGACTTTGCTTCTTTATTCTGACATGTCGGTTTCTTCCTGTAATAAAATATCTTTTAATATATTTGCTGCCTCTTCTATCATATTCTTTCTTTGTTTACGTTGAAACCACTCACATAAAACTAAATTTGCTAGTAAGAAAAACATGTCTTTGAGAAACAATTCACTATGTTGTCATAAACATGATTAAAAAAGGTTTTATATAACTTACCTGATAAAGCTGCTCGGTTTCCTCTGCTTCTTTACAACAATCTCTCAAATAGTCAACCACGGTGAAATATACTTCAACATCAGTGCGAGCAGAATAAAGTGCAGCATCAAAGTCAAAGTCAGGATCTTCTTCTATTCCAATTTTATGACATTCTCCAAGAAATCTTGAATGCAGTTCAATCACATCAAGACTATGATGTACAACATCCCAAAAAGCGTCCAAATGATAAAGTTGATAGTCTGGAGTGCCACAGCAAGCAAGTTTAGCAATCATCAAGTCAATATAAGCATTTTTAAAACATGCGTCCATCTTGTTTCAGTGTCTTGTGGGGCTTTTACTTTGCTTCACAGACTATAAGTACTCCACACTTGCCGCAGAAGTTGCTTGGTTCACACAACTTGCAATTATACTTGTGGCAGTGGCAATGATAATCCTCCACATATCCACAAGCACCGCAATACTCGCAGGTAAGTCCAAGTTGATTTTGTACGTTCATGTTCTCCAACTGAACTTCAGCCAGTCTTTTCTTGGATAGCTTTGACACCTTCATCCGACCATCCTTTCGCAGCTTGATAGGAGTTATGACATGACATTCCTCACATGGCGATAGGGCTGAGTTGATGTTGTCCATCTCCTGAAGCAGTGTCTCCCATTCACCATCATTCATGTTGATGTGATGTGTGTATTCTTTCCCTTCAAACCGTGACGTGCGCACAAAACTCACATAGCGCATATCCAAGTATGAAATGACTTCAAGCCACTTCGTTTGCGTTAAGTATAGTTTGAAGCCAATGTCGCGTAAATTTTTCAAGCTCTGGCACACAATCTTCCACAAAGATGGTGAATAAGCACACCATCTCTCTCCACGTGTGATGCGTAGAAATGGCCCATATTCTCCATGCTCCACAGTAATGGTTAAGTTTGCACCAATTTTAAAGCTGCTGCTGCGCTGCGCTGCGTTGCTTGTCTTGTTCTCCATGGCTGCAACAATGTATTGATGATCCACTCCCTCCAACTGTCTGCTGAGAAATGACTTCACTCTGCTGAGTTCACTCCCTTTTATACCCAACTATCTGCTGAGTCAGCTCCCTTTTCAAAGAACTTACAAACGTTTGAATTCACTTCAACTCGTCCATGGTTGAATCGGACAAGGTCTGATACATTATTTGGAACATCGTCATCATAATGTAGAATAATTCTAGTAGCTACAACTAACATGAGGTCAGTTGCCCAAATTGTATTCGCGTTGATAAATGCTAAATCAATGTTGTAAGTTGATAGTAAATGCAGTTCTTCACATTCATGTAGAAACGAGCGGATGAAACGATCTCTTGGAATGGTCTTTCCAACAGCTTCCCAATGCAGATGTAAATTCTTCACTTGCAGCATCCAATCCGATTCAAAAGCAGGAAGCTTTGAAAACACATAGTCAATATAGTTCACTTTGAAGACGTCATCCATAGTCATACATCTGTCAAGAAGTAATGCCGACATTGTGAAGTATTTTCTCGTCACTCTTCCTTTTATAAAACTTTGATGGTATATGGTGTGTAACTTGTTCAAACTTATTCAATACTCGTGCTTTTATGCTACTTCCATGTAATCAGAGAAATGACTCCACTCTGCTGAGTTCACTCCCTTTTATACCCAACTGGTTGTTGAGTCAAGCTTTTCAAACTTCTTGCAAACGTTTGAATTCACTTCAACTCGTCCATGGTTGAATCGGACAAGCTCTGATACATTCGTCTTCAATGGAACATCATCATCATAATGTAAAATGATTCTTGCAGCTACAACTAACATGAGCTCAACTGCCCAAATTGTATTCACGTTGATAAACGCTGAATCAATGTCGTAAGTTAACGGTAAATGTAGATCTTCACATTCACGTAGAAACGAGCGGACGAAACGATCTCTTGGAATGGTCTTTCCAACAGCTTCCCAATGCTGATGTAAATTCTTCACTTGCAGCATCCAATCCGATTCAAAAGCAGGAAGCTTTGAAAACACATAGTCAGCATAATTCACTTTGAAGACGTCATCCATGGTCTCTACACATCTGTGAAAAAGTAAGGCCGACATTGTCAAGTCTTTTCTCGTCACACAATATCCACTTGTTGACTTGTTGACAGAATGTATTACTAGTTGACTAGTTGACATGTTTCACTCATGCTTTTATACTACTTCCATGTAATCAAAATATGGTGTGTAACTTTGTTAAAAAATTGCTGACTCAGCAGAATTTTACTTGTGTATATGAATGTCTCACTTACAGTTGTCGAGTTGTACAGCTGTTATACAGCAGAGACATCTAGCGGTGAAGTTAACTGACGGTGAAGTTAAATGGTCTGCCAAATGGTATTCATCCGCGAAGAAGCACTGTAATGGCGGTAAAAATGCATACAGCCAGCTGTGCAAATAGCCTATGACTACTTTATAACAAAACTTTACATAAAACTGAATCAAATGGTGAAATTTTCATATAAATCGACCAAGTATAACGAAAGGTATTGTTTTACAAAGTTTCAATTAAGCAAATAACCAAAGTTTGTTTACAAAGTTTGTTTACAAAGTTCACTTTTTATTTATAAAGTTTCAATAAACACTTACCGAAATAATTGTCACTGGATGCCATCCCTTGATCTGATGTGATCCAATTGTAGTTCTACAAATTGTACTTCCTTGCTCCACTCACCAAAATGACTGTCACTGCTGTATGCTCATCCCTTATATACCCCTCTGATGGAACTGAAGCTGACTTGACAGAATGTTGCTCGCCTAGGGGGGGGGGGGGGGGGGGGGGGGGTCGAAAAAATGAAAAATGTTCAGAATCGTCTGAAACGGATAAATATGCAAAAATCACAATTTCGAGGGGGGGGGGGGGGGGGGGGTCGAAAAAATGAAAAATGTTCAGAATCGTCTGAAACGGATAAATATGCAAAAATCACAATTTCGAGGGGGGGGGGGGGGGGGGGGGGGTCGAAAAAATGACAAATGTTCAGAATCGTCTGAAACGGATAAATATGCAAAAATCACAATTTCGAGGGGGGGGGGGGGGGGGTCGAAAAAATGAAAAATGTTCAGAATCGTCTGAAACGGATAAATATGCAAAAATCACAATTTCGAGGGGGGGGGGGGGGGGGTCGAAAAAATGAAAAATGTTCAGAATCGTCTGAAACGGATAAATATGCAAAAATCACAATTTCGAGGGGGGGGGGGGGGGTCGAAAAAATGAAAAATGTTCAGAATCGTCTGAAACGGATAAATATGCAAAAATCACAATTTCGAGGGGGGGGGGGGGGGTCGAAAAAATGAAAAATGTTCAGAATCGTCTGAAACGGATAAATATGCAAAAATCACAATTTCGAGGGGGGGGGGGGGGGGGTCGAAAAAATGAAAAATGTTTAGAATCGTCTGAAACGGATAAATATGCAAAAATCACAATTTCGAGGGGGGGGGGGGGGGGTCGGGTTCATTGGCTTCATGTTGATTGACAGGTCGGGTTCATTGGCTTCATGTTGATTGACTCGGCCAAACCACTTTCGCTCCAGACAGCATCATCTCAGTATGACGTCACAGAGGGTCGCGCCTATCCTAACGCTTATCATGACTTCCGGTCCAGACATCATGACGTCACTTCCGGTCCAGACATCATGATGTCACTTCCGGTCCAGACATGATGACGTCACTTCCGGTCTAGACAGCACTTCCGGTCCAGACATGATGACGTCACGTCCAGACATCATGATGTCACTTCCGGTCCAGACATGATGACGTCACTTCCCGTCCAGACATGATGACGTCACTTCCACTCCAGACAGCACTTCCGGTCTAGACAGCACTTCCGGTCTAGACAGCACTTCCGGTCCAGACGCTATGACGTCATTTCCAGACAGTATGACGTCACAAAGTGCAGTAGAACCCTTATTATCATACTACTCCATTGATTTAGCTAATCAAAATTTCTTGGTTTAACCTAGTGGGTTAACCCAGTCAGTTAAACCAAAGAGTGAATATGGCGGCTGCAATTTCAATCTGGTACTATTTTCGCGGAATGCCCAGTTAATCTGTGGAGTAGGAAGCTGTTATACAATCAGACCGAGCAGCCGTAGAGGTTGGCTGTCGGACAACAACGCACGTGGAGTTAGCATGCCTGGGAATTGCGCTTTTATGCAACAGCCAACCTCTACGGCTGTTGTGTCTGCTGTGCGTTGTTGCTTCAACAGCGAATCTCTTCAGCGGTTCTGTCTGTTGTTATAAGACCTGTCCACTCCGCACACTCACTAGGGATTCCGCGAAAATAATATTCATAAAAGCCGAGCTACTTTTTAAACTATACATACTCTCTATGTTTATACATAGCAGATAGATCCCATCAGATTTCAGCTGTTTTATAACAGCGGACCGGCAAGCATTGTTACAGAACAGCGCACCACGAACCGCTGAAGAGGTTGGCTGTTGAACAGCAACGCTCCACGGGATAACTACTGTAAACCTTTTATATTTGGCATATTTAACTCATCACCAAGCGACATTTCTATTTTTAGAAGCAAATCGCTGTTGTTGCACAAGAGACACACCCGTAAAGCAAAGCGTTTCATTGGTCAATCGTTTCGTCATTTACATACTTATAAACATAAATTAGTACATAAACGTCATAGATATTGTTGTTCATTCACTCAGCAAATCACCTTTGTTGAGAGCCAACGTTCACTTGAATGGTTTGGAAGTTCTAAAAGGATTTGTCTTACATAGTAGTGTTTATTGATCAAACATAATTCGATAAGATATTTTTCAAGAAAGTTAAGGTATGTATTTATCGAAATTTCATTTAAATTTAGTCCTAGATGATTTAATTCTGCTTTCAATCCCGTGTCCAGAGCCATCTTGGTGGCTCGAATGAATTTGTTTTTGTTTCAGTATACTCGTACTGTTGCAGTTACTCGTAAGCAACCAGAAACTGAGCAGTTTGATCATCTTCCTTCTTGTTGTGGTGCGGTCAGTAATTAGGAGTAGATAACTGACAATATTGCAATACCTATTACAAAATAGCGATTTCAGATCTCTCTTTTTTTCAGACCAGGCGATCCGATGGTTGCGTGGCTGTTTGAAAGATCAATTTACATAACGACAGAGTTCTTGTGGGAGCACCATAGACTGATGTATAATTTTCAACAGTTGAATAGTAGAGAAAGAACTATACGTAACGCATAGGATATAAAAATTAAGACCAGGTTATATCACACCAATTCTGCACATTCACAAAAAACTAAGGTATGTGTCGCGGTGAAATTGTTTTTATCTCTTCATATCTGCATTAATATAGGGGTAAAAGGAAAATACATTTTAGCCTGTAAACCGTATATACAGTATGTACAGCGGGCACTAAAGAACAAGTTACAAAAATTTTCCGATGCAAGTTTTAAATATAACAAAATACTCAGTATGATTCCAAGCGACTTTCTTACTTACACCTATTTAAAACATGGAATGGTAACTGACTAGAGTCAGCTAATAATGGAAGCCGTGTTAATACCACCTTGCAAGTGGAACCAGTTTTCGGTATATACATCCCCGGCGCCTTCCATTGTGAGGAAGCCCACGAATGGCGGAACTGTATATGTGTTAAAAAATGCCGTCCTTTTCACAAATAACACTAGGTTTATTAATCACTCTTTTATTCATGTGGTTTTAAGTAAGGTTTCAGCTAGCCTGTAATCGGTATAGAAGACTATAGTCACTGAGGGGTAGGTTTCAACGTAAGAGTTACAATAATGTAGGTTTTTGCAGATTGTTTTAATGTGTGAAAGAGGTCGCGCACGGGTGACTAATACATGAATCGCTATTTCAGGGAAAACATAGCAACAATGGAAAACATCACACTTTTAGTCGTAAAACCGTCCAAACCAAAATCTAAGCCGCCTCAAGCTGAGAAAGTGATATCGAATCCAGCCAGCAACAGCTCGGCTTTGAATCGGAAAACAGTTGCGGCTGGGCCGGATTCGCCAGAACAGAAAATGAAAAATAACGCGCCAAGTTCGGGTCTGTCAGCGAAGCTGCTTAGTGCGGGCACGGCAGCGTGTATTGCAGATGTCATAACGTTTCCCCTGGACACGGCCAAAGTTCGCTTACAGGTAGGAATTGTACATAAGGTGAAGCGCACGTGGATTGTGTGTATCTGTGTGCATGTGGGGAGCATAAACGGGCAGCTGATTTTGTCGAGAAATGATAGTGACATATGGTGAGTCATTTCTTTGATTCGATGGAAAAAGCGAAGCGTGACCAGATTTGTGAATATAAAGCACTGATGAGTGCATTGAGGTACAGGTATTTATGGCGAAATTTAGACCATAGAAGTGCAAGTGTATATAAGAAAGAGGAAATGTTGTGCAGAGCGTTCACGGATCAGGCCCTGGCCTGATGGTAGCTCTAGTGCGGCGACTATGTGGCAAGCAGCTAATCGAGAACTTCCGGTTTTCGTTGACAGGTTCCAGGTGTTGCCTGACTGGCCGCCGTAAGTAAGATGACACAGTGAGAGCATTCGCAACGCCTGTTCACTGCACTCAAAGATCCCTGTACAGAAGAAGACATTTACAGATGAAGAAAGCGAAAGGGTTATTTGTGGCAAAAACATGTTTGGGGAATGTTTTGCAGGGGGTTGGGGGTTTAATGTTAACACGGGTTCTTTTTTGGGGGATTTATTTATCGTCAGTTTTAGCACATTTGGTTGGTTGCACCCTTTTTCCCGGTGTGCATATGAGCGACTGTTTGTGTGGATGTATGAATGTGTTTTCACTGTCTGAAATTTGTTGCATATACGAGAACACATCTCATAAAGATGCCACGTCCCTTTCTTGACAGAATAAAAAAAGAACAAAAAGTCATCCGCATCCCGCACCCACACCCCTTCGACAGTTGTTCTCATGTATGTAACTGTTATATACCGCTTCGAATTCTTACAACATGAGATCAAGAATTGAAGTATTCATTTGAAATGTTGTTGTATTTTGCAGATCCAAGGCGAGGCTTTGGGAGCCGGAAGTGCAGCCGGGAGAATGTACCACGGAATTTTCGGCACGTTATATACAGTGGCCAAGGTGGAGGGAGTGCGGGGGTGGTACGGCGGACTTACAGCGGGTCTCCAGAGACAGATGTGCTTCGCTTCTGTGAGGATCGGTCTCTACGACTCCATGAAGCAAGCCTATATGAATCTGTTCCAAGGTAAATCCTATTTACATTGCTTTTGTTCTTTTTACACGTGAAAAAGGACGAGGGGGAGAGGGTGAAGTCGCAGATGATTAAAACACTGCGTTACTGTGTGATTGCCCGAGGGACGGTTCTTGTTCATATGGAAATACAGAAAATTTATGTTTAACCATTCCATAAGCCGAAGCCGTTGGGGAGGGGGGGGGGGGGTGAGCATTCTTTCAAACACCATGTAACATCAATTGGAAATCGAATTTTTGTTATGTGATTGTTGCTATTGGCTATTGCGTTGTTCTGGAATGGTTACATTTAGCTTGTGTATGTGAACTCGCCTCATTCATCTATGTTTTCTTTCTTCAGGCCTCTAGTTATCACATTCATGTATTTCTGTTTTCTTTTAGCGACTCAGACATTGAATTCTGTGTTCTCTTCCAGAGTTTTTCTCTATTTGTAATAACAGGTTAATACACACATTTGAAAATGAAAAGCACTTAAAAGAACGTAATTAAAGACTGCAGTACAATTTTCAAACCATATTGTTGCCATTTGTTTCGTCGGCTCTAGAATTATAACATTCAGACCAGCTTGACGTGGAGATTTGATGTATGGTTTATTATTATCAGTATTTTTGTGATGTAATCTATCGTAAAAATTCTCGTATGTTTGACTTTAAATAGAATCTCGATGAACATGGTGTAATATTTGAAGTTGCCTGTCTTATATTTGTGTACACTTCCTGATAAATACAAGGGGTTCAAGTGCTGCATAAAACTTAACAAAAGGTCAATAAGGGTCCTGATAATTTTAAATACCGAAACTGACAGCAGTGAGATGTTTAGACGACGACAAACTCGGGACTTACTCTACCACTTTATTGGATCAATTGCCTCTCTCATGTAATAGTCGTTTATTTCACTTTGGGTGCGGAGAGCCAACCGTTTCACCGGGTGTGTCGGTTTTATCTAACAGTGTCGAACAATAGCAGCGGACTGAGCCTGTTGGGCGTGCGTATCTTGGCTGGGATGACGACGGGCGGGATGGCCGTGCTAGCCGCCCAGCCCACCGACGTGGTCAAGGTGCGCATGCAAGCGCAGGGTGCGGGCAAAGCGCGCTACGGCAATGTGCGCCAGGCCTACGCCAGCATCGCCCGCCTCGAGGGTGTCCGTGGGCTGTGGAAAGGTGCGTGTTTGTTTTGTAACTTTTATCAATGTTATCAGTTCAGCTGTAGAATGTTTGCACATAGATGGTGTTGTAAGAGTGCACGGCCAGTGTGTCTGGACTGTTTTTTCACATGCCATATATATGTTAAAGGGATTCTGTGTAATTAGGGATTTCATGGAATCCCTAGGGAATTCGTGTAATGAATAAGCTCATATTGATTATAAAACTATTTTGAAAAATTATCCATTCAGGAAGGCTGTTTAGTTGTTCTTCAAACCTGTGTATCCCTTTTCACATCGAAAGGAGTTAGAATTTATAACATTACCGTCCAACCTAACAGAATTTGGCGTGAAATGTGACATAAGTTACACAGGATAAAAAATATCGCTAAATTCAGGTACTGAAGTATCTCATGAATGACAGTTTGGCAATCGAGTGCTTTGAGTATATTAATTCAAAATCTACTATTAACTTCGTTGAAATACTACATTGTAAACATGAAAATTCTCAATAAAAATATCGAAATTGATTGAGCAAGTTATTACACGAATCCACTAGGGATTTCATGAAATCCCTAATTTCACAGATTCCCTGTAACATATATATTGCTGACGACATGTACTATTTATAGGGTTAAGACGACATCTTATGACGTCAGAAAAAGTCTTAATGTTTGTTTAAGTTAAAAACGAAACTGACTATTTCATCATCAGGGGTGAATGGTTGTGGCGAAATATGTTGCAGGTTTGAAATGACGTCACGAATTTGATGTTTGTTTTCGTTAGGTACACTGCCCAACATGACCCGAAACAGTATCGTGAATGTGACGGAGTTAGTGTCCTATGACCTGATCAAGGAGCACCTGCTGTCGCGGCAGGTGCTGGCCGACGCCATGCCTTGTCACGTGGTCTCCGCCTTCGGCGCTGGCCTCGTCACGACCATCATTGCGTCGCCTGTCGATGTTGTCAAGACCCGCTTCATGAACTCCAGTCAGGGGACGTACACGGGTGCCTTCAACTGTGCTGCCAACATGCTGCGCAAGGAAGGCCCCTCCGCCTTCTATAAGGGGTGAGTTTTAGCACGAAACCCAAAATTAAGGTTTATACAGGTTGAATTGGAGCGCTGTGGGAAAATGGCGGCATTTTGTTCGGCGCTGCCCAGTAAAACATTATCAATCTTTTTAAAAACATTGCTCATTGACCGGAGAGCTTTCGACTGAAGCAGGACGTTTGCTTTATTGTGGGGCGTTTATTCTGTTGACAGTTTCATGCCGTCGTTCATGCGTCTTGGCTCCTGGAATGTCGCCATGTTTGTGACGTACGAACAAATCAAGCGTGTCGTGTGCAAAGCCCGCGAGCCGGAGTCAGACGGTGGCGTGTTCGTGACGCATTACGTCAGCACCAACGACAACAACAGCAACAACACGTCGATGAGTTACATCTACCTGTCGCGTGCGCCGCGTCACTTCTACAGAGAACTCTCCTCAACCACCTAAATTCAGCCCTTCATTGAAATAAGTAAAAAAAGAAAAAGAAGAGAAAAAAAATATGTCTAACTTCCCACGAGTCTCATGATGTCGTAAGTCACGAACTGGAAGGATAGAGGAACGTAGTGCTTGGTACTAAGTGGGCAGTTTATTCAATTGAAATACCGGAGATTCGTAACCCGAGTTTATATCATATTATGTACATACTACATCCATTTGAAGTGCTCAAAAAAGGGTGCGAAAAAGTCTGAGAAACCTTCCGGCGTAGAAAGGGAAATTTGTTTATTTCAGTTTGTAGTGATCACGCAAGCACATGATTTTCTTTGCTAGGTTATAGATGTAACAGCTGTGTTGAAAATCCTTGATTAAATTATAACTGCCTGTCACAGAATATTATCAATAATGGCATAGTGCGTAGAGGTTTGAGTTAAAGTCAATACGGGCAGTAGTTAGACAAGAGTGGTTCCGTTATTGTAACTGAAACAACAATGTGTTCATTTGTGTGTTTTGCGCCTATTGTTTTTTTTTAACATGTCCCGTTTCTATGGTAACTCGACAGAACCCACTGTATGTGTGTGAAAATGATCTCGAGAGTGTAGGTGAAACAAAGCTCTATACAAGGTGTCAGTATGTAAACAACCACAAGTCTGGCGTCCCAGGGTGCATGTGCACTTTGTGCTGCCATTGTTACATCATGCCCAGCGGTGCCATGCGTTGTCGTAATCGTTGTCATAATAGTGCACATGGTTCCTGAACTGATCGGCTGTACTGTCGGTGATAGGACTGTACAAGCACGTCATGCCACCAGACAAATAACCTAGTCATGCCATAAGCGTACCCGCGTCACGTCACAGCGGGCTCTCATTACACATATACATTGCATATCACGGTGTAGTAGGTGTTTATAGATATCCTAATCTACGCAATGTATAATGCTATCGCGCGTGCATTTAAAGTACTTCCTTCTAAGCAAGTGTTGACATTAGTCTTTTCATGGCCTGTCGTTATAGTGTTGTTCTGTGTGTGTGTGGTGCCAGGTCTTCGTTCTACAAGTTCATTGAATGGTTGTGTGTATTTTGTGGGTTTTACCACTTTCTCGCCAGCATAATGTCATTCGGAGAAATGGAGCCAGCTATAATCCGTACCGACCCACCCAAACCCGTTCGGCTTTAAAAGGGTGGTGTAATCCAGCCGCATGGATTCGCCGTGCGCGCACGTTCTATTCAAAAACCTAAACAGCTTCTTTTTTTTTTTTGGCACTAAAGTAAGTAGTGAATGGGCCCCCGGAAAACTAGGCGAGGGGAGGGGGGGGGGGTTCGGGTGAGAAGAGGGGGAGCTGTTCATCCAGCAACAGTACCCTGATCTTCGTACAAGTGAGGCACATGAAGAAGAATATTAATATTGTGGCGGTTTGGGGTTAGCGCTTTCAGACAGCATTTGAGGGAAGGGGGGGGGGGGGGTGGTTGATGGGGAGGGGGGGTCGGGGTATGTAAGTATATTCCGACCATTCTGTGACAACTGTTTTGATTTACATTACGTCAGTAGTTATTGACTTTGACTGCATTTATGAAATTATTTAGTGGCGTGATTCCTGATAGACGTCACGAACGAATGTTGTTTATTCATTAACATTTGTTATGATTCCGTGCTGTGCTGTGCTACTGTTTTGCCTTGGGGGAGGGAGGGGGGGGGGGGGGGTAGTGACTGTCTGGGATTTACTTGTCTTGCGTCTAATACAGTAAACAAATGTACGAGTGCATGCTTGTGTTGTACACGTCCCAAATAACCCACGGCAGTGGTTTGTGTTTTTTTTTCTAAGTCGTGTTCTGTTCTGATTTATTTATTTAATGTCTAGCAAAATGAATGAATATTTAGAACCTAACTGCCGGATTCAAGCACTTTGCATAATCAGTAGCATTTGACTTGCAGCAGTGTGTGTTACCTGTGACGTTGATATTTATTAGGCGTGATGTTAGCGATGTCACCGCGAATTGTAAACGATTCTGCTGTTCTCGTGTATATGCTGGGGGGGGGGGGGGGTGGGGAGGAGGGGTGGCTACGGGGACAAATATCTGGATTTTTGTTCATGTTTATAACGAATACTTTGTACATAAATAATTGTAAAATATCTTTATGACATGTGAAACCGTATCTCGGAGGCCGTATCTTTCGTTTGATCAGTGTTATCTGTGTTATCTCACAGGTAAAGTATTATCTGGGATCAACGAATTTCTGGAGTGAAATGCTAAAATATATACCACACTGGTGTCATAGACATGTACGTTTGTACTCATGCTTAATACATAGCCTTTTAAATGCTTGTTTAATTATCAGCTTGAGTGCGTTTCTGCCACTTAACAGACTGATCTGGTTGATAAAAGTGATAAATATTTGTTATATAGCTGTAAAATTTGGGCAGAAAAGATAATAAATTCATAAACAAGAAAAAAAACAAAAAAAACAATCGCTTTTTGCTTTGTTCGGTCGACAGCTGTTGGATGAGGGTGACATATTTTAACACTCATATACATCGATTAATTCGCGATACACATTTATTCTTGGGCCTTATCACTTCGATCTCTCTGCGATGATACTGCTCATAATTTCTGCAGGAAGCACGGAAATGGAATTTTCCATACCCAATTCTTGTTGTTTGCGTCAATGAATTTTTCTAGGGCAGTCCTTGATTGATCAGCTGATATTGTGCACTAAACAGCCATTTGAATATGCATTTGCTTACAGTAATCACATAATATTTGCTCACTGGATATTCTGCCACTTACGAAGCAGTGAACTTGACCTTTTACCTGACAAATGATGAACTGGCAGGTTGGTTTTCCAAAAAGACCATGTGGTTTGAGGAATGTGGGAGAGGGGAAGGGGTGAGAGCTAACAGGGTGCCAGGCTCGAGGCCGCGCACAAAGATTCTGTCGGAGGGGTTTGGATGGGTACATATGGGCGCGAGAACATACAACTGTAAATTTACTATCGAGTATCGAGGGAGTTTGTGCGTCTGGATGGGGCAGGGAGAGAGGCGCGGGGGGGGGGGGGGATAGGGGCGGGTGTGCTTAATTAATGTGACTCACCAGGAAAACTGGGCAATTTTCCCTTAAGGATGCTGGTTATTAAAGATAGCGGTCTGGGGCGGAACGCCACATGAAATCAATAAAGCACTTTCTCGGGTGACATGCAAAAGATCACTGAACCTAGAAAAATTTGAAACGATAAATAGCCGACTTTTTTCTGAAACATGAAAAGATATCCGAATTTTTTTAGGCTTAATTGAAAAACAACTGGCTGATTTCTGGTATTTCAACAGTAGATTCAAAACGGCATTTTGAAATTTGAGGTTTTTTTCGCACTTATTCTCTATATTTTGGTTACATTACACAATTTCACTCCTCCCCCAACCAGAAAAAAGGTATACAAAATATATATCGTTTTGAGTTAATAATGACATAAGCAAAATCTCTTTTGCCGATTGTCTAAGTTGGGTGGAAATTAATGCAACAGAGAATAATTTATCAAGGAACATTAAGAAAAGTCTTATCTGAAATGGGTTAAGGACCATTAGCACTGATGTTGGCAAGATTACAGGTCAGCACGAGGAGGGCGTTAAAGGAGGTGTGTCAGTCTCATTTGCATAAATTTGAATATGTTGTATTGCATAATGAGGTTCTTATTCACGTCATAATCATATGCTATTTTTCGCGATCCCAGGCCCCCACAAAACATTTCATTGTCCGCTAGAGCATGTTATGGATATAGTGAAAAGTAGACCTTCACCAGTGCAAAGGGACAAAGCAACAGTGGAATTGATTTGGGCTGTTTATTTCTATTTGATTACTTCACTCTTGAAACGTCCATGCAATGACCCAAAATTTGGAACAGATTTCTGAAATGTGAACTTAACAAATACTTACTGCTAAGTTAGCCACAAGTGGCCTTCTTGATAATATTTCACTTTTTCACCTTAATCTGGGAGTATTCATTAAAAAAAATGAAACATTCGGGACTTAGTTGGAATTACATTAAAGTCTTGATAAAAGAAAGAAACCTAGACTTTCATTAAAGGGGAGGGGGGGGGGGGGGGTTACTTTCATAAAGTACTCCGCGTTTCCCACAAAAAGGAGGGGTTATTTTGGATTTTTCCGCCTTTGGTTAAAAAAGAGGGTGTCATTTCAAAATCGGCACTCCTCGTTTAAAGTAAGCAGTTGGCACGTGAGTGCACCTCCCCCTCCCGGCTTATGAGACAATCCCTATTCCGGACATATGTTATCATGGGGTCGAATTTCACACACAGCTCTTATTGTTTGATCAAAACAAAAATTACGTATCTAGCGTAATGCAGTTAAAAGTCGTCCATACCATCAATTTTCGCCTTCAACCAGTAAGAATCTAATTGCAAGTAAGAACTTTTTTTTGACCATATCCGACTTTATCCAGCCGGCATAGTGGCATCAGTGTAGAACAGCCGTCGTTTGCATGTACGTTTGTAAATTTTCAATTAAAATTCTTCCACACTCATTGACTGGTTTAATTGCTTTCAAATTGTTTGTGAATATTCCCCAGATAGTACTCTGTTAATTTTTTTAGAGCTCCGCCACAAACTGGGCTAATGGCCACATTTTTGGTGGTCAAGTTCCCTACTGCAGTTTTCATTGCATTTCTTCAAATAACAAGAAAGTTCTTCAGGTGATCTTTTAGTTAAAAACTGCTTTCTTTGGCGAGCCTCAAAAAATTGGTCTAATTTCGGCACTTGGAAAGTTTTGGGGATCCAGTTTTTCTAAATGGTTCCTCTCCTGAATGTAGTTTTCATTCAGATTGCTTTCACAATTTCTAGGGGTGCTCTGAGGTTTGGTCTCTCCTGAAAATAACTTTTCTAGGGGCGATCTGCCACATATTGGGCAAATGCCGGCTTTTGAAAAAATTTCAGTTATCAGTTTTTCAGAAATGATTCAACGAAATTTTGGTTGGTCTACAAGACTTTTGAATTGATTAACTATAATAGACGGTCACAATGCCCCTGGACATTCTTATTAGCCTCTTAAATTTTGGCATCGCGGCATAATGCTGAGTGCTGCACTGTTCATTTTTTCGCCATTCATATTCCATACGAACCAATGCCCTCTTATAATCAGGCTCATCTGCAATGCTGTCATTCTGTTAAACAAAACAACAACAATATTAGTAAACAGTGTTTATTAATCAAACATATTAATGATAATAGTAATAATAATAACAATAATAATTATTATTATAAATAATTTTAGTTTGGGATTATATGTGGGACTCTCCAGGCATATTAAGTCAGCATGCAAAGAAACCCCTGTAAATTTTTCATATTTCGCATGTTTAACCAAGCGGCACTTCTTTTTTTAGAAGCGAATCGCTGGCTCTGCACAACAGACACACCCGCAAAGCAGAGCGTTCCATTGGTTAAGCCATTTCGCCAATAGCATACTTATAAACATAAATAAATACATAAACATAGGTATTGCTGTTTCATTCACTTAAGAGAACAGCTTTGTTGAGAGTCAACGTTCATTTGTATGATTTGAAAGTTCTCAAAGGATTAGGCCTTACAAAGTGTTTATTAATCAAACATAATTCGATAAGATATATATATATTTTAATTTGAGGTATGTATTTATCGAAATTTATTTAAATTCTGCTGCAGCATTTTTTCTACTTATCTGGTGTCAAAATTAATTTTTCGCTCTGCTGTGATTATTTCGCGAGACTATGATCCGTAATTGTGAAATTGTTATGGATCCAGTATACTGGTACAAGTCGTACTCGTATTGTTTCAATTGAACAACTGAAAACCCCCGAGCCGTTTGCTCCTTCCAATTTTTCTGCCTGGGTCAGTGATTAGAAAAATGACAAATATTGTGAGTTTTCTAATAACTATAAAACACAACGATTTTGAGATCTGGCTTTTCTACTTTCAGACTAGGAGATCCAATGGTTGCGTGGCTGTTTAAAGGATCTACTACATAACTTGTGGGAACAACATAGGTTGATTCTTTAATTTCAGCAAATTAAATAGCAGGGAAAGAACAATACGCAACGCATAGGATATTTAAAATTAAGATCAGGCTATATCACACCAATTCTGCACATTCACCAAATATCTAAGGTATGTGTCTTGGTAAAATTATTTTGATTCACATTTGCATTAAATTAAGAGTGACTAGACCGTTTTCGCTACCGAGCAGCGAAAATTACACTTGGGAGTCACAAAAAATACGATTCTGAACTCTTAACCTCTTACACATCGTTTTATAGGCCCAAAGGTCGAAAATAAGCTCAAAATCGTTCAGTGTCTAACCGTGATATCATTTTTCGTTTTTGGCTTTGACCATGACCGAGGAGATCAAGGTCACCGAGGTATCTCTTACAGATCGTCTTTTAGGCCCAAAGCGTCGAAAATAAGCTCATAATCGCTCTATCTCTAACTGTTTTCGAGATAATGGCCCACTTCCGGTTGTTGGCTTTGACCATGTCCGAGGAGGTCAAGGTCACTAAGGTACCTCTTACATAACATCTTTTAGGCCCAAACAGTCGAAAAAAAGCTCAAAATCCTCTGTCTCTAACCGTTTTCGAGATAATGGCCAACTTCCGGTTTTTGACTTTGATCATGTCCGAGAAGGTCAAGGTCACCGTGATACCTCTTACACATCGCCTTTTATATAAGCTCAGAATTGCTCTACCTGTAACCGTTTTCGAGATAATGGCCCATTTCAGGTTTTTGACTTTGAGCATGTCCGATGAGGTCAAGGTCAGTGAGGTACCTCTTACATATCATCTTTTAGCAGCAAAGGGTCGAAAATAAGCTCAAAATGGCTCTATCTCTAATCTTTTTCGAGATAATGGCCCACTTCCGTTTTTTGATATTGACCATGGCCGAGGATGTCAATCGTTCTCTCAGTTCATGGTTAAAAAATGCGGATTTTACGGCGTCTAATTACCCTCTATCAGTGAGCCAAATTTCATCACCCTTTAGCAAATGAGACTAGAACCGCATTTCCCAAGCGAAATCTTCAACACTTGACAAGCATTAAAAGTTAAAAAGCAAAACTCATTTTGGCATGCGCTCCTCAATCTCCCCTCGGAAACCACGTGGACACCCCCGTTCTCAAATTATATTAATAATTTTGGACTTATTAGTATGTCAATGTTTTATTTGGACAAGTTTTTTCCAATAAAATTGTCATGCCATTGATATATGTTATGCTGGCTCAACGGCTTTATTGATTGAGCGGACTAGCACTTTTTCTCTATGCAGGCAGAGTTCGCGTAACGCCCATAAGCTGTGCGTTTTACTCACCTGTTACTTTGCTTTTAAATGCGTTGTATTTAACACTTGTTATTTATTCTAAAATCAGCTGTGGTCGCATGGCGTTTTAATCGAAGACGCAGACCAGCAGATCAAGTTCTGTGGTCCTAGGCCTGTAGTGTCAGAGAAGAAGCTGAGAAAAGAAAATGAATGTTTACTGTCAAGAAAAAAAGCACCAACGGCTGCCCGCACAGATTCATATAAGCCTTGACCAAGTCAAAAACTTGCCAAGTGTGAAAAACTCAAACGCTGCAGCCAACTTAAACTTGTACACGCATGCTGTGATGGCTTTCATTGAGAGTTGGGCGATCAATACACCGAGGCTGATATCATGCCAGCTTAAACTATTGCTCTCAGAAAATACAGGAGGTTCAACTAGACATATCCAAATTTCATCTTTCTAGCATTAACGGCCTCTGACTAGTTCCATGGACAAACTAAAAAAAAACGAAAAAAATGCCATAACTGCCGCTAAAATTTTCGTACAAATTCAATACACTAGGGGATTTTGGCAAATCCCCAAGTGTAAGAATTAAATACATGGAACTCCGTTTTATTACCACCGCACAAAGGGACCACTTCTCTATAGTTTTGGCTCCTTACATTGTGCAGAACCACATAAGTGGCGGCCACAAATATCACTAGCTTTCATTAATTACCTTGATTTTTTGTGTAGTTCTAAATATAGTTTCAATGTAAGAGTTAAAATTTACATCGTGGGTTTTAACAGATGATTTTAATGTACAATGTATTACACGCTTGGGTGATTAATACAGCAATCATTATTTCAGGGAAAACATAGCAACAAGACAATGGAAGACATCCCACCTGTCCAAAAATCGTCCAAACAAAAATCTTATATTCAAGTTGAGAAAGTGATACAGAATCCAGTAAACAAGAGCACGGCGTTGAATCGGAAACCAGCTGTGGATGGGTCGGATTCATCAGAACAGAAATCGAAAGACAACGCACCAATTTCGGGCCTGTGGAGAAAGCTGCTTAGTGCGGGCACGGCAGCGTGTATTGCAGATGTCATAACGTTTCCCCTGGACACGGCTAAAGTTCGCTTACAGGTAGGAATTGAAGGTAGAGTGAGAGCATTCGCGTCTCCTATTCACTGTGCATATCGTATTAACTGGTGAAGAAAGCGGAAGTAGTTATTTGCGGTAAAACCCTTTTTCATGTTTTCGCAGGGCTTGGGGTTTAATGTTAACACACGTTCCTATTGGGAGAATTTTGTATCGTCATTCTTAGCATATTTATTTGGTTGCATCCTTTTTTGGATGTTCATATGAGTGATTGCCTGTGTCGATGTATAATGCCAAACAAAAAAAGTATGTGAAATTTTTAAAGTTTTTTTAACTCCACTACTATTACCTGTATTACATCAAAATTGAATTGTATAAAGGTCTCACAGAACGGAAAAACTCAAACCACACTGTCTTTCAATTTCGAGATAAAGTCGTTTATAGACAACACAGCTGTTCCAGTATTTTCATATCCAGAGAACCTAGTGGCCATGGCAATAAACTGTCTATAGCAACATATGGGTGTCCGTTAGTTTTGCATAAAATTGTGTTATTTGTGAACCAATATAAAGGCTATAACTTTCCATGCAATATGCAGTACAATTATGTACGAACAGAAAAAATCCTGCACATTGACTAGTCGTTGGAGCAGATTTCTCATGCTTTATAGACAGAAAACCTAATGCTATCCCATCGCTTGATGCCAGAATTTTGCCTCATCATCTCAAGGAAGTGGGTATCATTGTTGAGTCTTTTGCAAACTATGGGGTTCGTGATCACCCTACATGGACGCTAGCCAAACCGTTAGTTTAAGACACCCTTTCATATTTCGCAAAAGAGATAAGATGTTAAAGATCAGTGCAAAGATTACCAATTTTTTTGTTAAAAAAATAGATGGCTCTAAACTAGCAGCCTCAGCAGTAACAGAGTCTTGAATATAAGACTCCCGGATGGATCATCAGTATTCTCCGCAGAAACCTGCTGCTATCCACCAAACTCATCAAGATTAGCGGTTACAAAAATCATGATCTGCGTTGATGTTGTCAATACAGGCACTTGCGAATATCGAAATATTGAACGTTTTAATCCTAGAACGATATCATCAAGTCGGGTAAATAAGGAATTTTCTATTGGGTTCCAAGACATGCAGGAATTTGAGATGACGAGATAGCTGACAGAGCGGCCAAGGACACGTTAAGGGAGAACTGTTCCGATATCCTTGTCTCATGTTCAGACTTTAAATACCACATCCCAAGATAAAGAAACGATCTTTGGCAACGATATTAAAACAAACAAAAGAATAGCACGCTCTTTGGAATCAAATCTGTTGTTGGACGTAAACTGACCGCCTTCAGTAATTTCCTGGACGATATCACACACAGAGTAAGAATAGGACATACATAGATAAGTCAACATATTTTAAGAGGCCAACCGTGATCGAATATGTCAGGTATCATGCATGTTACACAGTGAAGCACATTTTAATAATCTGTACCGACTAAGACCCCCGCTCTCGTCATTTCAGAGCTGGCTCCTCGGAAAACATTACTCGTGACCAGTTTCGATGGGACCACTTTGATTTCGAGCCCAGTCCCTTCGTATTCGGCATTTTCGATGTGGTCTGTGTGCGTGTATTCCGCGTTTGGCTAGCCTTTTCACTACGGTCAGTCGACTTATCCGATTATTGTTTGTTCCTGGCTTGGTCGCCACGGTTTCAGTTGCTGCTTGAAACCTGTTGCCCAAGTATATAAGTCGCATGTTTCGATCTTACGCATCCGCAGTTACTCGTGGCCTACCAATTCAGGGCCGATCTATCGTGATTCCTGTTTCTTGCTGTACACAAGCGACATACCCTTGTTTGCAATGCCTGAAAAGTCAAGCCTGAAAATTAGAAGAACATCCTATGTTCGAAATTTTATTTTCCAATCTACCGAAACAAAAATTGATTGCATAGCTTTTTTGCTCTTCAGTATCTAACTGTGTGTGCACTTTCTGAAATTTGTGGCATAGAACATGCATGACCTGAGAAAAACATTACGGTCTTTTCTTGGAAGCAAAAAACATTAACCACAGATTTTTACTCCCGTCCAGACCTCACCTCTCCAACACAGATTGTTCTAATGTCTGTTATTATAGACACATCTTCGAGTTCTTGCATATTGAGGTTTAATCAATGAAATATTCATTTGAAATGTTGTATTTTGCAGATCCAAGGCGAGACTGTGGGTGCTGGAAGTGCAGCTGGAAGAATGTACCACGGAGTTTCCGGCACTTTATATACTGTGGCAAAAGTTGAGGGAATACGGGGATGGTACGGCGGACTTACAGCGGGTCTCCAGAGACAGATGTGTTTCGCTTCTGTCAGGATCGGTCTCTACGACTCCATGAAGCAAACCTACATGGATTTGTTCCAAGGTGAGCCATATACACTGTCTTTGTTCCTTATTAAATGGAATTGGGAGACGGAGGATGGGTTATACTTTCTTGCAAACTCATGTAACATTAGTTCAAAATCGAATCATCGTTATGCTGTTGTTGCTTGGTGCTATTATGTTGCTATGGAATGGTTACATTTAGCAATGAGTTTCGTAGATAGACTCGTCTCATTCATTATTAAGTTACAAACAGATTAAATAAAAATATGACACCCATGTACAAAACCTAATTAAAGACACAATTTTAAAAACATATTATTGCCTTTTGTTTAGTCAACAGTGGATTGGTAATAACAAAAAGAGCTTAGCGTAGACATTTGATGCGTAGCTTAATTTTCGGTATTTGTGATGTAAGCTATCGTAAATTCACTCGTATTTTTTTATTTTAACTTAAATCTCGACGAACACAATGTTAAGGTTTGGAAGTACCTGTCTTATATTTCTCTACACTTCTTTATACAGATTAGGAGTTCAAGGACTCCAACTTTAAAAAAATAGGCGGGAGAGGATTCTGATAAATTTGAATACAAAAAATGGAAAAAGTGATCAGTTTCAAGAACGTTTCGGCCATCATGTTGCTATTGAAAGCAAAATCGGGACTTGTCAACCTACTTTACCTTATCAGTTGTCTCTCAGATTCCAATTTAAGTATTTAAAAAATTATTAAAAATTTTGAAATATACCAATCTTCTATGTCATCTTGAGTGCAAAGAGCTGTTTCACCGGGTGTGTCGGTTTTATTTTGCAGTGTCGAACAATAGCAGCGGGCTGACCCTGGTGGCCGTGCGTATCCTGGCTGGGATGACGACAGGGGGGATGGCCGTGCTAGCCGCCCAGCCCACCGACGTGGTCAAAGTGCGCATGCAGGCGCAGGGTGCGGGCAAAGCACGCTACGTCAACGTGCGCCAAGCCTACGCCAGCATCGCCCGTCTCGAGGGTGTCCGTGGGTTGTGGAAAGGTGCGTGATCACCGCATTGTCCTATGAAGCAACGGCTTTTGGTTGGTGGATATGGCCGCCCTTTAAAAACTGTGTTTGCGCAACTCTTTAAATTTTCACGAACATGTTTTGGCGTACCCTGTTTGAATATTTGCTTGGCAGTGATGTCACGAATTCGATGTTTGCTTTCTTTAGGTACACTGCCCAACATGACCCGAAACAGTATCGTGAATGTGACGGAGTTGGTGTCCTATGACCTGATCAAGGAACACCTGTTATCGCGGCAGTTGCTGGCCGACGCCATGCCTTGTCACGTGGTGTCTGCTTTCGGCGCCGGCCTCGTCACGACCATCATTGCGTCGCCTGTCGATGTTGTAAAGACTCGTTTCATGAACTCCAGTAAGGGCATGTACACGGGCGTACTCAACTGTGCTGCCAGCATGCTGCGCAAAGAAGGCCTCTCGGCCTTCTACAAGGGGTGAGTTCGCCAAGGAAAGGCCCGCCTCCACCTCCCAAAAAATAATGCTAATGCTAATAATAATAATAATAATAATAATAATAATAATAATAGAATAATAAACGTAATATCAAGGTCTTTAGAAACTTGAAAGTAACATAAAAAGTAACATTTGAATGTGCCCAGATGTAGACGGATATAGATCTTGCTTGTTTAATTTGGGAATTTTTGTTTTTTATTAGTTTCATGCCCTCGTTCATGCGCCTCGGCTCCTGGAATGTCGCCATGTTTGTGACGTATGAACAAATCAAGCGTGTCGTGTGCAAAGCCCGCGAGCCGGAGTCCGACGGTGGCGTGTTCGTGACGCATTACGTCAGCACCAACGAGAACAACAGCAACAACACGTCAATGAGTTACATTTATCTGACGAGGGCACCGCGTCACTTCTACAGAGAACTCCCATAATTGATGAAACAGAGTTTTGCTCATTTCAATAAATAAACAAAACAATTGTCCAACTTTTCATGAGTTTCACGATTTTGGAAGGTTTATTTTCATAAGGCACGACCTAGTAGGATAGTGGAACGCATTGCTTGGTAGTAAGTTGGCAATATATTCAACTGAAATAGTGCAGATTTCTAGCAGAGTTTGTATGTACGGTGTCCGGAAAAAATGGCACCGGTAAAAATGGCACCGGAAAAAATGGCACTGGAAAATATGGCACCGGAAAAAAATGGCACTTTTGAAACAACGGAAAAAATGGCACCTTTGTTTCTTACATTTTCCAATATTTTATTTATTTCACTTCATACTTTAGCAATAGAGAAGTCTTGCCTATTACATATTTGACATAAAATTGTAAATTAAATTTCACTTAATTTTCATTTATCATTTATTTATTACAAGGTCCATAGTTAGGATAAAAATTTTCTCTTCAGGTTTACTGCGTACGATTTATATAATTCACTGAATTATTTCCATTTAACTGTTCACCATGAAATTTTAGCATTTTTGAGTAAAATACTGCGATATGCATGCGTTTATATAAGAAGTATAACAAATAAATGTCCAGAGTTAAGGGGAAAGGAACCCTGCGGATACGTCCTGGAAACGTTCAGGGTAAGGTTGAAGGACCATAAAAGAACCCCAGTGAGCAATACTATTACACATTTCCATAGATAAAACGTTACGTAAAAATTCATCATGTGCTAACGTAAATGTGTATCGAGTTGTTTGTGTAACTTTTAAAAATTGGTCATTGATATATGAAATGATTCTTTTTTCAACTGAAATTCTATTTTTTATTCAGGGTTTAATACACATGTGATGCAAAAAAGTGCCATTTTTCCGTATGTTCAAAAGTGCCATTTTTCCAGTGGCATTTTTGCCGTTGCCATTTTTTTCCGGTGCCATTTTTGCCGGTGGCATTTTTTTTTCGTAACGAAAAAGGTTGATAACATTTGTTTATTTGTTTTTCTCAGTTTTGTAGTCATCATGTAAATACACAGTTCTGTTATCATCATGTAAATACAAAGTTCTGGTATCATCATGTAAATACAAAGTTCTGTTAGGCTAGGTTCTAGATGCAACAGCTGTGCTGAAATGAAAGTTCTTGGTTGAATTATAACTGCCTGTCATAAAATGTTGTCCATAAGAGTATATATTTCGTAGCGATTTGAGCTAAACTCATCACGTCACATTTAATGGATAAACGACCAATACAGAAAAAGTCTGGTTCGGTCACTGTATTAAAAACAATGTGTTCATTTGTGTGTATCGTGCCTCGTGTTTTACATGTGTCATCTTTATGTGGTAATTGGGCACAGATGACTGTGTGAAAGAAAGATAGTGTAGATGGAAACAAAACCGTGTACAAGGTTCAATCCACACGCAACACAAGAGGCCCCTTATTCCAGGGTGTATGTACTGGATAACCCACAAAATGTCATGCCCCTAGCCAAATAACTTGCCATAATCGTGCCCTGCGTCAGAGCATGATCTCATACACATACGCAGTTTTCATAGCCTTGTAGTTTAGCTTTTTATAGATTTGCAAGTTTTCACAATGATGATGCAATAGTGAAGTACATCCTTCTGAGTAAATGTGTTGATATTAGTCTTTTCATGGCCTGTCGTTGCAGTGTTATTCGGTGTGTGTGTGTGTGTGTGAGTGGTGCCAGGTCTTAGTTCTGGAAGTTCATTGAGTGATTGGATTTGTGTATTCTGTGGGTTTCAGCACTTTCTGTGGAGCATGATCTCATTCGAAGAAATAGGGCCACTGTAACTCGTACCGACCCACCCAAACCCCGTTGGCTTTGACAGCGTGGTGTAATTCAGCCGTATTGATTCGCCCGTATATGCACGTTCTATTAAAAAAACTAGATTAGCCCAGTTAGACTGGATTGATAGGGAGTTCTTGTGGGTGACGGCGGAGATAGGGGTGGGATTGGGGTGCTGGTTGTTCAACAAGCAATGGTAGCTATTCGTGAAATTGAAGAACAATATTAACATTATAATGGTGGGCTAAGGACTTTCAGACAGCTTTTTCTGGGTAGAGAGAGAGGGGTGGTGGTGGTGGTGGTGGGGAGATATGCTGGCGTATTCAGACGGTACTGTCACAAATGCGCTGATTTACATTATTTAGTAGTTGTTAACACTGAACGCATTTATGTAACCATTTAGTGGTGCTCAGTCATAAGTAATATAATATTTACTGTGAGGCTGTGATATGCTGCTTGATGTATGCTGTTGATTTCTGAGGCGCGCGTGTGTGGGGGGGGGGGGGGGGGGGAGTCATCGGAAGGATTTACTTGTCTTGTGTCTAACATAGTAAACAAATGTACATGTGATTGTGTTTTACGTCCCAAATGACCCCTGAGAAATACTGTGTGAGCAGGTGGAAAAAGAAAAGAGAACATGTTGTGTTTTTCTCCAGCTCTGTATATTCATATTTATTTATTGCAAAATGAATGTACATTCCAGACGTGACTGCAGGATTCAAGACGTGGCATAATCAGTAGCATTTTACTTGAAGCATTCTGTGATACGTGATATTAGCGATGTTGTGGCTAGTTCTAAAGAACTCTTTTGTTTTCGATTTTGAGGGGGGGAGGGGGTGGGCTGGGGGAGGGGGTGACCGGAACAGATCGCTGCAGTTTGTTTATATTTTTATTTGGTGTGATGTTAGCGATGTGACGGCGAATTCTAAAGAGTTTTGCTGTTCTTGTGTTTGTGTTGGAGTTTGGGGTGGGGGGGGGGGGGTGGGGACTGGTTACCGGACGGATCGCTACATTTATGTTTATGTCTATAACGAATACTTTGTAGGAATCCAAGTTCTGTACATGAGTAATAGTAGCATGTTATGCCAACCCGTATCTCAGAAGCTATTTTCTCAAAAGGGAAGCATCATCTTGGACCAGCGAATTTCCACATTAAAATGATAAATATGTACCAAATTTCAGTGTCTCAGATATACAGTTTGTTTTCGTGTTAAATGCATGGTTATTTAATTGCTTGTTTGACTATCAGCTTGAGAACATGTAAAGGACTGATCTGGTCGATAATTGTTTTATAGGTATAAATATATTAAACGTTAATACTTTGCTAAAAAAATACAAACAAACATACAAAGTAACGGTTTTTGTTTTGTTCGTTCGTCAGTCAGCTGTTGTGTGACTACCCCCTCCCCCAGGATAAAAGGGTATATCTCCAGGGGTGCCACTCATGTACCAACTGGTTCCATGGCTTTTTAATACGACCTGTAAAAGCGGAGTGGTAATTTTGAAACATATCGAAATTCCGAAAGAACTGATTTTTGTGGGAAACTAGGAATGCTAAATGAAAATAAGCCCGCATTTTAACTACAGCGTCTGACCTCAAAATTACTCCCCTTTCTCCACGTTTACGCATGGTAACACAGTTCATACCAAGTGGCCCCCAGTGTTTGGACTGCGTTCAAATTTTCTAAAAACGTTACGTAGGTCGGCCTCTCGTGAAAATAATTTGTTTTGGCGATCCGCCAAAAATTGTTACAATGGTGGCACTCTGTGGTAGCCACTTTCAAAATACATCTTATCCCATAGTTTTGATCGCATTACTTTCAAATTCTGCGTGATTATTTCTTTTGGTAGTCCTGACAAAGACAAAGTGAGAAAGTTTGGCCAACTGGTGACATTTTGTAAGTAGCCAGTTTTCGAAGTTGCCTAACAGTTCTCTCTTGAAAAGTTTGACGATCAACTAAAAATTAGTCAAATGGCAGTATTTTAAATCTTTTTGTGAGCCACTTTCTAAACTACCCCAGCAAACAACCGACGTCTTTTTTCGGTTGGAAAAGGGTTTGATTTTGGTCGCAACGACTTCAAAACACATTCTGAATAAAATAAGGTTGTAAAATAGGTAGAATCACGTCACTACCTATTTCTCCAAAACCGACGTCATTCCGACGTTGCAAAAACGACCAAAAAACGATGAATATTTATTATCGCTCACCGGAAATGGAAGTCATTTTGAAAAAGAGGAAGAAAAAAAGTAATTTCTACATGAAAATTTTAGAATTTTGATGGCGCGTCGGTATTTTTCTTCCTAGATTGTAAAAATATACATGGAAAAGGTTCAGGCGTCACCCTGACGTCTCCCTGACGTCGGATTGTTTGCTCGGACGTTGCTTACTGCAATTTTGATTGGATTTCTTGTAAATATAAGAAGTTACGGAAACAGGACAATTCCCGCGGGAACCTTTCTCACGCGAACTTTATCCGCGGGGACTTTTCCCCGGTATAACTTCCGGTGTCCTTGACCTTCAGGTCACTTTCGAGCCCAAAACCGGAAGTTGGCCTTTATCTCGAAAACGATAAAAGATACAGCAATTTTGATCTCATTTTTCTACCTCCAACTGCTTTTACCATTACCATTTGGTTAATTTCTTCTTTCGTAATGTCTTCACTTTCACGGTTTAGCACAATGCCCATGCACATTATTGTTTTTTTACGTGTGGTTACAGGAGCAAATTCTTACGCACACTGTTAAAGTGAACAAAATAACATCATGCGATCTTATTGCATTTCTTTCTAAATGTCTTCTTTTTATATGAAACCCGAAATATAAAGAAATATTAATAAATAAAATAACAGTATTTTATATCTGCATGGTTATAAGAGGCATAGGTTCACCAGGCATATGATTGCGGCAAAAAAAAATAAAAATAAACTAGACCGAAATTCGCACAGTGAATAAGACCTCACTTGGAATAATAACTTAAAACGGGAGGTAGGTGATATTGCTGTTTGTTAACAATTTTCACATGTCTGAATGTAGAACATCCTCCTAAATACTACCAACTATAGCGTTTTCGAGATAAAGGCCAACTTCCGGTTTGGGGCTCTAAAGTGACCTGGAGGTCAAGGACACCGGAAGTTATGCCTTACGTGTCGTCGTAAGGGTATGAACACCACAATGGTGCGAGTTCCGTGTGATCCCTCCGCAAACGGCCGTTTCCAAACCAGTTAGTGACATACCACCTATGTCAACGATCCGTATCTCCAAGCATCACGTCGAACGTTTCATATTGGGTTGCCAAAAATAAAATTTCAAAAAAAAAAAAATCACAAGAAATGCTGCTCTTCCGACAAATACGGCCGATATGTTAGAAGCTTTTCCATCAAGCCCTTACGTGTTATTTTTTGGAGCTGGCCAAAATATGTTAGAAGATCGGCCAAAACCACCAAATTGCATAAAAACACCAAAACGATACCCCTATAGTAGTTATGGTTCAATTGCTTAATGATTTAGCATGAATGATCACAGGCAGATCTTCAGTGGGATTGTGAATCATGAATAATATTATTTACGTCAATTGCATAGACTATCCAATAAATATATAGTCACAAGACTGGAACAATACAGCCACTTTTATTTATTAACATTTGACAAGCTTTTGGCTTACAAGGGTTATATTAATTTGTCCGAGGAGCCGTTCGTCCTTTTTTTCTTCTTGACAGTTTTTCCGATTTTTTGTGTCTTCTTCTCTGACACTATGGGCTCTAGGACCATAAAATTTGGGACTCATGAAGAGCTTGATCTGAACGTGTGCATGTCACTTTTTATTTTCGTCTTCGATTTCGTTTTCTTTGTTAAAACGCCATTGGAAAAGAGTGGTATTTTTGCAAAAAAAATGCAGAGCATTTAACGTATAGCACAGAACACCACACAGTTGCTTGGCTTTGTGCGAGTTCTAACTGCGTAAACAGATAACACAGTGTATGCCTCATCAGTCAATCAAACCTTAAGTCAACAAAAACCAAACACTCCTCGGCTTGTAAGACGTATTCAAGTTGTGTTGTTTGCTAATATATTTAGCTGGTATTAAGTTATCAACCTATGGAGTTTTTTCTTAATATCGGTCCAATTTTTTTAGAATATTATAAGCCGTATACATGCTGTGCCATAAACTCTGTACATAGTTGCATAACACACTGTGTGCATGTTGTAAAAAATACTTTATATTATTCGAGAAATAACCCACTGAAGGAAGTATTTTTGCGTAAAATGCTTCATATTTTTCAAGAAATAACCCACTGAAGGAAGCATTTTTGCGTTTTAATTTTTGTCAAGTGTTAAAAATTTCGCTAGCGAAATCCGGTTCTAGTTTATATTTGTAATTCCCACAACAAAGGACTCGCATGTCTAAACACATGATTTTTTTGAGAAAACGGCTGATTATCTCAGCCAGGTCAGTTCTGCGAAATACAGTTTTATCACAACAACCAAAGCAAAATAAACACGAAAACTTACTGCCTTATATAAGAGAAATGAAACAAGGAAATTTGTCTTTGTGTCTCTCACAGGCAGCAATATCTTGTTAACACCTGACAAGCCTCTGACTTGCAAGGTGTTTCTGAATTTGTGCGAGCAGCCGTTGGTATCTGTTTTAACACTTGACAAGCCTTTGGCTTGCAAGAGTTATATGAATCTGTGCGAGCAGCCGTTCGTCCTTTATTTTTCTTCTTGACAGTTTTTTTTTTCGATTTTTTGTGTCTTCTTCTTCTTTGACACTATGGGCTCTAGGACCATAAAACTTGGGACTTATGAAGAGCTTGATCTGAACGTGTGCATGTCACTTTTTATTTTCGTCTTCGATTTCGTTTTATTTGTTGAAACGCCATGTGAAAAGGGTGTATTTTTGCAAACAAATGCAGAGTATTTAACGTATTGCACAGAACACCACACAGTTGCTTGGCTTTGTGCGAGCTCTCACTGCGTAAACAGATAACACGGCGAATGCCTGCTCAGTCAGTAAAAGCCAACAAAAACCAAATATTACTCGGCTTATAAGACGTATTCAATCTGTGTTGTTTGCAATATATTATTAAAGAAATAACCCATTGAAGGAAGTATTTTTGCGTTTTAATTTTTGTCAAGTGTTTAACATTTCGCTAGCGAAATAAGGTTCTAGTTAACACTTGACAAGCCTTTGGTTTGCAAGGGTTATATGAATTTGTGCGAGCAGCCGTAAGACGTATTCAAGCTGTGTTGTTTGCTAATATATTTAGCTGGTATTAAGTATCAACCTATGGAGTTTTTTTCTTAACAGTAGTCCGATTTTTTAGAATATTATAAGCCGCATACATGCTGTGCCATAAGCTCTGTACGAATGTAGGAACAGACCCCCCGGACCAGACCCCCCATTTTTGGTAGGAACAGACCCCCCAGGAACAGACCTCTCCCATTATATATATATATATATATATATATATATATATATATATATATATATATATATATATATATATATATATATATATCTATATATATATATATATAATATATATATATATATATATATATCTATATATATATATATATCTGTATTTTACAATTTTCAATTGTTATTTTAAATTGCATGTTTATTATTAATACAACACCTTTTCATCACGATGAAAACATGTGCCAATGCCCTTTCATCATAATGAAAGGGATGAAAGGATAAAAGGATATACTGATGTTGTTTCATCTTGATCAAAGGGTGATCGCAATTGCGATTTGATAAAACTATTAGCAACTAGACCGAATTTCGCTACACGTAGCGAAATAGTACCCACTTGCAAGGGCAGAGACACAACATATTTGGTCAAAGACACATTTTTCAGTGTTTCAAAATAATTGTCAGTTTCCGGATTATTATCTTGAACAAGGCCATCGAAGTGAATATAATGTAACGTCATTTGGGCACAAAAAAATCAAATTCAATTTTCTAACCGTTTTTGAGATACTGGTCCACTTGCAGTTTTTGACCTTGACCATGATGGAGGTCAACATCACCGAGGTACCTCTTATGTAACGTTGTTTAGGCCCAAAGGGTCGAAAATGAACTCAAAATCGCTCTATCTCTAACCGTTTTCGAGATAATAGTCAACTTCCGGTTTTTGATCTTGACCGCGACCCAGAAGGTCAAGGTCACCGAGGTACCTCTTATGTAACGTTGTGTAGGTCCAAAAGGTCGAAAATGAGCTCAAAATCGCTCTATCTCTAACCGTTTTTGAGATAATAGTCAACTTCCGGTTTTTGACCTTGACCGTGATTCAGAAGGTCAAGGTCGCCGAGGTACCTCTTATGTAACGTTGTTTAGGCCCAAAGGGTCGAAAATGAGCTCAAAATCGCTCTATCGCTAACCGTTTTCGAGATAATAGTCAACTTCCGGTTTTTCACCTTGACCGTGACCCAGAAGGTCAAGGTCACCGAGGTACCTCTTATGTAACGTTGTTTAGGCCCAAAGGGTCGAAAATGAGCTCCAAATCGCTCTATCTCTAACCGTTTTCGAGATAATAGTCAACTTCCGGTTTTTGACCTTGACCGTGACCCAGAAGGTCAAGGTCACCGAGGTACCTCTTATGTAACGTTGTTTAGGCCAAAAGGGTCGAAAATGAGCTCAAAATCGCTCTATCGCTAACCGTTTTCGAGATAATAGTCAACTTCCGGTTTTTCACCTTGACCGTGACCCAGAAGGTCAAGGTCACCGAGGTACCTCTTATGTAACGTTGTTTAGGCCCAAAGGGTCGAAAATGAGCTCCAAATCGCTCTATCTCTAACCGTTTTCGAGATAATAGTCAACTTCCGGTTTTTGACCTTGACCGTGACCCAGAAGGTCAAGGTCGCCGAGGTACCTCTTATGTAACGTTGGTTAGGCCCAAAGGGCCGAAAATCAGCTCAAAATCGCTCTATCTCTAACCCTTTTCGAGATAATAGTCAACTTCCGGTTTTTTACCTTGACCGTGACCCAGAAGGTCAAGGTCACCGAGGTACCTCTTATGTAATGTTGTTTAGGCCCACAGGGTCGAAAATGAGCTCAAATCGCTCTATCTCCAACCGTTTTCGAGAAAATAGTCAACTTTCGGTTTTCGACCTTGACCGTGATCCAGAAAGTCAAGGTCACCGAGGTACCTCTTATGTAACGTTGTTTAGGCCCTAAGGGTCGAAAATGAGCTCAAAATCGCTCTATCTCTAACCGTTTTCGAGATGAGTCGGCCTGTCGTTAAGGACGCGTGAAATCACGTGACCTTTGACCTTGGCCCTCAAGATCAAGGTTAGTGATGAATGTTTACCCTTTACTGGGTACGTTTTATGCATTCACAGTGGGATTTAAGCACCTTTATGGCTTTTTTTCGTGATTAATAGGTGTTTCCAAAAATATTTTGACCTCAATTTGACCTTGACCTCTGAGGTGCAAGGTCAAAAAATTTTACGGATTTGACGACAACTCATTACCCTCTATGTCTCTGCCACATGCCGTCTTTTTACGACTAACCCTGTAGGAGGAGTTTTCTGGAAACCTCCGTGACGGAAAAAAAGAGAAAAAAAAGGAAAAAAAAAAGGGCAGAAATTTCGAGAAAAACTACAAACTTATTCCCATTTGCAAACGAAGGGGGATCTTTTCCTACCACTGCAAAAAAAAAGGGGGGTTCTGTTCCTATAGATAGTTGTATAACACAGTGTATGCATGTTGTAAAATACTTTATATTATTCAATTTTTTTATTCAAGAAATAACCCATTGAAGGAAGTATTTTTGCGTTTTAATTTTTGCCAAGTGTTTAACATTTCGCTAGCGAAATACAGTTCTAGTTTTTTTCTTGACAGTGAACGGATTTTTTGTGTCATCTACTCAGCTGACACTACGGGCCCTAGGGTCACGAAAGTTTGGACTTAGGTAGAACTTGATATAAACGTGTGCATGACACTTTTTATTTTCTCCTTCGATTTCGTTTTCTTGTTTCAAACGCCATGTCAAAAGAGTGTATTTTTTGCAAATAAATGTGGAGCATTTATCGCATACCACAGAACGCACAGTTGCTGAGCTCTTTGCGAGCTCTCACTGCATAAATAGATAACACGGCGTATGCCTGATCAGCCAATAAAACCTTGAGTCAACAACAACCAAACACTACACGGCTAATAAGCCGTATTCAAGCTTTGTTGTTTGCAATATTTAACACTTGACAAGCCTTTGGCTTGCAAGAGTTATATGAATTTGTGCGAGCAAAATTCGTCCTTTTTTTTTTTTTTTTTCTTGACACTTTTTTCCGATTTTTTGTGTCTTCTTCTCCTCTGACACTATGGGCCCTACGACCATGAAACTTGGGACTTATGAAGAGCTTGATCTGAACATGTGCATGTCACTTTTTATTTTCGTCTTTGATTTCGTTTTCTTTGTTAAAACGCCATGTGAAAAGAGTGCATTTTTGGCAAGTAAATGCGTAGCATTTAACCCACATTACACACATTTGCACAGTGAGCTTTGTGCGAGCTTTCACTGCGTAAATAGCTAACACGGCGTATGCTAGATCAGTCAATAAAACCTTAAGTCAACAGAAACCAAACACTACTCGGCTTATAAGACATATTCAAGCTGTGTTGTTTGCAATATATTATTCAAGAAATAACCCATTGAAGGAAGTATTTTTGCGTTTTAATTTGTGTCAAGTGTTTAACATTTCGCTAGCGAAGTGAGGTTCTAGTTTAATCAAGAAATAACCCACTGAAGGAATTATTTTTGCGTTTTAATTTTCATCAAGTGTTTAACATTTCTCTAGCGAAATGAGGTTCTAGTTTACCATATTTATTTTGAGCGCTTATAGCGTCCGTTACGAGTGACGATTTCGCAAAGTGATACGGCGTATGACATATTCCGTATACGTCTGTGTATCGAAATTCCACAAATCGAACAAGAATCAAACGCAAGTTTTTGCACTACCCTCAATCTGCCCAGTCTATTTTTAACGAAGTAAGGTGCTACATTTATACAACACAGTTCGGATGAATCGGCAGGCCGGATGCGTTGTTCCTTAATTGTTATTTGTTTTGTTTTTGGTTTTTTTTTGCCACACTTGTCATATTAGCTTATTTCGTTTTTATATGCAGGGGCCGGGGGGGGGGGGGCAGATTACCGACATTACCAACAATGTTTTATTTAGTAGACAAACCATTTTGCATAACCTGAATAATTAATTTAAGGCAACTTGCCAATGCAGACCAATTTTGCCATCCCCATCGCTGTCCGGATTATCTATCTAGGTTTTAAAAAACGATATATATATATATCGTTTCATAAATCGTCTGGCACGATCAACACTTTATTGTGTTTTTTATTTCGTTACGTCATTCATACACCAGGCGACCTAATATCCTCTTATAACCAAACTGATATACATACTGTTATTCCGTTTCTTAAAGTATATTCATTTTTCGGGTTTTGAATAAAAAGAAGGCATTAAGAAAAAAATGCAGAAAGCTGTTGAAAGATCGTATGATATCATTTTGATCACTGTGACAATATGTTTAAGAATTTAATTTGCCTCTATAACCAGGCGTAACAAAGCAACAATGCCCGTGGACATTGTGACGGCCGTGAAGGCAAAGCCATTAGAAAGGTAACAGCACAAAGCTGCCAATTTTGATAAAATCTACATTCGGGAGAAGAACCCATAAGCAACATTGGTATCAAACGGTTATCAAAACCAATCCGACCGGATCTGTGTTACGAACAGCATTGTTCATGTTTTTCTTTATTTATTAATTTCCGATATTGGCCGGTTTTTGCCGAAAGGTCTCAAAGATTCTACAATCCTACTGAAGGTCTGTCTAGAATCATTCCTGTTAAATCTGAAATCGGTTGAACCGTAACTGTTGTAGGAGTATCATTTTTTAGTTTTACGAATTCGGCCTTTTTTCCTATATTCTAGCAGATTTTAGTCAGCCAATAACAAAACAAAAAACTTACATTCCTAAAAACTGGGTGTTCCGGGTGGGGGATTGAATTCACGACCACCATTTTATGGAGTCCCTGTTTTCAACACAGCATCAGCATGTAGTTCATGTACCTATATGTTGGTACCCGGACAAAATGCCGACTGGCAAAACGGTGGCGGATAAAACGTCGACTGTCAAAACGCCGACAAGTGTAAATGTGAATAAAACATCGATTCTTGATCAGAGGTCCCCTTCCAAAGGAGTATTATTGGGAAATCTTCAATATGATTAACAGTTGTACCCCCACCCCTACCATGAAAGTCACCGGGTGCGAACGGAGGAGGTCGAAGGCTTGACCAGGATTAATGTAACCGTCAGGAGTTCAATGGAACGTGATGACCCGTTTTAAGGTGTTCTGTATCTAAGGAGTAATGCATAGTGTATTTAGGGCACTGTTGGTATCTGAGTATGCGAAGTCTAGAACCACTAGCACAGAGCACATCTGGATTCATTGAAGGAACTGAGCTATCTATGCATTTCCACAAAGAAAGAACGGCTGAGACATGTTGAACTAAAGCAGCGAACATAGCCCACATATTCCTCACAGCCCCCCCCCCCCCCCCGCCATCAGTTAAACACGGCCATTAATAGTCCATCAAGAGCTGAAATTTCCAAGTCCAGTCGGTGCATTTTCCCTGGATAAGCCTGGCCCATTTACAATACCGATCCTTGTTAGTACCCATAGAAGCTACACACCAAGTTTAATTAAAATTCCTTCAGTTGTTCTTGAGATACCATGTTAACAAACTCATTCTGATGCTGAATAATTTCCAGGATTTGATAAATTTCAAAGTGCATTTGGCTCATTTTCCTTGGGCCAACCTAACCCATTTACAATACCGATTCTTGTTAGTGCCCATAGAAGCTGCACACCAAGTTTCATTAAAATCATTCCCACTTGCAAACTTCGTTTGGGTCAAATTTGAGGTCAAAGTTTTTCTGACCTCAAAGTGGTTTTCAGAAAACTCCTCCCACAGGGTTTCTCGTAAAAAGACGGCATTTGGCAGAGACATAGAGGGTAATGAGTTGTCGTCATATCCGTAAAATTTTTTGACCGTGCACCTCAGAGGTCAAGGTCAAATTGAGGTCAAAATATTTTTGGAAACACCTATTAATCACGAAAAGTAGCCATAAAGGTGCTCAAATCCCAGTGTGAATGCATAAAACGTACTAAGTAAAGGGTAAAATTTCATCATTAACCTTGATCTTGAGGGTCAAGGTCAAAGGTCACGTGACTTTACGCGCCCTTAACGACAGGCCGACTCATCTTGAAAACGGTGAGAGATAGAGCGATTTTGAGCTCATTTTCGACCCTTTGGGCCTAAACAACGCTACAAAAGAGGTACCTCGCTGACCTTGACCTTCTGGGTCACGGTCAAGGTCAAAAACCGGAAGTTGACTATTATCTCGTAAACGGTTAGAGATAGAGCGATTTTGAGCTCATTTTCGAAACTTTTGGCCTAAACAACGTTACATAAGAGGCACCTCGGTGACCTTGACCTTCTGGGTCACGGTCCAGGTAAAAAACCGGAAGATGACTATTATCTCGTAAACGGTTAGAGATAGAGCGATTTTGAGCTCATTTTCGACCCTTTGGGCCTAAACAACGTTACATAAGAGGTACTTAGGTGACCTTGACCTTCTGGATCACGCTCAAGGTCAAAAAGCCGAAGTTGACTATTATCTCGAAAACGGTTAGAGATGGAGCGATTTTGAGCTCATTTTCGACCCTTTTGGCCTGACCAACGTTACATAGGAGGTACCTCGCTGACCTTTACCTTTTGGGTCATGGTCAAGGTCAAAAACCAGAAGTTGACTATCATCTCGTAAACGGTTAGAGATAGAGCGATTTTGAGCTCATTTTCGACCCTTCGACGGTCAAGGTCAAAAACCGGAAGTTGACTATTATCTCGTAAACGGTTAGAGATAGAGCGATTTTGAGCTCATTTTCGAAACTTTTGGCCTAAACAACGTTACATAAGAGGCACCTCGGTGACCTTGACCTTCTGGGTCACGGTCAAGGACAAAAACCGGAAGATGACTATTATCTCGTAAACGGTTAGAGATAGAGCGATTTTGAGCTCATTTTCGACCCATTGGACCTAAACAACGTTACATAAGAGGTACTTAGGTGACCTTGACCTTCTGGGTCACGGTGAAGGTCAAAAACCGGAAGTTGACTATTATCTCGTAAACGGTTAGAGACAGAGCGATTTTGAGCTCATTTTCGACCCTTTGGGACTAAACAACGTTACATAAGAGGTACCTCGGTGATCTTGACCTTCTGGATCACGCTCAAGGTCAAAAACCGGAAGTTGACTATTATATCGAAAACGGTTAGAGATGGAGCGATTTTGAGCTCATTTTCGACCCTTTTGGCCTGACCAACGTTACATAGGAGGTACCTCGCTGACCTTTACCTTCTGGGTCATGGTCAAGGTCAAAAACCAGAAGTTGACTATATCTCGTAAACGGTTAGAGATAGAGCGATTTTGAGCTCATTTTCGACCCTTTGGATCTAAAGAACGTTACATAAGAGGTACCTCGCTGACCTTGACCTTCTGGGTCACGGTCAAGGCCAAAAACCCGAAGTTGACTATTATCTCGAAAACGGTTAGAGATAGAGCGATTTTGAGCTCATTTTCGACCCATTGGAACTAAACAACGTTACATAAGAGGTACTTAAGTGACCTTGACCTTCTGGGTCACGGTCAAGGTCAAAAACCGGAAGTTGACTATTATCTCATAAACGGTTAGAGATAGAGCGATTTTGGAGTCTAGGCCCAACCCCCCCCCCCAGGCCCTAACCCCCCCGTCAAAACCCCCCCGACTAAAACCCCCCCGGCGGCCTAAACCCCCCTACCCAAAACCCCCCCGTTCTCAAAGAAAATGTGTAATGATAATTTGTTCTGGCGCCTCTTTTCGCACTCGTACGAAAGACAGCCATTTGCTAGATTTTTTTGCTTTACGTACAAATGCCCTCGGTACAATATCTTTGGATTCCCTTTAGCAGATGTGATGTATTCCATGATGGTAGCATGATTTTTCACAGCAATCTGGGTCACTAAATTACCAATTCAAGTGAATCACAATGGATACAAGTCGCATCTACCGCAAGAGAAATTGTAATTTTTAAACTCGACTGATCTCGGAACCGGCATATGAATTGCAAATTTTAATGTGTACACACTCATCAATCGTAAGAGCAATTGCAATTTCAAAAGCTGAGTGCTATCATCAATGGATGTATGAAGTTTCTTTTATAGTGATGATCAATTCCTTCAGTGGTTCGGAAATTGCAATTTTAAACGCCGTGTGATCTCTTCATTCAATGGGCGTTTGAAGTGTAATTGTAAGTGTATCGCAATTACAAAACATAAAATAGACTGAGAACCGGGGGGTTTTGGGTCGGGGGGGGGGGGGTTAAGGCCGCCGGGGGGTTTTAGTCGGGGGGTTTTGACGGGGGGGGGTTAGGGCCGGGGGGGGTTTCGGTCGGGGGGGGGGTTGGGCCTGTTCCCGCGATTTTGAGCTCATTTTGACCATTATATTCTGATGACCAAGTTAAACATCTCCAAACCCAAACCTGTAAAGAAAATGGTAACTTTTAGGAAGCTTAAAGACATTGATGTAGATGCTTTTAGGAAAGATATAGTGTCTACTAATCTGTATGGTAATTACCAGTCATTGGATCTGGATACACTTGTTAGCTCCTACAATACAGAGATGAAGGGTCTACATGAACGTCATGCACCGTTGATAAGTACAACGAAACGTGACAAAAGGGAGCCCTGGTTTAATGAAGAAACGCATGCCAAAAGAACACGATCACGTATTTTTGAACGGCGATATCGTAAAACACGTAGCGACGAGGATAAGGCCGAGTTTCGGAAGCATTGTGATGACTATCAGCATAGTCTTAGTAAGGCTAAAACTGATAATCTTTGTAAAACAGTGTCTCAAAATGAACGCGATCAAAAGGCGCTATATAAGACAATGAATAAAATTATGCACCGAAATCAAACCAATCCGCTACCAGAACATTCATCACCTATGCAATTAGCTGATGATTTTAGTGATTATTTTAGGTCCAAGGTGGATAAAATTCAAGAGCAGTTTGACGAGGATTTGAATTCAGCGTTTGAATTCGATGGGAAAGCCAATAGTGATGACGTTTTCTTGACAGACTTTGTGCCCGTTACGGAGACTGAAGTTCGCAAGTTGATAAGCGAATCGAATACTACCTCATGTGAGCTTGATCCGATTCCCACAGTGTTGCTCAAGCAGTGCACTGATGAATTACTACCAATTATAACAAGAATAGTCAACATGTCAATCACAACTAGCAGAATGCCACATTCTTTCAAGACTGCAGTGATCAGACCGCTTATTAAGAAATCGTCGCTACCCCGAGAATTAAAGAACTATCGACCTGTGTCGAATCTTCCTTATCTATCAAAGTTAGTAGAGCATGCAGTTGGAAATCAACTTATAGCCCATATAACTGAACATAATCTGTGTGAGAATCTCCAGTCTGCATACAAAAAGTTCCATAGTACAGAGACAGCTCTGCTTAAAGTCACTGATGATTTATTCAGAGCCCTAGATCAAAACCATGCAGTCTTTCTGGCCCTACTCGACTTATCAGCGGCCTTTGATACGGTAAACCATTCCGTTCTGCTACGACGCCTTGAACAAACCATGAAGGTCTCGGGATCAGCGTTATTATGGTTCACCTCATATCTCGATGGTAGGACTGCCAAGGTGTGTGTCGATGGTCACTACTCCAAAGAAGATCTACTCACGCGATCTGTGCCCCAAGGATCATGGTTAGGTCCAAGGCTGTATAGTGATTACACACAACCACTTGGGGTCCTCATCAGATTATTACCACTTTTATTCCATATGTACGCAGACGATACCCAAATCAAGAAAGTGTTTAATCCTAAGTTGAAAGAAAACCAAACGTCCGCAATACATCAGTTAGAAAATGGCATCAACCAGATTTCAACCTGGATGAAAAACAATAAGTTGAAATTAAATGAAGAAAAGACTGAGTTTTTGATAATATCAAGCAAAAGAAATCTGTCCAAAATTGACTTTAATTGTTTAGAACTTTCCAATGAAACAGTGTCTGCGTCATCGTGTGCACGAAACTTAGGATTCATGATCGACAGCAGTTTAACTCTTGAAGACCAGGTCGCCCAAGTTAGAAAATCTTGTTTTTACTACCTCAACTGGATAAGAAAAATTAGGAGATATTTGACCACGGGTGCAGCAAAATCACTGGTGCAAGCACTTGTGGTTTCAAAGCTGGATTACTGTAATAGTCTGCTGATCAATGCTCCTGTAAAGTTGATCAATAAGTTACAAAGCGTTCTCAATGCTGCCGCTCGGATAATCGCAGTTGTACCTAAATATGAGCATATCACGCCCACCTTGATGTCTTTACACTGGCTCCCCGTTCAACAGCGTATAAAGTTCAAAGTGCTGCTCATCACTTTCAAGGCTCTAAATAATGAAGCCCCGCAATATATCTCTGAACTGATCGAGACGCACAATCCGACGCGAGCACTTCGTTCTGCCGACGGCCATTTGCTTCACATTCCAAGGACTCGCACAGGGTATGGTGACAGGGCATTTAGCAGGGCCGCCCCTTCACTTTGGAATACGTTACCGAGACATATCAAGTCAGCACAGTCTGTAGAAGAATTTAAGAAGCTTTTAAAGACACACTTATTCCGAGAAGCCTATTATATTTCGTAACTGATGTGCGCTCAGTGGCAAGGCTAAATGAGCGCTATACAAGCGAAACCATGATGATGATGATGATGATTTTCGACCCTTTGGACCTAAACAACATTACATAGGAGGTACCTCGGTGGCCTTGACCTTCTGGGTCACGGTCAAGGTCAAAAATCGGAAGTTGACTATTATCTCGAAAACGGTTAGAGATAGAGCGATTTTGAGCTAATTTTCGACCCTTTGGACCTAAACAACGTTACAGAAGAGGTACCTCGGTGATCTTGACCTTCTGGGTCACGGTCAAGGTCAAAAACCGGAAGTTGACTATTATCTCGTAAACGGTTAGAGATAGAGCGATTTTGAGCTCATTTTGGAGCCTTTTTGGCCTATACAACGTTACATAAGAGGTACCTCGGTGATGTTGACCTTCTGGGTCACGGTCAAGGTCAAAAACCGGAAGTTGACTATTATCTCGAAAACGGTTAGAGATAGAGCGATTTTGAGCTCATTTTAGACCCTTTGGACCTAAACAACGTTACATAAGAGGTACCTCGGTGATGTTGACCTTCTGGGTCACGGTCAAGGTCAAAAACCCGAAGTTGACTATTATCTCGAAAACGGTTAGAGATAGAGCGATTTTGAGCTCATTTTCGACCCTTCGGACCTAAACAACGTTACAGAAGAGGTACCTCGGTGATGTTGACCTTCTGGGTCACGGTCAAGGTAAAAAACCGGAAGTTGACTATTATCTCGAAAACGGTTAGAGATAGAGCGATTTTGAGCTAATTTTCGACCCTTTGGACCTAAACAAGGTTACTGAAGAGGTACCTCGGTGATCTTGACCTTCTGGGTCACGGTCAAGGTCAAAAACCGGAAGTTGACTATTATCTCAAAAACGGTTAGAGATAGAGCGATTTGGAGCTCATTTTCGACCCTTTGGGCCTAAACAACGTTACATAAGAGGTACCTCGCTGACCTTGACCTTCTGGGTCACGGTCTAGGTCAAAAACCGGAAGTTGACTATTATCTCGTAAATGGTTAGAGCTAGAGCGATTTTGAGCTCATTTTCGACCCTTTGGGCCTAAACAACGCTGCATAAGAGGTACCTCGGTGACCTTGACCTTCTGGGTCACGGTCAAGGTCAAAAACCGGAAGTTGACTATTATCTCGTAAACGGTTAGAGATAGAGCGATTTTGAGCTCATTTTGGAGCCTTTTGGCCTATACAACGTTACATAAGAGGTACCTCGGTGATGTTGACCTTCTGGGTCACGGTCAAGATCAAACACCGGAAGTTGACTATTATCTCGAAAACGGTTAGAGATAGAGCGATTTTGAGCTCATTTTCGACCCTTTGGACCTAAACAACGTTACATAAGAGGTACCTCGGTGATGTTGACCTTCTGGGTCACGGTCAAGGTCAAAAACCGGAAGTTGACTATTATCTCGAAAACGGTTAGAGATAGAGCGATTTTGAGCTCATTTTCGACCCTTTGGACCTAAACAACGTTACAGAAGAGGTACCTCGGTGATGTAGACCTTCTGGGTCACGGTCAAGGTCAAAAACCGGAAGTTGACTATTATCTCGAAAACGGTTAGAGATAGAGCGATTTTGAGCTAATTTTCGACCCTTTGGACCTAAACAAGGTTACTGAAGAGGTACCTCGGTGATCTTGACCTTCTGGGTCACGGTCAAGGTTAAAAACCGGAAGTTGAGTATTATCTCGTAAACGGTTAGAGATAGAGCGATTTTGAGCTCATTTTCGACCCTTTGGGCCTAAACAACGTTACATAAGAGGTACCTCGCTGACCTTGACCTTCTGGGTCACGGTCTAGGTCAAAAACCGGAAGTTGACTATTATCTCGTAAATGGTTAGAGCTAGAGCGATTTTGAGCTCATTTTCGACCCTTTGGGCCTAAACAACGCTGCATAAGAGGTACCTCGGTGACCTTGACCTTCTGGGCCACGGTCAAGGTCAAAAACCGGAAGTTGACTATTATCTCGTAAACGGTTAGAGATAGAGCGATTTTGAGCTCATTTTGGAGCCTTTTGGCCTATACAACGTTACATAAGAGGTACCTCGGTGATGTTGACCTTCTGGGTCACGGTCAAGATCAAAAACCGGAAGTTGACTATTATCTCGAAAACGGTTAGAGATAGAGCGATTTTGAGCTCATTTTCGACCCTTTGGACCTAAACAACGTTACAGAAGAGGTACCTCGGTGATGTAGACCTTCTGGGTCACGGTCAAGGTCAAAAACCGGAAGTTGACTATTATCTCGAAAACGGTTAGAGATAGAGCGATTTTGAGCTAATTTTCGACCCTTTGGACCTAAACAAGGTTACTGAAGAGGTACCTCGGTGATCTTGACCTTCTGGGTCACGGTCAAGGTTAAAAACCGGAAGTTGAGTATTATCTCGTAAACGGTTAGAGATAGAGCGATTTTGAGCTCATTTTCGACCCTTTGGGCCTAAACAACGTTACAAAAGAGGTACCTCCTTGACCTTGACCTTCTGGGTCACGGTCAAGGTCAAAAACCGGAAGTTGACTATTATCTCGTAAATGGTTAGAGATAGAGCGATTTTGAGCTCATTTTCGACCCTTTGGGCCTAAACAACGCTGCATAAGAGGTACCTCGGTGACCTTGACCTTATGGGTCACGGTCAAGGTCAAAAATCGGAAGTTGACTATTATCTCGTAAACGGTTAGAGATAGAGCGATTTTGAGCTCATTTTCGAGCCTTTTTGGCCTATACAAAGTTACATAAGAGGTACCTCGGTGATGTTGACCTTCTGGGTCACGGTCAAGGTCAAAAACCCGAGGTTGACTATTATCTCGAAAACGGTTAGAGATAGAGCGATTTTGAGCTCATTTTCGACCCTTTGGACCTAAACAACGTTACAGAAGAGGTACCTCGGTGATGTAGACCTTCTGGGTCACGGTCAAGGTCAAAAACCGGAAGTTGACTATTATCTCGAAAACGGTTAGAGATAGAGCGATTTTGAGCTAATTTTCGACCCTTTGGACCTAAACAAGGTTACTGAAGAGGTACCTCGGTGATCTTGACCTTCTGGGTCACGGTCAAGGTTAAAAACCGGAAGTTGAGTATTATCTCGTAAACGGTTAGAGATAGAGCGATTTTGAGCTCATTTTCGACCCTTTGGGCCTAAACAACGTTACAAAAGAGGTACCTCCTTGACCTTGACCTTCTGGGTCACGGTCAAGGTCAAAAACCGGAAGTTGACTATTATCTCGTAAATGGTTAGAGATAGAGCGATTTTGAGCTCATTTTCGACCCTTTGGGCCTAAACAACGCTGCATAAGAGGTACCTCGGTGACCTTGACCTTATGGGTCACGGTCAAGGTCAAAAATCGGAAGTTGACTATTATCTCGTAAACGGTTAGAGATAGAGCGATTTTGAGCTCATTTTCGAGCCTTTTTGGCCTATACAAAGTTACATAAGAGGTACCTCGGTGATGTTGACCTTCTGGGTCACGGTCAAGGTCAAAAACCCGAGGTTGACTATTATCTCGAAAACGGTTAGAGATAGAGCGATTTTGAGCTCATTTTCGACCCTTCGGACCTAAACAACGTTACAGAAGAGGTACCTCGGTGATGTTGACCTTCTGGGTCACGGTCAAGGTCAAGAACCGGAAGTTGACTATTATCTGGAAAACGGTTAGAGACAGAGCGATTTTGAGCTAATTTTCGACCCTCTGGACCTAAACAAGGTTACTGAAGAGGTACCTCGGTGATCTTGACCTTCTGGGTCACGGTCAAGGTCAAAAACCGGAAGTTGACTATTATCTCGTAAACGGTTAGAGATAGAGCGATTTTGAGCTCATTTTCGACCCTTTGGGCCTAAACGTTACATAAGAGGTACCTCGCTGACCTTGACCTTCTGGGTCACGGTCTAGGTCAAAAACCGGAAGTTGACTATTATCTCGTAAATGGTTAGAGATAGAGCGATTTTGAGCTCATTTTCGACCCTTTGGGCCTAAACAACGCTGCATAAGAGGTACCTCGGTGACCTTGACCTTCTGGGTCACGGTCAAGGTCAAAAATCGGAAGTTGACTATTATCTCGTAAACGGTTAGAGATAGAGCGATTTTGAGCTCATTTTCGACCCTTTGGGCCAAAAAGACGTTATATAAGACGTACCTCGGTTATCTTGACCTCCTCCGTCATGGTCAAGGTCAAAAACTGTAAGTTGACCAGTATCTGAAGAACGGTTAGAAAACTGAATTTGATTTATTTGTCTTTGACCAAATATGTTGTGTCTCTGCCCTTGCAAGTGGGTGCTATTTCGCTACGTGTAGCGAAATTGGTCTAGTTGCTGTTGTTCTTGAGATATCGTGTTAACAATAGTCAATCAAGAGCTGAAATTTTCCAGGTCCAGCTGGTGCATTTTCCTTGGACGAACCTGGCCCATTTACAATACCGATCTGTGTTTGTTTTCATAAAGCTACATAACAAGTTTCATTAAAATCCTTGCAGCAGTTTTTAAATTATCGTGTTAACAAGCTGTTGATGACAGACCGACGCACGGTCGATCGCATGTATTCCCCACCTGTGGGGAATAAATGTGTGTAACGGAATTGAGTGTGTAAGTTCACTATGATCATCCATATACCATATACCAAATATCACATTAAACGTGTTGTCAGGGTGGGATTAGCAACCGATGACGGACAGACGAACAGATCAACAAACGCACAGGCGAACAAAACCTAAAGCCACAGTCCTGGCTGGGCGGCTATAGACGGAGTACAAGGAAATACAAATCTTTTCATCAATAACGTTGTTTACGTCAATTGATCAACAATCAATAACTTGAAGCATAAACAAATTCAATGGCAGAGAACACCCATGTATCATCATATGGCATGTATAGATTATCAAATCAACTCATGCGGTCACGAGACAGGAATAACACTTTTTATGCCTCATAACAAGGGGCTCACTTTGCGAAACACAACATTTTTTCTAGAAAACACAGCTGATGATCCAACCCAGATCAGATTCTCCCAAAATAGGTTTATCACAAAAATTAATGTAAAATAAACACAAAAATGACTACCTTATATCAGAGAAATGAAACGAGGAAATATCTTGTTTGCCACATATTTATTTTGAGCGCTTGTAGCGTCCCTCCCCTACCGGTAGCCATAAATGAAAACAAAAATAAAAATCCCAAGAAAACGTAAACGGTTAGAGATAGAGCTAATTTTCGACCCTTTGGACCTAAACAACGTTACAGAAGAGGTACCTCGGTGATCTTGACCTTCTGGGTCACGGTCAAGGTCAAAAACCGGAAGTTGACTATTATCTCGTAAACGGTTAGAGATAGGGCGATTTTGAGCTCATTTTCGACCCTTTGGGCCTAAACAACGTTACATAAGAGGTACCTCGCTGACCTTGACCTTCTGGGTCACGGTCAAGGTCAAAAACCGGAAGTTGACTATTATCTCGTAAACGGTTAGAGATAGAGCGATTTTGAGCTCATTTTCGACCCTTTGGGCCAAAAAGACGTTAAATAAGACGTACCTCGGTTATCTTGACCTCCTCCGTCATGGTCAAGGTCAAAAACTGTAAGTTGATCAGTATCTGAAGAACGGTTAGAAAACTGAATTTGATTTATTTGTCTTTGACCAAATATGTTGTGTCTCTGCCCTTGCAAGTGGGTGCTATTTCGCTACGTGTAGCGAAATTGGTCTAGTTGCTGTTGTTCTTGAGATATCGTGTTAACAATAGTCAATCAAGAGCTGAAATTTTCCAGGTCCAGCTGGTGCATTTTCCTTGGACGAACCTGGCCCATTTACAATACCGATCTGTGTTTGTTCCCATAAAGCTACATAACAAGTTTCATTAAAATCCTTGCAGCAGTTTTTAAATTATCGTGTTAACAAGCTGTTGATGACACAACATTTTTTCTAGAAAACACAGCTGATGATCTAACCCAAATCATATTCTCCCAAAATAGGTTTATCACAAAAATTAATGTAAAATAAACACAAAAATGACTACCTTATATCAGAGAAATGAAACGAGGAAATATCTTGTTTGCCATATATTTATTTTGAGCTCTTGTAGCGTCCGTTACGAGTGACGATTTCGCAAGTGATCATAGCCCCTTTTACAGATCCGTCACCATTTTGAAAAGGAGGTGGAAAGGCTGTCTAGAAACAAACTACGGGTTCGCAAAAGAATGTTTGTGTGAAAAAGGTATATTAGTGTCGCTATTTTCACCAACCCTGTATTATTATTATTATTATTATTAATTTTTCGTGTCTGTGGCCCTTCGATAACCGTTCTTATACCAGACTACTTTTTAAAAATAGAGGCATAAACACAAAAATACAAAAAAAAAAAAAAAAAAAAATAGTGAATACACATAGATTGGTGAAAACATACGAAACTTGTATACCTTGTCACACAAAAATTCTGTTGTCAAGCGGTGGTTTGTTTTAGTTCTTTTTCTCGACTTTTTCTTTCCTGTCATTTTCAATCTCTGATCGGGGCGCTTCCGGTCTTTTTCAAATTTTCAGACAGCTACTACAGTATCTTAACCAATTCTTATTTATTTGCACTGAAATTAAAGTAAATGAAGTTTAAAAAAATCGCCATTAAATAACTCTAGGTAGAATAAATAAATAAAATAAAACTTAAATATGGCGGACGTAAACTGGCGCTTCCTGGCGCAACATCACGGCTTCGGTCAATATTCAATATTGACTTCTGAACGTATATGTTTTGTTGTTATAAAACTGTTTGAAGTTTCTAGACAGATTTCTGACCCCTCTGGACAAAAAGCGAATACAGAGTTGTGCTGAGGCGGACTGACATCGTGTGGGCACGCTGTATGGCCTAAACCGGAACTAATTATTTATAAACAGTAAGTGTCACTGCAATTTTGAGCGAATTTTCGAATCCCTTATCGGTGATAATTAAGACGATATTGTGTAGAAGTACTTACATACGTGAACATACGGTTGTAGTACGGAGGCCGGACCCCGGGCGGGCATATTTCAAGTCCAAAACGGAAACACGGCCATTATCTCGAAATGTGTTGGTAAAGGGGCGATTCTGAAGAGATTTTTTACCCCTTTGCGCTGTGGGGGGTGGTTATATTTTTCTTTGATATAGTTTCATTCATATGCTTGTATCACTTGTTGTGAATCTGAAAATAAAAAGAAACTGATCTAAATCTCGTCTTTTGCATTAAAAAATACTCGTCTGGAACTAATCTATATTCCGTTTCCTCGTCTGAAAAATAATCTGAAACTCGTCTAAAACACATATCAAAATTTGACCAGAAATAGATGTGTTTCAGACATTTCAAAATAGACTAGACGTAGACGAGAAAAACTCGTCTATAACTCGTGCGCAAACATATCTAAATCTCGTCTAAAACGCGTAAATATGTTTGCTTGTTCCTGTGCTTTTCTTTTTGACGATGTACTATTCCTATTGTACCTGCCCAAACTGCGCACAGACAGTTTTCTGTCCAGTTCCGTAGCCCGCGAACTTGGGTACTTCTTTTATTCTACGCCGGATAACTGATTTAGTGTCTTACAACGTTTTTCAAAATGTCACGTTTGAAGTGATCGGTCATTCTAAAACTAGAGCAGTGTGCATAGCCCACATATTCCCCACAGGCCCCCTTCCCCCATTAGTTAAACACGACCATCAATAGTCAATCAAGAGCTGAAATTTTCCAGCTGGTCCATTTTTGCTTGGACGAACCTGGCCCATTTACAATACCGTCTGTGTTTAGTCACATAGAAGCTACATACCAAGTTTCATTAAAATCCTTGCAGCAGTTTTTAAGTTATCGTGTTAACAAGCTCATGATGACAGACCGACCGACCGACACGCGGTCGATCGCGTATATTCCCAACAGGTTCTACCTGTGGGTAATAAATAACAAAAGTACAAAAGGGTCGCAGCCCAAGGTGGGGGGGGGGGGGCATTCATGTACCAACTGGTTACCATGCGTGCCCTTAAAATGACCCCTTAATCGCACGGGGTGCTGATTTTGAAATAACACCCCTTTTTTTAATCAAACGCGGCGAAAAATTCCGAAAAAACCTCCTTTTTGTAGAAAACGCAGAGCACTTAATTAAAATTACCCTACTTTTTTAAACGAAATTACGTATGTGCGACAGGTCTGGCCTAAAACTCCCCGCCCCCCTCCGTTTTTTTTGCACACGCATGGCAACACAAATGCCCCCCCCCCCCTTCCCCGCCCGGGGGTTGCAGTTTTTGATCACGCATAAACCCAAACTGTGAAACCCTCGGGTCTCATCCACAGTCCTGTTTATTGTTATTTATTTTTTCCGGGGTGGAGGCAAAAACCACTCTACAAACAGCCTGAAGAAAACTGAAAAAATTTCCAACAGGCACTCGTGAAAATGGGGCAGTTTTTATGCCATTTAATTTTCGTCAAATGAATTTTTCGACACCACAAACTTATTTCTCTCACTGGCGATATTGGAGCATGACGAGGACATGAAATGACGTGCTGTCACCAGAGCGGAGAACGGGCGTCTTGTAATAAGGACACGCTGAACGAACTGTTGGCACACATCAAACCCAAAAGTCCCACTTTATAACCAGGCTACTCAGACAGCTTAAGCAAAAGAATAGAGGCAGCAAATCTGTTTATTTATTTTTATTTTTCTTGTTGAAATTTTTGCACTGATTCATCTTACGTTTGTATTAATATCCTTTTCATCGAGAAATTGTCCTACAGCAACAAAATTTTTACATGTCAAATTTCCTTTTGAAAAGTTACCTGTAAACATAGTGGGTCACCCAATTAAAGAAAATAAGATTTCAAATTATTTTCAAAGGTTAATTATTCCGTTCAGCTTGAGTGTGTCACAGAGCGTACACCTGCCCTGAGTGTGTCACAGAGCATATACCTGCCCTGAGCGTGTCACAGAGCGTACACCTACCCTGAGTGTGTCACAGAGCGTACAACTGCCCTGAGTGTGTCACAGGGCGTACGTCGGCCCTGACAGTGTCACAGAGCAAACATCTGCCCTGAGAATATCACAGAGCATGCACCTGCCTTGAGAGTGTCACAGAGCATATACCTGCCCTGAGTGTGTCACAGAGCATACACCTGCCCTGAGGGTGTAATTCAAGGTCTATCTCGCAGCCTTACTTAAGGTACATGGCCTCCAAGGTACATAATTAAAAGGTCACCAGCTGCAACCCCCTCCCTCCCAAGTCCCCAAGTGTGATTGAGAGCTTAGTGAGAAAGGATTTCAGAGCTGAGAACTCCTGAACAGATGATGGACACATGTATAACCTCGAAGTCACAGCACAGCATGCCTTATAATAAGTAGCCCCCCCCCCCCCCCGAGTATGCAATTAATATTTCCAAAAAAATTCCTAAAATATTATTCCCCGGCTGATAGAACTCATATATTAATATGCATGAGTGATATTTCTTTTTCACTGACAACATTTGCTTAGATTTCCGTGTTACACAAATTCTCCTGCAGGAAATTCGCGCAATGAAGCACTACAAAATTCACGAATTCGCGCACTGAAGCACTACAAGCTCAGGGAATACACGCATTCCCTAAAAGTCGCAGCGTGTACGTGAATTGCCAGGAAATTTCTGGGAATACACGAATTCCCTGTAATTAACAGATATGTTTAGTTTCAATGCACACGCTCGGCAATACTTTGTTTTTAACGACGGGAATAAATGTTATTTATTACCACAGTGCTGCCACCAAAATTGCGAATTTATTCATTTTAAAACCATATAATCTGTGTTCATTGTAGTTTAGTATGATTTTTTTTATTAAACCGCAGACGAATACCACATTGATATTTTTCAATGTCTGTAAGCATTTGAAGTACAGTCACGGATCCTGTAATCTGATTGGTTGTTCATTGGTGGGTGTGTGCGAATGAGTGGTCTACTAAGTCCACTTATATATCCCATTTAAAGATCTATCAAAGAGGTTACGATAAACTCTACTTATCGCAATGACACAAAGTCCACAGCAGGCCATGGTTATAACGCTCGGTGGGGACAACGAACTCTATTTACTGTCTTTTAAACGGTGTGCTGATTACATCGTGATTTAATGTTTTCTATTGTGTGTTTCTGTGGGCTGAGCAGACAGTGGATTCGAGAACTCTTTCTCCCTGTATTCAGAATCCGACACCAGAAAGCCCCCCCCCCCGCCCCCTCCCACCGCTTTCCCACCACCACACTCTCCCTCAAGTGCAGATTAAGGACCTGTTGGTTTGGGGAGAATACCATTAAGTGTTGTCCAATCAGGATGGCCAAGACAAAACTTTACCAATTTTGATGCCACGGTATTTGATACCATAAGGTGGTACGGACATGCCATCCCCCCCCCACCCACCTCCCCTTCAAAAAAAAATAAATAATTAAAAAAAGCACTACAACCACTATTAGAGCGCTTCGTGGCTATTTACCAGTAATGAATGAGCACACAGTGCCGACAGCTATTGCGTCATCGCGTCGGTTTTCTATGTGATGACTAAGCACGAGGCACGAGCGAGTAGGCGAGCTCAGTGGTGGGGTTACTTCGCTATAACTCAACGGGAGAGTGACTGACGGAATATCAGAATGTTGTGGGTTCGAATCCCACTGGCAACACCTTGACCTCACGCGCAATCTAGTCTTTTCCCGCGTGTGTTTGTTTTATGATGAATACAGCAATGTCTGACTGAACAAAGTAACAATCTCCCCTTCCATCTCAGTTTTACTCATCGTCACTTCAAGACCAGACTGCTTAAGGGCAATAAAAAAAGATACCACTTTATTGAGAAACACCGCTCGTAAAAAAAAGACTTTTTTTTAAGAGGAACGCTCCAAAGTGTAAAACCAAAACGATCACTTCAGTTTGGTGGGTCAACAAGTTTGATGGTTCAAAAATCGACCTACACAGATTCTCTCTCCTCCCTCTCTCTTTCCCTCCCCTCCCTCCCTTTCTCTCTCTCCCCCTCCCTCTCTCTCTCTCCTTCCTCTCCCCATCCCGCCCTTTCTCCCTCCTTCTATATTCAGTGTACGCTATTCTGATTTATTTTGATCTATTCCTACACAACGAGCATAGCTGCCCTTGACGAAATCAGTCCACGCCATTTCCTCGCACTATACCACTAACGAACGGAGACACCAACAACCCACCATCAGGAACCCCCCTCCCCTCCCCCCCAATAAAAAAAACCTTGTCCCCTTCATATACTCAAGTGCGCCGATGAGGACCTGATGGCATCAACTGCTGACCTTCTGACAGCGTAATGAAAGTGGCATGAATAGACAATCATACACGAGTGCTTAGTGACTACCAAAAATAACAGCGAATGCACTGCCCCCAACTATTGCGTCATCTCGTAGGTTTTGCATGTATTGACTAAGAACCACACGACACGTCAGGCGAGCTAAGTGGTGGGGTTACTTCGCTATAACTCAACGGATAGAGTAACTGACTTTTAATCAGTATGTTGTAGGTTCGAATCCTACTGGCAAAACCTTGACCTCACACGCAATCTCGTCTTTTGCTGCTTATTTTAGTTTTTTTATTTTATATAACAGAAATACAGCAATGTGCGTCTGAACAAAATGAGAATCTGGTGTTTTAAAGCACTCAACATTATAACGAGCCTTATCACGAAAACCCACTTATTGGTCAATGCATTCACTAGAGTTAAAACAAAATATAACATGACCATTTGGTCGGCATGGGGACGACTCGGCATTTTAAAAACCTAACGGCGGGGTTTAAATAATAACAAAACAACGATAATAATAATAATAATAATAATAATAATAATAATAATAATAATAATAACAACAACAACAACTAGAGCAGTGTGCAAAGCCCACATATTCTCCACAGGCCCTCCATCAGTTAAACACGGCCATCAATAGTCAATCAAGAGCTGAAATTTTCTAAATCCAGCTGGTGCATATTCCTTGACGAACCTGACCCATTTACAATACCGATCTGTGTTTGTTCCCATAGAAGCTACATACCAAGTTTCATTAACATCCTTGCAGCAGTTTTTAAGTTATCGTGTTGACAAGCTGTTGACGACCGACAGACCGACACACGTTCGATCGCATATATTCCCTACATGTGGGGAATAAATAAATAAATAATAATAATATCCGTCTTTTTTTCCTTTCGAACTATCAATTAATGGGTGATAGGGTGATAGGGTGATGGGTCGGTGAGCAATGACGCACAAATAGCAAATAGCAATGACGCACTGTGCGGAGTCACCGCATGGCAGGGGTGGATTTTTATTGCTTGTGTGGGAGGGGATGGTGGGAGGGGGGGGGGGTTAAACTAAACCTTTCACAGTATTTTATGATGATATTATTACAGTTCCGGTACACAGCGCCCGGGGTAAATCTCGGTGACCCAAACATTCCCCGAACAGCAAACACAAAACAGTTCAAATATTGGAGAGAACTGCGCGAAAAATCGACACAAAACAAGTCAAATATTGCACGGAGCTGAGTAAAAATTCGGCCCAAAACAGTTCATATGTTGCGCGGAACTGCGTGATAAATCGGCACAGAACAGTTCAAATATTGCAGGGAACTGCGAGAAAACCTGGTGCAAAACACGCTTTTTGGGTCAGTTTTGGGACATACATGTTTAAGCTATCCAGTTTCCACACAAGAAAACAAAAGACAAACGAAGAATTCGCTACTACAAAAAGAAAAATCTCCTTTCTGTTGTATCACAGAAATCCCATTATGACGTCATTCGACTCCATGACGACGAGTAGTGTTGCCCTGGCATCAGGATTTATTGCCACATGGTCAACAGCCGCCCGTGGGCTTATCACACCCGGCATAAGGTAAACATTTCATGTGGAATGTGGGACATCTCAGTCGAATTTCGGTACCTGCAACAAAAACGGAATTAAAAAAAAAAACTACTGTATCTATGTTACACAGTAAGTCTAATTTTAGGTTTGGTGTACTTGGCCTAGAACTAGGTTAACCCCCAGTGACTGACGTAGTGAGTCACCATTCCATGCACTGAAGTACTTGTAAGTACGAAGGCTCCTTGGAATCATGCCTTGAGTATTTTGGTATACTTGAAGCTTGCATCTGAGAGCTCGTGTAACATATTTTGTCCCTTTTTTGTGACGAAGGCACTAAGTTTACAAGTCTTGTTTATATATATTGTTCACATGTCTTGTTTACTCAGAATATCGACGTTTCGCCCCCTGACCGTTTACATTTTGGCTTGCAAAAATATTTATAGCTTCTCCCCTCACCCCTACCCCTAAAATACCAGTGTATAAGTAGAACTGCTATACAAGTCCATGTAAGTAAAATAAAAAGTAAGCTCAATATAAAGTGGCGACTTCTGCACCCGTCTCTTTTATGTGAAGGTGGAGGGTGAGACGGGGGGGGGGGGGAGGGAGTATGGATACACTCACCTGAGGTGAGGCGTTGCATGGTGAAATGGCCGCTCATGTTGCCGTATGTTGTCTGAAAAAACGTACAGCTGCAGTATGTAAATTCTGCCCCTGGGGTCATAACTGGGTATTCGCCTGAAATCAACCAAAACCCGGTACAAACTGCGTTCTCCTAACTAGAGAGTCATGAGCGCAGGAGCACCAGTGCACCGCATTATCGCCTACTGTCACTTCTTTACCTGATAAACTATATCTACCCAACAAAATACTAGAGCTCCCCCATCCCCTCGGTATGTTACAGCTCACCTGTGACGGCAATGCCGTCCACGCGCTCCTCCGTTGCCCCTCCCACCCCGTTTGTTACAGCTCACCTATGACGCCTATGCCGTCCACGCGTTCCTCCGTCCCCCCTCCCACCCCATTTGTTACAGCTCCTCTATGACGCCCATGCCGTCCACGCGTTCCTCCGTCCCCCTTCCCATCCCGTTTGTTACAGCTCACCTATGACGCCCATGCCGTCCAAGCGTTCCTCCATCCCCCCTCCCATCCCGTTTGTTACAGCTCACCTATGACGCCCATGCCGTCCACGCGTTCCTCCGCCCCCCCTCCCCCTCCCACCCCGTTTGTTACAGATCACCTATGACGCCCATGCTGTCCACGCGTTCTCCCCCTTCCACCCCGTTTGTTACAGCTCACCTATGACGCCCATGCCGTCCACGCGTTCCTCCGTCTTCCCTCCCACCCCGTTTGTTACAGATCACCTATGACGCCCATGCTGTCAACGCGTTCCTCCGTCCTCCCTCCCCCTCCCACCCCGTTTGTTACAGCTCACCTATGACGCCCATGCTGTCCACGCGTTCCTCCGTCCTCCCTCCCCCTCCCACCCCGTTTGTTACAGCTCACCTATGACGCCCATGCCGTCAACGCGTTCCTCCGTCTTCCCTCCCACCCCGTTTGTTACAGCTCACCTATGACGCCCATGCCGTCCACGCGTTCCTCCGTCTTCCCTCCCACCCCGTTTGTTACAGCTCACCTATGACGCCCATGCCGTCCACGCGTTCCTTCGTCTTCCCTCCCACCCCGTTTGTTACAGCTCACCTATGACGCCCATGCCGTCTACGCGTTCCTCCTCCCCGTCCTCGTTTGTGATAATCCAGTGGCGTGATATGAGCCTGCACGATTCGTCTTCCGGTGCATCCTCGCGCATGTAGAATCTGTGATATACAGAAACAGTGACATGTAGAACCTGTGATATACAGAAGCTGTGACATGTAGAACCTGTGATATACAGAAGCTGTGACATGTAGAACCTGTGATATACAGAAGCTGTGACATGTAGAACCTGTGATATACAGAAGCTGTGACATGTAGAACCTGTGATATAAAGAAGCTGTGACATATAGAACCTGTGATATGCAACAGCAGAATTTGGATATGTAGAATCTGTGACACTCAATATAGAGATATTTGATATGTAACCTATTGAGTCTTTTTGCTTGTAGAACCTATGACGTGTACGTAGATATCCAAATGACATTTTCTGGCATTTTTATTGCAGAAGTGAAAGTGGGAAAATATAAGAGGGGATATATAAATGGTGAGAGGGGGTGGGGAGTGGGGGTGGGGTGGGGTGGGGAGCTACTCACTGTATTCTATAAACGTGGAAGAAATGCGGGGGCTTGACGGTGCTCTCTTCCGGACAAAACCGTGTGGATACCTTCACCCGAATGTTGCCCGTCCACTCCTCACAGCTCGGATCGTCCAGAAAACTGGGCAAAACAGAAAGAAAACGCTACGCAAACCTAGGCACAGTTATCAAAACTACTACTCTGTCCTGCATATTGATCAAACTAGACTTATTTCTATCTAGGGGAAAAAACCCTGGAGGGCTATGAATGCAGTTTTAAAGTAAATACTTAGGACTTTTTCAACCTGACTTTCAAATCGATGGAAACCACTCTCAAATCCACCCTTAAAGCTTGGGAAGAAAACCTAAAAAATCAATCAATAAATGAAATAAAAATAAAATGTTTTCAAACACGGTTCATTTAAATAATTTTCAAGACAAAGCTCCTTCATCGCCCCGTTCTTGTACCATTTACTCTTTCTCTTTTCCCTCTTTTTACCCAGGTGATTGTTGTATAACTAATTCCTCCCCCAGCCACTCCCCCCCCCCCACCCACACACACTGATTACTTTAATATGGCGCCGTTGACAACCGGGTAACGTCCGCTCTGCAGCTCGCTAGCGTAGTTCATCAAAAACTCGCGGAAATTCTTTGCTGGAAAAGAAACATGCATGACCACTTTATCCATGTTTTCAGTTGAATAACGAAAATGTATACGGGAGTGATGCATTTTCACGAGTCACTCAATGTCTTGTGGCCTGGTGAGAAACTTGGGAAAAAAAAGATTTTTAAGTTGCTTTGTGATTTCTCGGTAAAAACAACTCTCGTGACTGGTGACCAACATCACATTCATCACTCATCACCAACATCACACTCATCACTCATCACCAACATCACACTCACCATTCATCACCAACATCACACTCATCACCAACATCACACTCATCACTCATCACCAACATCACACTCACCATTCATCACCAACATCACACTCATCACTCATCACCAACATCACACTCATCACTCATCACCAACATCACACTCATCACTCATCACCAAAATCACACTCACCATTCATCACCAACATCACACTCATCACTCATCACCAACATCACACTCATCACTCATCGCCAACATCACACTCACCATTCATCACCAACATCACACTCATCACTCATCACCAACATCACACTCACCATTCATCACCAACATCACACTCATCACTCATCACCAACATCACACTCATCACTCATCACCAACATCACACTCATCACCAACATCACACTCATCACTCATCACCAACATCACACCCATCATCCATCACCAACATCACACTCATCACTCATCACCAACATCACACTCACCATTCATCACTCATCACCAACATCACACTCATCTAGTTGATTTCTCTTATGACATGATTATCTCCATGATTTCCTTGCTGGCCAAATTAACTTCTGCTGCAAAATGTGCATAATGCCATGTCGATCACTCCTCTGGTTGAGTACTGAGCACAGGCCAATCACTCCTCTGGTTGAGTACTGAGCACAGGTCAATCACTCCTCTGGTTGAGTACTGAGCACAGGTCAATCACTCCTACGGTTGAGTACTGAGCACAGGTCAATCACTCCTCTGGTTGAGTACTGAGTATCTGGAATACTTGACACTTGCCACAGAAACCTGTCCCATAGCCTTCTCGCTACTGGATCTTCATAAACGGCAGGCTGTGATGAATCCCTCTCTGTGTCAGTAGCCACATCAAAACAGCAGACATAACCCCCCCCCCCACCCCCCTCCCCCACCCAAAATCACTTTTTTTTGTAGGAAACAAACAGCAACGTTGCGAAGGCCCTGCAGTTTTAATGTCCTGGTGAACGTTCTTGAACTACTTAAAGAATTTTTATTTCAAAACGGACTTGAAAGACAAAAACATTTGATAAAATCCACGGAAAACAGGTAAAAATATCTAACTGAACGACCGATACTGGAAAAGGGACGGCCAAAAGACTGAATGATCGATAATTGTGAATTCCGTGATAGGTGACCAAACCCACTGCATTCGCCTAGCTGAGGCAATGGGGAGAGGAATCTTCTATAATTACTTATTCTTGCCCGTTTCATAATTACAATAAAAATTCAATCCGTAACAGAAACACACAAAAACAAAACAACGCGTACCGATAATGAAATAATGCCCGAAGCCGACCCTTGGCAAACCGGTATATTCCGCCGGACAAATGATCTGCCCCGGCGTTAGCCCGTCCCGATCGCTCAGCACTATGTAGTAATTTGTCTGCGAGTGGAAACACTCCGCCAGCATCTCCAGACTGTTAGCCGGCCGATAATCCTACACAAAAGGCGATAAAAAAATTGGTAAAGTGCAGCATGTTTTTTTTTTATATATTTCAATGGTTTCATTTGTACATGGAGCATTTTTATTAATTCCACTCTAGCACAGAAAGTACGAGCGTTATCACAGCCATTGCCTTCAGCTGAAGTTTATTTGACAACGATTCTTTGACAGCATAGTTCAAGGACTTTGACAAAATGATGGCGAACCAATGGTGATTCAGCAAATTATGGGAAAGCGGAAGTCAAAATAAACAAATGATGGGGAGTAGGGCACGACCCTGGAAGGTTTACTATTCATCAAACGGGAGTTATTCCTGACCGCTCTTCTTGGCAAACAATCCCCCTCCTTCTCCCTCCCCCAGCGGAAGTAAAACCAAACTCTATCTTGACCCCACGTAATCCTTACCCTGTAGTTACTTTGTACAATTAGAATTGCTATATTTCTATCCGAGTTGCAAACTCTACACTGAAAAAGTTCAATTTTTATATCACTTTTGAAGTTGTGGCAAAAAAGCACCTTCCTTGACTGCTTTCAGTCATCACGCCATGTGCAACTCGAAGTCATCAGGGAGAGGGCTGATGATTCTTGACACACGGCAGGCGCGTAGCCAGGATTTTTTTTTTGTTACGCACTTAGCACTTTTCAGACCTCTCCCTGCCCCCTATTTTACTCCACCTCCCCCCCCCCCCCTCGTGCCCAAAAAAGGTCAATTTTAAAACTTGACACAAACGGATAAAATACTCGCATGTATCATAGAGATCTAGAACTTCACTAGTCTATATTAAGTGTAATCGTCTGTTTTTCTGTCTGGCAAATGTATGAACCACTAGATCCAGATCGATCTCAGTCTCTCTGTGAATGTGCAGCAAAGCAAGTGCTGCAAACCTCTCTTCGCCCATTGTAGAACGTAGATACGTTTTTATGCGCCGCATTGAACTAAAACTTCTTTCCGCCGTCGCGGTTGATACAGGCATTGATAACAGTATGAGAAATATGTTGTATATGCTTGGGAACACTTCCGGAATAACAGTGTCGAGAGCTTCTAGCAAAGTAGGCGGACGATTCACTATCGGGGTTACATTCCACTTTCGCTCCCACATAGATAGCTCCCGCATAAACTGTTCCGCTGTAACATTGAGATCAGTGGAGTATTCGTTGAAAATTTGGTCCTTTAGGTCTACATTTAAGTTTGGCAACATTCGCGGAATTAAGTACTGTGCACAGAATCGTGGTCTTGCCTGCACCAATCCGTCAGAAATTTCTGCTATTAAATGATCAACAAAAGGAAGATACATAGCTCTTCGCCAATACTGCAACGGTCCCTCTGCTTCAATATTGGCGCGCTGAGTTTGGCGTCCTGCTGTCCTGGGCTTGCTGGGCTGGATGTCAAATGTTGCTGCTAGCTGTGCCGCTTCTCCGTACAATGTTTCAAAAACTGCCTCATCATTTCTTTCGGCTTGAAGAGACAGCTTGGCGTTTTCGGCTTCTTTTGCTGCCTGAATCAAATCAAGATTCTTGGCTTGGAGCAATTTTGACAAAGCTAAGGTAAGTTGTAGCACGTGTTCTACTACGAAAAGGCCGACAATAAAGTCAAACTTTAAAATAGAGGCAAGGTGGGTTCTGCACTTGGCATCTCCACCATCCGTCAATTGCTGTAAAACATCTGCGACAACAGTAAAAGCTGCTTTGAAAGTTGACAATGCATCCGCTCTCGCCGCCCAACGCGTCTCGCACAATTCTTTAAGTTTGCGTTTATTTTCCATATCGTGGCGATCAGGATTTTCCTTTAAATTCTCTTCAAGAAGATTTTGTTTCTTTGCAGAATACGAAAATGCAAAACTTATTTGTTGAATGGTATCGAGAAGGTTACGAATCAGGGGTTGTGAGCAACTGTGAACTATACAAAGGTTAAGAACATGCGCGTTGCAGTGTGTGTATTGGGCGTCGGGTATAATTTCTCGGATTCGAGCCTGCACCCCCTTTTTGTGTCCTCTCATGTTTGAGGCACCATCATATCCTTGACCTCTCATTTGTTGAATATGAACATTTAGTTCTTGAAGGGTATCTATAAATAGCTGCGCTAAGGCCTCACCAGTTGTATTGTCTGCTTTAACAAATGTGACAAATTCTTCTTTAATTACATAACGTTCTTGGCCAAGAATCTCGCCCTTACCTACGTAGCGAAGGCATAGAGAAACCTGTTCATAATTAGCACTGTCCGAAGCTTCATCGGCTATAAATCCAAAATATCCGGCGCTATTGCATTCATGAATGATTTTGTTTTGAATTTCTTTACCAATGATGGTAAGAATTTCATTTTGAATTTCTGGTGAAGTGTACTTTGCATTCGATTTAGAATGGGTTAAATGTTCTTTAAGTATTTCATCATTTTCTGCCTTCAAATACAATAATGATATGAAATTGCTCTGGGTGTCATCATGGGACCTGATGGCTATATTTTGCCTGCCACAAAAAATTAGAACCGCTGCAACTTGTTTCAAAATGTAAAAATTGCGCTTGAATAATTTTGCTTCAGCACAATCAATGTGCTGAAGAATGTTTGGCTTTTGGAGCTTCATTATCTGTACAAATTCATCGGTTCGTGTCAACGCGGTTTTGTGGTTTGTCGAATCATTGTGAAGATTACACTGCCGTGTGATGTTTGACCAGTCCTTTACTTCAAATTTATAACCAAATACAGCGCAGTAGCCACAATATACAACGTTACTCTTAATGCTGTAGCGCAACCACGAAAAATCGGTTAATAGTTGTGGATTGAACTTCCTGTTTTTACCATGTAGAAGTCTGGAAGCAAATCAAACACACCACACATTAGTGTTTTGGCAGATTTATCATTTTTTGACAATTTTACAAGTATTGAATGTCGTCATTCCAACTAACTTTTCCAACTTCAAATTTTAAAAAAGGCGAATTTATCAATAAATTCTTTTTACTTGAACTTGATTATGCTTATAAATGGTCGTAATTTATGCTGAATATACGTTAGTCTGTTTGTTGTGTTTTTTTATACTTGTGTCTATTAGTAAAAAAATATTTAAAATTTATACGCAATAATCGGGCAGGCAAAAGACGTAATTTTTGGTCAAACCCAAATCCAACGTCGGGTTTAGGTCAAATCTCCGACGAATTCGTTTTGCCTGCTGGGAAAATATCTGGCTTTTGTGGCAGCTAAAAATTGACAAACCTGGGTGGAAAATTGTATCTCCTAGCTGAGTCCCATTTTCCGATTATGAGTTGATATTTAACATTATCTGCTGCTTTTGCAATATCAATTTCCGCTGCATCCACATAGGTCGGTAAATCCGGGTTAAAGTGTGATGTACTCTCGCCAAGATTCGGTAAAATCTTCTCATAACATTGTTTCCCCGAATTAGCTTTTTCACACTTCAAACACATTTGCAGCTCTGAGATGTCAGTTTGTATTGTTTTATGTGCAAATGCATCATTACTGCTTCCACTATTTTTCTTTGTAAAAAATTTATTTAAACTCAATTGTTTGGCCATTTTGCTCTTGCTTTGTTTTCAAACTGACGACACAGATACTGTATACTACAGAGTATCCATGGTCTTACTGACGTCACCTCTAAAGTAGAGATCAATAGTCCACAAAGTATCAAAGTTCATACTGTGTCAGCTTACTTCAGTCTTGCAAAATTTCCCAAAAGCTAAAAATAGAAATTCTGCTGTGTGATGGAAAGACACAATATGAGCGTTTTGTGCGAAAACAAAATGTGAGTTGAAAATGTAGCAATTGTTTCATAGATAGAAAATTTTATTGGGAATAAAACGGGTTTTCTCACAAAAACTGTTACGCACGTGCGTAAGTGCGTAAACGGTAGCTACGCCACTGCACGGTAGAGAGACGAGGCGGGGCTAAAATTAGTCAAAGTAATCTTTGTTTATGTCTATGTGAGCTCAAGTCTTACCGGATACACTTTGTCTAGGTCGAGGTGAGCTCTAGTCTTACCGGATACACTTTGTCTAGGTGTAGGTGAGCTCAAGTCTTACCGGATACACTTTGTCTAGGTGTAGGTGAGCTCTAGTCTTACCGGATACACTTTGTCTAGGTGTAGGTGAGCTCTAGTCTTACCGGATACACTTTGTCTAGGTGTAGGTGAGCTCAAGTCTTACCGGATACACTTTGTCTAGTTGTAGGTGAGCTCGTCTTACCGGATACACTTTGTCTAGGTGTAGGTGAGCTCAGGTCTTACCGGATACACTTTGTCTAGGTGTAGGTGAGCTCAGGTCTTACCGGATACACTTTGTGTAGGTGTAGGTGAGCTCTAGTCTTACCGGATACACTTTGTCTAGGTGTAGGTGAGCTCTAGTCTTACCGCGTACACTTTGTCTAGGTGTAGGTGAGCTCTAGTCTTACCGGATACACTTTGTCTAGGTGTAGGTGAGCTCAAGTCTTACCGGATACACTTTGTCTAGGTGTAGGTGAGCTCAAGTCTTACCGGATACACTTTGTCTAGGTGTAGGTGAGCTCAAGTCTTACCGGATACACTTTGTCTAGGTGTAGGTGAGCTCAGGTCTTACCGGATACACTTTGTCTGGGTGTAGGTGAGCTCTAGTCTTACCGCGTACACTTTGTCTAGGTGTAGGTGAGCTCAAGTCTTACCGGATACACTTTGTCTAGGTGTAGGTGAGCTCTAGTCTTACCGCGTACAGTTTGTCTAGGTGTAGGTGAGCTCTAGTCTTACCGCGTACAGTTTGTCTAGGTGTAGGTGAGCTCAAGTCTTACCGGATACACTTTGTCTAGGTGTAGGTGAGCTCAAGTCTTACCGGATACACTTTGTCTAGGTGTAGGTGAGCTCTAGTCTTACCGCGTACAGTTTGTCTAGGTGTAGATGAGCTCTAGTCTTACCGGATACACTTTGTCTAGGTGTAGGTGAGCTCTAGTCTTACCGCGTACAGTTTGTCTAGGTGTAGATGAGCTCTAGTCTTACCGGATACACTTTGTCTAGCTGTAGGTGAGCTCTAGTCTTACCGGATACACTTTGTCTAGGTCGAGGTGAGCTCCTGTCTTATCTGGGACACTTTGTTTAGGTCGAGGTGAGCTCAAGCCTTACCTGGTCCTCGTGACACTGCTGCAGTCCTATGTTAAGGTTCCGTAACAGCAGGGTACTGTACATGTTGTAAACAGACATCGTGCCCAGCAGCCTGGTAAAAGCCCAGCAGTCTCTCATCACAAGAGAGAAATGGACAAAAGTGTGACAAAAAACTGGCTTATGCTTTACTGCTCATGTACGAAACAAAATATAGGAAATTATCAAATTGCATTGCGACTTGTTCTTTCTTTAATGTTGCCAAATGTTGGTCATTATGAAGCGCTAACGTAATAAAATAAACAAGAACGAAAAGTGCCGATTTATATGCGACGTACTAAAATTGTAACTTGTTTTTAAGATGTATTCTATACAGTTGCATTGATCTGGGACACATTTGAATAAACTGAAATTCATCGGGAAAAAGGCGAGGGGCGTGAGTGGGAGGAGGGAGGATGGCGCCCGACCCCATGTCGGGATTATATTTTTTTTTGCCGGTGTGGATGATGTGCGGGGGGGGGGGGGGGCGGGGGAGAAGGGGCGTGAGACTGACTCCCCACTCGATGTCGGCATTCCTGTTGGCACCCCGGCCCTTGTGGATGAGGTGGGCCGGGGGGCATGGCGGTTGTGTATGAGATGGGGGACGAGAGGGGGGGGGAGAGATTTACGCCCACCCGATGTCGGCTTTCATGTTGGCGGCCTGGCCGTTGTGGATGAGTTGGGCCGCGGGGGGGGGGGGGGAGAGGGGTAGGTAGGAGGGACGGGGTGTGCGGCTGACGCCCACCCGATGTCGGCATTCATGTTGGCGGCCTGGCCGTTGTGGATCCGGTAGGAGCAGCGCCAGTCACTGGGTAAGGGAGTTCCGGCTCGTGATTCGATCAAGTCCAGCTGTTCCTCGCTCAGGCCATCTGTAATACCCACACCACGAGACTTACCCACGGTGAGGGGGGGGGACTCTTAAAGAGCCGCACACGGATTAACAGTAACTCATAACTAGTACGGAAGCGTGGAAGGGACACTTCAGTTCATACTTCATACCTCAATTATTCATATGTAGTACATATGAAGTACATATGAAATAGTCAAAAATACATGCGAACTACATGTGAAATACATAGGAAATTCACATTCAATTTCCCACGTATTTCAAATGAATTTCATATGTATTTCATATGAAGCCAAACTGGGTACCTGTTTTTTAACATTGCAAAAGTCGCATAATGTCATAAGCGACATGTAGTGTGCGAATCACAGATATGTTGTTTCGTTGTTTTTTCAATATGGCCGCCTGTTTATTTTTGCTAATTATCGCAACTGTAATCTTTCAAACAAATGAAACTTTAGCAGCTTTACCTGTATATACACCAGAATTACACCGGGGCACGCAACATTTGGCAAGAGATTGCTTAATCAAAGCATATTTTAAACAAGGATACACAAATACAGAAATAGTTCAATTTCTGTTTATTTCACATGGCATTGTTGTGTGTTTACGTTCTGTAAAACGAGTCTTAAAAAGGTTTAACTTACAAAGACGGTGTACTCTTTCAGACCGAGAACTTACAGAAGCATTAACAGTTATTGAGACTGAATTACAGACAAGTGGGAAATGCTTGGGCTACAAAAGTATGTGGAGAAGATTAAAAGACAAAAATATTTTTATTCCCCAAGTTTATGTCAGGCGAGCATTACTAATGCTAGACCCAGAAGGAGTAGCTGCTCGTCGACAAAAAAAAGGCTTCAGTTTCGTATGTATGTTAATCCGGGTCCAAATTTCGCTTGGCACATAGACGGTTATGACAAATTGAAACCATATGGATTTGCCATTCATGGAGCAATAGGCGGATACTCCCGTAGAATTCTGTGGCTTGAAGTTGGAAAATCGAACAATAACCCAAGTATTGTGGCGTCATATTTCTTAGAAACTGTTGCACAGTTGAATACATATCCTTGCATAATAAGAGCCGACAGGGGAACGGAAAACGTGCATATCTGCAGCATTCAAAAGCATTTAAGACATAGCCAAACAGACCTATTCAGCGGTGATGAGAGCTTTTTGTATGGCAAAAGTACAAGCAATCAAAGAATCGAATCGTGGTGGGGACAGCTAAGAAAACATGGAGTGCATTTTTGGATTTGTTTATTCAAAGATATGGTGTCTGCCGGTGTTTTGGATACAAGTGATTGTGTGCATATACATGCTTTACAATTTTGTTTTTTGAATCTAATAGACAATGATCTGAAAAAAATTGCTTTTGAATGGAACAGACATCCGATGCGTAAGGATAAAGTCTCTGAAGGAATTTCCGGAAAACCTGACGTTCTTTACTTTACACCAGAAACTGAAGGGACTGAATCATATGGTATAAATGAGCGAATGGATGATATACCAAGAATCATTCATGAATTGGAAAGCGACCCCACAATAAAGCCGGATTACGATCCTGATTTTATACGACTTGTTGAAGGATTAGTTCCAGATTGGAAAGAACCAGTGACGGTGAATGAAGCGTTAGATCTTTATGGAAAAATAATTCTAGAAGTGCGCGGCCTTGACAATAATATAAACTAAGTCTTGTACACCAACGGTTCTTTTTAAAACATGCCCTAAAGCATCTTGTGCATCTTTAAAATGATGTACTTGATCTATAGTTCATATGTATTCACGGAAGCGTGGAAGGGACACTTCATTTCATACTTCATATCTCAATGATGCGTGTGTATTACCTATGAACTACATATGTAGTACATGTGTAGTTCATATTTACTTCATATGTAGTACATATGTAGTTCATCGGTAGTCGATATGTAGTTCATATGTACTACATATGTAGTACATGTGTAGTTCATATGCACTTCATATGTAGTTCATATGTACTACAAATGCACTACATGGGTAGTTCATATGTACTTCATATGTACTTCATATGCAGCTAATATGTACTACATACGGAGTACATGTGTAGTTATCCGCCGGGAACCGGACCGATATAGTTTTCACTCTGTCCGTCTGTCCGTTCTTACAGGAGCTACGTTGTGGCAGAAGTCATCCGCATTTTCCATACGATGTGGCACAAAATCGCGTTGTGGCAGAAAACCATGTGGCAGAAAATCAAAATTGAAACCGCCGATGTTCACTGAGTAATGTAGAAAACTTTTCCGAATTTTGTCCAAAAATGTCTGTCTGTCATTGCTTCTGGTTGCTGTCTGTATTTTTAAATACCCTTGCAATGCACGAGCGGCACCTGGTGTTGAAAAAAAATACCACCAAAGCACGTGTTTTGATAGCGAATCAGAAAGCCCCGATGAAGTGTATGTATTCTTGCGCGAAATGTTCAATTCCTTTGATAAGTTTTGGCGGTTATTTTTGATTGTTGCCGTTGATTATTGCCGTTTTTTTCTATCATTTCTTTATGTCCTTATCCCAATTGAATTCAGCCGAAACGCACAAACTTTTCGGCAAAAGTCAAAGTGCGAATTGGCTTATTGTTAGGATGTTTTAATTTTAACAACTTCTTGGTTCCGTCCTCGTTTAGCAAATTTTCAAGCAAGATCAACATAGCTTAATATGGGTCGCCACGATAAAGTGAGCAGAAAAGCTTATTTGAAGAGGAGAAGAGAGATGCTCAAACCCAAGTCAAAATGCGTCAAACCTAAGTAAAAAAATGAACAGTTGGATGAATGTGGGAAAATTGAAGGAAAAGAAGTGTTGACTGATTGGGAGATCGTATATATTGGCGTAAAATCTAGTGAAATGAAATTTAGGGCTGTTTGTGGTCTTTGACACCTGTTTTAAACATGGGTAGGCACAATAACAAAGAAAGAAAGAAGTACAGAAAACGGCGAAAATGTAATGCCGATAATTATAGTCCAAGTGCGAAGCTTGCTCGCAAACGTTTAGAAAACTGTATTGGAGGAGAAAACATTGGATATAAAGCAAGAGTTGTCAACTGGCTTAATGAGCAATGTAGCGATAGCTGTAGAAGTTCACAGCATGATATTTCACTACAAAATACCCCAGAACATGACACTTCACAGATTTCTGACACCTGTTGTAAAGTAGTGAAGAAATGTGAGAGAGTGGGGCCGAGACGCCAAAAAAAAACTTTAAAACCGGCTCGTTTAGCGGATGCGTTTATCAAGAAAGATCCGTTGTACGAACACTTTCAGAAATATGTAAACTTCAAAGATGTCACTAACACATTTGGCAATTTAAAAATTGAAAAAAAAAGCAGTGCAAAATCAAAGAAATAATGAGCGAGTCAAATGGGATAATATCTCGAAGAAAAAGTCTTGAGCAGATAGTAAGGATATTGCATTGTACAGTATGGGGTAAGTAACGCTATATACATTTATATTTTTTTGTAATAAGTTCAGATTTTTATTCACATCTGTCTGTGACGTATTATATAAGCATTAGAGCGTTTATTAATGAAGGTGGGGAGGGGGAAGGGGGTGACCTACGGAAGAGATGTGGGGGCATGTAAGAGTGGTGGTGGGGACAGGCAACAAGATCCAATGGCCGAAAATGTGCCGGAATGTGTTTAAAAAAAATTAGCATAAAGCCCTGTGTATTGTGTGTGTGTGTGTGTTTTTTAAACATCTGTTGCTGTTATCATAATCGCGCCATGTGAAGTCATTTTTTCTTATAAGTTCAGATTTTTATTCACATTTGTCTGTAAATTTCCCCGCGAAGACGTCAGTGACCTATTATATAAGCATTATTATATAAGCATTAGTGCGATCTTTATGTCCACGGTGAGTGGTCACTACGTAGTGCGATCTTTATGCCAATCGGATGAGTGGTCACTTGATGGAGCATGCAATGTGTGCTCTTGACGGTGCGATCTTTATGTCCACGGTGAGTGGTTAGTACGTAGTGCGATCTTTATGCCAACCGGATGAGTGGTCACTTGATGGAGCATGCTTTGCATAGTGGGAATTTATAACTGCTTGCACCGTCATCTGTAGAGCCTTTTTTTTCGAGAAATGCAGCTTGTCTGTCTAACACTGTGGTTTAAAATTAAAATGAGTGTGGGATTTCAAATAGAACACTCAAGGTAGTTAAGAAGAAAAGGTGCTCGAAAATAATACACTCAGTATAGTTAAGCTTTATGATTGCTCAGCGTTGAATGTGCCTGTAATGTGGTCTTCCTTTTAATCCAGTGTGTAATACGGACAAGTTACTTTTCCATTTTAACGTTTTGAACTTTGGCATGTGTTTGCTTGCAAGCAGTTGCAATTTCTTGTTAGCAATGTGTGCTCTGGACAGTGCGATCTTTATGTCCACGGTGAGTGGTCACTACGTAGTGCGATCTTTATGCCAATCGGATGAGTGGTCACTTGATGGAGCATGCAATTTGTGCTCTTGACGGTGCGATCTTTATGTCCACGGTGAGTGGTTAGTACGTAGTGCGATCTTTATGCCAACCGGATGAGTGGTCACTTGATGGAGCATGCTTTGCATAGTGGGAATTTATAACTGCTTGCACCGTCATCTGTAGAGCCTTTTTTTCGAGAAATGCAACTTGTCTGTCTAACACTGTGGTTTAAAATTAAAATGAGTGTGGGATTTCAAATAGAACACTCAAGGTAGTTAAGAAGAAAAGGTGCTCGAAAATAATACACTCAGTATAGTTAAGAAGAAAAGTCACTTGAAAATAAATACTTGACGTTTAAAGTAAAAATTGGTTTTACATAAAACTGTGAAGCTTAAATGGATGCGATATGTGTTATATCTAAATAAAGGTTATAACTTATTATGGATATTTCTTTTTCTGAGTTAATAATACAAAAAAAAAAAAAACACAAAAAAGTGTTAATAACATAAAAAACATCTTTAATCAGCTTTATTCACCAAATCAAGCATATACAGAAACGAGATTTAATTACCCTTTCTTGAAAAAAACTATTTCCAGTGGAATGAACGATGCAACAGCAGAACAAATTTTTGCGCTGTCTGTTTGCAGTTATGATTTTTAACCACATTTGTCTGTCATGTCCGTTTTAGTTCTGGTTTATGTCTGCTTTGTTTGACGGAAACCGGAAGTGGCATTAATCCTGGTTTTAAATCAGTTTTCGCGGTCTGTTTGCAGTTATGGTTTTTAACCATATTTGTCTGTCATGTCCGTGTTCAGTTAAGGTTTATGTCTGTACGTTGTTGTGGCACAACCGGAACTATTTTTTGGTTCCACGTGCTTTTTTTTATATTATTTTCTGCCAAAACATGTCTGTCTTTTAATCGGAATTTGTCCGCGATTATTTGCCACAGCTTCTGAAGAATACGTAAAACCTGGTTTATGCCACAACGTATCAATATACGTAACATTTTGTCTGTACCCCATTTTTGCCACATGGTAGCTCTGGTGCGTACGTCCGTCCGTCCGTCCATCTGTCCGATAGTCTCACGCGCCTACAGCCCAAATCAGTGGATGGATTCGCTTCAAATTTTACACAGGGCTTCTCCTAAGCCTTCCGCAGTGCAGTGGCCAGAAATCGACCGGATCCGACCAAAATTGATAAAATGGCAATAATTTAAAAAAAAAAAAGAGTTTGGACTTGGCATAATACGCCTCAGTCTCACGCGACTAGAGCCCACATAAGTCGATTGATTCGTTTCAGATTTTACACAGAGCTTCTCCTAAGCCTTCCGCAGTGCAGTGGCAAGGAATCGACCGGATCCGAGCAAAATTGACACAATGGCAAAAATTTAAAAAAAGGAAGAAACTGAATTTGGACTTAGGATAATACGCATAGTCTGACGCGCCTACAGCCCACACTAGAAGATGGATTCGTTTTAGATTTTACACAGGGTTTCTCCTAAGCCTTTCGCAGTGCAGTAGCCAGGAATCGACCAGATCCGAGCAAAATTGACAAAATGGAAAAAATTTTAAAAAATGCAGAAACTGAATTTGGACTAAGCAGAATACGCCTCAGTCTCACGCGCCTACAGCCCACATTAGTTGATGGATTCATTTCAGATTTTACCCAGGGCTGCTCCCGCGCATTCCGCATTGCAGTTTCTTCGAACAGTTTTAAAAAAAAAGAACATCATAATCAAGTTTACAATTTGCGCGATCTCGGCGGATTCATGCTTCTCGAGCATCTAGTTCATATGTACTTCATATGGAGTTCATATGTACTACATATGTAGTACATGTGTAGTCCATATGTACTTCATATGTAGTTATTTTGGCCTATATATGTAGTAGATATGTAGTACATATTAAGTTCACGTGTATTACACATGTGGTTCATATGGACTACACATAAAGTACATATGAACTACTTATGTACTACATATGAACTACGTATGAATTATATAGTACATATGAACTACACATGTAATGCATACGAACTACATATGTACTACCCATTTAGTACATATGAACTTCCTGTGTAGCACATGTGTAGTTCATGTGTACTACGTATGTAGTACGTATGTACTAGGTATGTAGTACATATGAAGTGCATTTTTCCACATGTGTACTACACATATGAAATACTTATGTTCTACATATGTATTACCTATTAACTTCATATGAAGTACATATGAACTACACATGTACTACATATGTAGTTCATATGAACTTAATAGGAAGTACATAAGAAATACTGATGTACTACATGTGTAATTTCATATGAACTACTTATGTACTACATATGTAGTACATATGAACTACATATGAATTACATTTGAATTACATATGCAGTACATATGTAGTACATATGAACTACATATGAAGTACATTTGAATTACATATGCAGTACATATGTAGTACATATGAACTACATAAGTACTACATATGTATCGTTTAGATATGAAGTATGAAGTGAAATGTCCCTTCCACGCTTCCGTATGAACTAGATATTAATTACATATGTACGGAAGCGCATAGTTGACATACTACTCACCAGGTCGAAATGCACATAAGTAACCAAGGTAGTACTTCGTATTCACATGGTGAGTAAACAATTACGTAGTGCCACATTGTATATGTCACAGGGAAAGACTAATTTCAGGGAAACTGATTTTTAACACATTAAATATTGAACTTTCCCTAAACTACAAGCTAATTGAAATCAATATGTAATTGTTTACTCATCAGGTGAATACAAAATACTATCATGGTTACTTCTATGCATTCGACTTACTCACCAGGTGAATAACAAATACTACCATGGTTACTTCTATGCATTTGACTTACTCACCAGGTGAATAACAAATACTACCATGGTTACTTCTATGCATTCGACTTACTCACCAGGTGAATAACAAATACTACCATGGTTACTTCTATGCATTCGACTTACTCACCAGGTGAATAACAAATACTACCATAGTTACATCTATGCATTCGAATATACTCACCAGGTGAATAGGAAATACTACCGTGGTTACTTCTATGCATTCGAATATACTCACCAGGTGAATAGCAAATACTACCATGGTTAATTCTATGCATTCAAAAATACTCACCAGGTGAATAGGAAATACTGCCATGGTTACATATATGCATTCGAATATACTCAGCAGTTGAATAGGAAATACTACCGTGGTTACTTCTATGCATTCGACCTGGTGAGTAGTATGTCAACTATGCGCTTTCGTACATATGAGCTACATACGCAGTACACGTCAATCTACACAATCTTTTTTAAATTGTTGTACCGTGTCTTTGAATATTGTTTAGATCTAGGCACGTTAAATCTATTTACTATTTACTATTTACACGTGTAGTTCATGTGTAGTTCATATGTACTGCAATGTATTATTGAGATATGAGTAATGAAGTGAAGTGTCCGCGCTTTCGTAGATATTAGTGTTTTAACAAAGAATTTATTTTTGTTGTAGAAAGCAAATTCTTTTTATAAAGTTGGAAAAGTTATAGAGTAGCATGAATTCAAAACTGTTGTAGTATTAGTACCACAGAGATCGGAAAATGTTAACCTTTGAAACAGAATAGTGACTGGCAAGTGTCAACCTCTTCGTAATTTCTTTGTTTTCCTCGTTGGAACAATCAAATGGTTGTAAAAACAAACAAATTTTGGAACGGTGTACTTATTTATTAACTATGAATTAAGGACTGTTGATGTAGAAAAGAACAACATGCGATTACAATGAAAACTTGATGATTGTAACACAATATCAAATTAAAAGCTAAGCAATTACACTTAATGTTTACCTTTGAAACAGAAGAGTGACTGACAAGTGTCAAGCTCTCCGTAATTTCTTTGTTTTCCTCGTTGGAACAATCAAATGGTTGTAAAAACAATAACCTTTGAAACAGAGTAGTGACTGGCAAGTGTCAACCTCTTCGTAAATTCTTTGTTTTCCTCGTTGGAACAATCAAATGGTTGTAAAAACAAACAAATTTTGGAACGATGTACTTATTTATTAACTATGAATTAAGAACTGTTGATGTAGAAAAGAACAATATGCGACTACAATGAAAGCCTGATGATTGTAATACAATATCATATTAAAAGCTAAGCAATTACACTTTACGAAACTTACCCAAGTTATGAAAAGAATACACTGATGTAATTGTGTGATGCTAAGACTACGAAATCATTGTGTCCGATCAATACGGACGAGGTCATCATAGCCAATAACTTTTGCAATTTACAAAATTAAATGTTGCCTCTAATTGTGAAAAATTGCAATATTGTTAAAGCTTTTACTGTGAGACTTAATATATCAAATAGCGATAATGTTGTGTTTTATTCCAAACCCTGTACAATAGGCTGTTTAAAACTTTTATCTTCCTACTTCTTAGTATTAAGTCGCAAACAACGAAGTTTTTTCTATAGCATAAAATAAAATTCAAAATAAACATGGGAGCAGGAAATGTTGAATTCTGCTGCCATCACATCAAAGCACGACGTTATTGAAACAACATACGAAAATATGCGTGCACTACTTACACATAATTACACACGATGAAGATATTTCCGACACATGAAATTAAACTAGTATATATGGTTTAGTTGACTTCAACCCCTGAACTTCCCCACTCCTACCAACGGACCATCTTCCCGCACTACCGCTTCCTTACAGACAGGACTCTTCTTTGGTATTACATATGAACCTTGCATGCACTAAAATGTACTACATACGAAGAATGAAGTGAAGTGCTATGTAGTACATGTGAAATGCATATGTACTTCATATGTAGCAAATATGTAATACATATGTAGTTCATATGTACTTCATATGCAGTTCATATCTAATACATATGTAGTTCTTATGAAATTCATATGTAGTTCATATGTAATACATATGAGCTACATATGTAGTACATATGTAGTAGATATGGTCTACATTTGTACTGCATATGTAGTTCATATGTACTACATATGCATATTTGAGATGTGAAGTATGAAGTGAAGTGTTCTTTCCACGCTTCCATATTATTGTGTTTATTACTTTGATCGGTAAAACTGTTTCAGAACATCACTGTTTTATCTTTAAACGCATATCTACTGTGGAGCCTCAAAGTCACGAAGCATTTCTTCTGCTGTCGGCCTTTTGTCTGGTTGTATGTGTAGCCCTTTCGACAGCAGTGTGAATATTTCCTTGTGTTTTCCTTTCAGTGCCTTAAGTGCATCCGGTTTTTGTTTGTTTTTCATCTTCTGGTCAATAAACTGCCGTTGGTTTCTACAGCCCTCAGGAACATCCCAAAGTGGTTCCTCCGAAAACAGTTCTGCTAAAGTGCCTGCGAGTGTCCATACATCGCCTGGTTTGGACGGTTTCTCACTTCCCAGAGTGCACTCTGGCGGCAGGTAAACACATGTTCCGCTGATGGTCGATTGGGTTTTTGACGCTTGTATAGTGGTCTTGACTCGTGCGAGACCGAGGTCACAAAACTTGAATTGAGTTAGATCCTTATTTACCAAGACGTTTTTGGGCTTTATATCTCCGTGAATAACCGACTGTTTGTGCATATGCGACAATCCTTCCCACAGCTGTGTTGCAATAAATAGTTTTCGTTCAAAAGTTACTCCAACTTCTCCTTCGTCAGGAAATATGAGTGAGAATAAGGACGAGTGCATTTTTTCTGTCACTAAGGATATAGTTTTCGTGCTTCTGCAGTAGCCGAAGAAGCGCACGATGTTCGCATGACGAAGCGTGCTATGTATTGCCACCTCTCGTTTGACTATTTTTTCTATCGTTTCCGCTATGTTTCGGGAGGGCAACAGGCATTGCTTAATGGCGACGTTTACGCCATGCCACTTTCCTGAAAAAACTCGTGCCTCTCCCCCTTCCCCAATCAATTCGCCGACTTCCAATTCCTCGCTAGCGATACGTCGAACGTTTTCATCGGCAGGTGTATCGGATTCGGATATCGGCATAGTGTTCGGTACATCAACATCCATGTTCTCCATTTCGTCGTCGTCTGTGCCATGAGTACTTTGTCGAGTGCATATAACATAAAGTTTGTTCCGCGACGCAAATTTCTTGTTTTTAGCCATGTATTCTTTAAGTGAAAGTCCGCCAAAATCTTCTAAAGGCGCAGATTTTTTTAAGGGACCAAACTTCAATTTGGATGCTGCAACGTTTTCACCAAAAAGGGATTTGCAAGTGTCAAGAGTTTCTGTAAATGTCTCGTTTCCCGTAAAAGTATGCACAATACCCTTCCTATTTGCAAATGTGTCGTTCTCCCGGATTAAATTTACGGTGATACTTCTGTCGTTAGGCACATGGGTCTCGGATGTCTGCAAATAAGAGCATAAATATATATATTTATTTATTAATATATTTAATTTAATAGCATATATATTGAAAAAAGGCATCAGGGATATAGAGCCTTTAGCCAATAGTAGTATCATCACTGTTGTGGAGCTACCCATATAGACATAGTAACATCGTCCTTACAAAAGCCTTTAAATACGGAAGCGTGGAAGGGACACTTCACTTCATACTTCATATCTTACGGAAGCGTGGAAGGGACACTTCACTTCATACTTCATATCTGAACTATGCATATGTAGTACTTATGTAGTTCATATGTACTACATGTGTACTACATATGTAGTTCAAATGTACTACATATGTAGTTCATATGTACTACATATGTAGTGCATGTTTACTTCATATGTACTTTATATGTAGCTCATATGTACTACAAATGCAGTACATGGGTAGTTCATATGTACTTCATATGTAGCTAATATGTGGTACATGCGTAGTACATCTGTAGTTCATATGTACTTTATATGTACTTCATACGTAGTTACTACGGCCTGCATATGTAGTAAATTTGTAGTACATATGAACTAAAAATTTCGAAGTTCAGCAGGGCCAACTGTCCTTGGGCCCACATGACTAATTAATACGGAGGCGTGGAAGGGACACTTCACTTCATACTTCATATCTAAACTATACATATGTAGAACTTATGTAGTTCAAATGTACTACATATGTAATTCAAATGTACTTCATATGTAGTTCATATGTACTACATATGTAGTACATGTGTAGTTCATATGTACTGCATATGTAATACTTATGTAGAACATAAGTATTTCATATGTGTAGTACACATGTAGAAAATATGCAGTTCATATGTTCTACATACGTAGTACATATGTACTACATACGTAGTACATATGAACTACACATGTACTACATATGAAGTACATGTACTAAACTGTACGGAAGCGTGGAAGGGACACCACTTCATACTTCATATCTCAGTTATGCAGTGTAGTACATATGAAGTGCATATGTAGTACATATGTAGTTAATATGTTGTACATACGTAGTACATATGTAGAACATATGTACTTCATATGTAGTTCATATGTAGTACATATGTACTACATATGAACTACATATGTACTACATATGAAGTGCATATGAAGTGCATGTAGTACATGGGTAGTTCATATGTACGTCATATGTAGTACATATGTTCTACATATGAACTTCATATGTAGTGCATGTGTAGTTCATATGCACTACATATTAAGTACATATGAACTACATTTTTATATATGTTCTACAAATGTACTACATATGTAGTTCATATGAACTACCCATGAAGTATATATGAAATATTTGTGTGCTAAATATCTAGTACAAATTAACTTCATATGAAGTAGATATGAACTACACATGTACTGCATTTCAAGTTCATATGAACTTAATATAAATATAAACTACATAAGAAATACACTTGCACTACCTGTAAAATTTCATATGAATTACATATGAACTACTTATGTACTACATATGTAGTACATATGAAGTATATTTGTACTACATATGTAGTACGTATGAACTGTATAAGTACTACGTATGCATAGTAGAGATATGAAGTATGAAATGAAGTGTCCCTTCCACGCTTCCGTAAACAATTGCTAGTACGTAGTTCGTATGCATTACATATGTAGTCCATATGTACTTTATAATTCATACGTAGTTCATATGTAGTACATAAGTAGTTCATATGTACTTTATGTGTAGCCCATATAAACTACATATGTAATACATGTGTAGTTCATATGTACTACATATGTAGGCCAAAATAACTACATATGAAATACATATGAACTACACATGTACTACATATGTAGTACATATGAACTCCATATGAATTACACATGTACTACGTATGTAGTACATATAAGCTACATATGAATTACATATGAACTACCCATGTACTGCGTTTGTAGTACACATGAAGTACATATGAACTACACATGTACTACTAGGCTAGAGTGTGTTAACAAGAAAGGTGTCGACAGACGGACAGACGGACGGACGGACAAGCAGACAGACCCGAATGCTACAGTCCCCCGGCGGGGGACTAACAAAAGCCAATTTCTGGCGTTTTTTGGCCAATTTGGCCGAGATCATGTGTTATCAAATTTGACAAAATGACCAAAAGACACATTCACTTGTCAAGAACTTTCCAATGAGCCCACCACCAAGTCTCTAGGCCTCTCCGTTTTTGAGATACCGCCCATACAAATTGACAGACAGACGGGCACACCAAACACATAGGCACTAATAAGCCAAAATAGCACTTTCCACGTTTCGAATGGATTTACCCGTTTCTACCTTATTTCAGCTGAAGTCGGCGGGGGGGGGGGGGGATTATAAAGAAATGATAAGGAAAAAACATCAAAATTCCAATTTTCTTTCAACGTGCACACTTTTAAATTTATAAAGCCATCATATGATCTTTTAAAAACTATTTCACATATTATTCAGTCCCTTTAATAACCAACATGTGAATATGTTTCTTCGAAATTTGAACTTTGTTGATTTTTTGTCGTTTTTTTCTATCATTTCTTTATTATTCTTTACCCACATCAATTCAGTCGAAACGCAATTTTTTTTTCGGCAAAAGCCAAAGTGCGATTTGGCTTATCCGAAGGAATGGGGCCTAAAAACCTATATCCCTCCGTGACACGGATGACAGCTTGTTTAAATATATTTACGAGGTTGAATGTGATTATCCTAATTCCCCTTACTTCTCCCCCCTCCCCATCACCCACAGACGAGAGAGCAGAGATAACAATTCGGAAAATCTATTCTATTATCGCCCATTTATAAACTGTTTTCGCTTGCCATGTAATGCTATATAATTACGGCATATGCTTATCTTTTCACAATTGAGTTATGCAAAACAAGCGGTATGTGTAATTTCAACTTACTTTTTGTGCTTTCCGTCATTTTCTGTCCTGTGCTGGAGCGCGAAAATTAGAACTGGTCGTGTTTTCTTTACGAGTATTTTTCCAAGATATTCTCGTGTTTCAAAAATTAACGAATAAACCTACCTGAGTTGTCACTTCCGGAAATGTGAAATGTTAAAAGAAAATCATTACAAAAAAAACATAGCTTTTATATCTTCTTAACTTGAATTTCATTTGATAAGCAATTACTGTGAGCATTTTTTTAATTGTAAAACAAGTTTAGGCTGGGCGATATTTGGTCAATCTCTGCAGCGGACGAATTTTGTTACTTCGGTCACCTCAATTGCATATGGTTCTGTTTTCAGAGGCGCCAGAAAAAATAAAGCCAATATTTACATGCGTGTGATTCGCTTGTTATATGTCGCTTATGCAAAAAAATACTTCAAACAGGATTATTTAACTGATCTGTTGTACTTTCCATCATTTTACTATTTTTCTTTGTGTTAAATAAGGAATTTTTATTGTTTACATGTATGTAATCTGCATTTCGCCAATGAAAATTAATCTTAAAAAACAGGACTCCAGTTCATACGTGTTACATACGTAATTCACATGGACTTCATATGTACTACATACGAAGTATGAAGTATGAACTGAAGTGTCCCTTCCACGCTTCCGTAGTAATAACAGTACCGCTAACGTCACTATTACTTGACAGCTTTATTACAGAACAATAATCGCGAACTGAACTTAACATATAAATTTTTTCCTGGTCCATTTACATATAAACAAACATACATCTAACAATTCTTGTGGTACGAATGGGGTAAACAGTTTCACTCAAACTTTATTTCTCATATCATACGACCTTTACGCAACGATGAGTAACTTCTAGTCATTTACTGCTAAGCCATCAGAAGTTCTAATTTCTCAATACAGAACGCTCATTGGTCAGCTGCCTTGTGGATGAGAACGCTCATTGGCCAGCTGCCTTGTGGATGAGAACGCTCATTGGTCAGATGCCTTGTGGATGATGTTCCACGTTGCTTTTTGTTATATTTTTCACACGGACATACCCAGGAGAGTGTCGTAAATCTGCGGCGCATACTCCTCGGTGAAGTCTTCAATCTGATCCCACGCCTTTCTGATGTCGGCGTAAATGTCAACATATCGCCCGTAGTCTCTGTAGAACGCGGCAAAGTTTTCTTTCCAACTCAAGTGCGCCGGACAGCTGCAATGCAAGGAGTCACAGGAATCAAAATGGCGCCGTAACAAACTGAAACAACACGTGAAGCTGACAGAGCACCTTGAGCTGAAGGAGCACTTTGAGCTGACAGAGCACCTGGAGCTGAGAGAGCACATGGAGCTGATAGAGCAGATTGAGCAGCACCATGAGCTGATGGGGCAACCTGAGCGCTTAACAGTCAACTTTAACCGCAAGCAGTGTTACGTCAATTTGACCCAGGCATAACATAAGTTTGTACGTAACAGTTTTAACTGGATGATTTATTTATGCATGTTTAAAGGCAAGGTTTTTTTCATAAAAAAATAAATGTCCTAGACCTTCCCACCAGAATACCAGAACTCTCCTCCGTAATATGATTTCCTTCCAAAAAAGAATGCCGCACAATAATCCCGTTTAGTTATTTATTATCTTTCTTTACCCGGACGTAATACTTGAGAAGGAAGAGAAGTGAACTCACGTGGTGACGCGCCACAGCCGCGAGCAGTGCCTCCTCCACAAGGTGTTGTCGTCGGCCGCGTCCTGAAGCCGCTTACACGTGTAACAGCAGCTGCAAGACAAATGTAACACCAACTACAACGCAAGAGTAACAGCAACTACAACACAAGAGTAACAGCAACTACAACACAAGAGTAACAGCAACTACAACACAAGAGTAACAGCAACTACAACACAAGAGTAACAGCAACTACAACATGCGTGTAACAGCAACTACAACACAAGTGTAACAGCAGCTACAACACAAGAGTAACAGCAACTACAACATGCGTGTAACACCAACTACAACACAAGTGTAACAGCAACTACAAGCGTGTAACAGCAACTACAACACAAGTGTAACAGCAACTACAACACAAGAGTAACAGCAACTACAACACAAGAGTAACAGCAACTACAACACAAGAGTAACAGCAACTACAACATGCGTGTAACAGCAACTACAACACAAGTGTAACAGCAGCTACAACACAAGAGTAACAGCAACTACAACATGCGTGTAACACCAACTACAACACAAGTGTAACAGCAACTACAAGCGTGTAACAGCAACTACAACACAAGTGTAACAGCAACTACAACACAAGAGTAACAGCAACTACAACATGCGTGTAACAGAAACTATAACATAAGTGTAACAGCAACTACAACATGCGTGTAACAGAAACTATAACATAAGTGCAACAGCAACTACAACACAAGTGTAACACCAACTACAACAGAGGTCTAACAGCAACTACAACACAAGTGTAACAGCAACATAACATAAATGTAACAGCAACTAGAACACAAGAGTAACACCAACTACAACAGAGGTCTAACACCAACTACAACAGAAGTGTAACACCAACTATAACAGAGGTCTAACAGCAACCAGGGCTGGTATGATTTAAATCAGTTGATTTAAATCATGATTTAAATCGTGATTTAAATCAACGTAAAAAAAATCACGATTTTTGATTTTTTTTTATTTTTTGAATTTGTTGATTTTTTTCTACTTAAAATGTGTGTCATCCAGACTGTTTCACTGAAGGCACTTGGAGACGCCTTTGTTTAAACAAGGCATTTCATATGGTACGCTTATGAGTGCACATGAGCCTCCGAGGTGGGGAGAAGGCGTTTAGCTAGGGGCAGCACGCCTTAAGCAGGTAACTGCCTGTGGTGTTTGAAAAGAAACCCTTGAGTCTCAGTATTTTTATGATTGTTTGAGCAAGTACTCTGTAGTGGATATGTAATCGCAAACTAATCTTCAGAAACTCCCGGTAGCATCGATATCTCCAACGTACTCCGGCCTTTCTCGCAACCGCGTGTGCTTGTAAACAAAGTGTTAGTGTTACGCGTCGAGCGAGGTTATTTAAATCCCCCCCCCCCATCACTGCTTTTTCGATTGTTAATTGAACAAACCTCGGAGTGGAAAAAGCTGGAAACTGGCGTTTTGCTACTGATCGCTCAATAAATGAAGAATTGAAATTGAAGACAGTTATCTGAACATTTGAAAATTGAGGACAGTTGTCACAGATTTTGTGAAATGTAAATGTTTTTGTAGTACAAGAGAGTGTTACGAGTCTTCAATTAACCGTTAAAAGGTGGTGCGTTTGGATATTTTGTCGGTTTTTTTTTTCAGTTTGATTTAAATCAAAAACATCAAAAAAATCAGATTTAAATAAAAAAAATAAAAAATCATGATTTTTTTTTAAAAATCGGATTTTTTTCCAGCCCTGGTGGTGATCACCCCTACATTCTCCCGCATGGGCGTGTGTGGGATCGCCCCTACATTCTCCAGTATGGGCCTGTGTAGTGATAGCCCCTACATTCTCTAGTATGGGCATGTGCTGTGATCGTCCCTACATTCTCCAGCATGTGCGTGTGTGGTGATCGCCCCTACATTCTCCAGCATGGGCATGTGCTGTGATCGCCCCTACATTCTCCACCATGTGCATGTGTGGTGATCGCCCCTACATTCTGCCGCATGGGCGTGTGTGGGATCGTCTCTAGATTCTCCAGCATAGGCCTGTGTGGTGATCGCCCCTACATTCTCCAGCATGTGCGTGTGTGGTGATAGCCCCTACATTCTCCAGTATGGGCGTGTGTAGTGATCGCCCCTACATTCTCCAGTATGGGCATGTGCTGTGATCACCCCTACATTCTCCAGCATGTGCGTGTGTGGTGATCGCCCCTACATTCTCCAGCATGGGCATGTGCTGTGATCGCCCCTACATTCTCCACCATGTGCATGTGTGGTGATCGCCCCTACATTCTGCCGCATGGGCGTGTGTGGGATCGTCCCTACATTCTCCAGCATGTGCGTGTGTGGTGATAGCCCCTACATTCTCCAGTATGGGCGTGTGTGGTGATAGCCCCTACATTCTCCAGTATGGGCGTGTGTGGTGATCGCCCCTACATTCTCCAGCATGGGCATGTGCTGTGATCGCCCCTACATTCTCCACCATGTGCATGTGTGGTGATCGCCCCTACATTCTGCCGCATGGGCGTGTGTGGGATCGTCCCTACATTCTCCAGCATGTGCGTGTGTGGTGATAGCCCCTACATTCTCCAGCATGTGCGTGTGTGGTGATAGCCCCTACATTCTCCAGTATGGGCGTGTGTAGTGATCGCCCCTACATTCTCCAGTATGGGCATGTGCTGTGATCGCCCCTACATTCTCCAGCATGTGCGTGTGCTGTGATCGCCCCTACATTCTCCACCATGTGCGTGTGCTGTGATCGCCCCTACATTCTCCAGTATGGGCGTGTGCTGTGATGGCCCCTACATTCTCCAGCATGTGCGTGTGCTGTGATCGCCCCTACATTCTCCAGCATGTGCGTGTGCTGTGATCGCCCCTACATTCTCCACCATGTGCGTGTGCTGTGATCGCCCCTACATTCTACACCATGTGCGTGTGTGGTGATCGCCCCTACATTCTCCAGTATGGGCATGTGCTGTGATCGCCCCTACATTCCCCACCATGTGCGTGTGCTGTGATCGCCCCTACATTCTCCACCATGTGCGTGTGCTGTGATCGCCCCTACATTCTACACCATGTGCGTGTGTGGTGATCGCCCCTACATTCTCCCATACGGGCGTGTGTGGGATCGCCCCTACATTCTGCCGCATGGGCGTGTGTGGTGATCGCCCCTACATTCTCCAGTATGGGCGTGTGCTGTGATCGCCCCTACATTCTCCCGTACGGGCGTGTGTGGGATCGCCCCTACATTCTGCCGCATGGGCGTGTGTGGTGATCGCCCCTACACTCTCCAGTATGGGCGTGTGCTGTGATCGCCCCTACATTCTCCCGTACGGGCGTGTGTGGGATCGCCCCTACATTCTCCCGTACGGGCGTGTGTGGGATCGCCCCTACATTCTGCCGCATGGGCGTGTGTGGTGCTCGCCCCTATATTCTCCAGCATGTGCGTGTGTGGTGATGGCCCCTTACATTCTCCAGTATGGGCGTGTGTGGGATCTCCCCTACGTTCTCCAGTATGGGCGTGTGCTGTGATCGCCCCTACATTCTCCAGCATGTGCGTGTGTGGTGATCAGGGCTGGTATGATTTAAATCAGTTGATTTAAATCATGATTTAAATCGTGATTTAAATCAACGTAAAAAAAATCACGATTTTTTTTTTTTTTTTTTATAATTTGTTGATTTTTTCTACTTAAAATGTGTGTCATCCAGACTGTTTCACTGAAGGCACTTGGAGACGCCTTTGTTTAAACAAGGCATTTCATATGGTACGCTTATTAGTGCACATGAGCCTCCAAGGTGGGGAGAAGGCGTTTAGCTAGGGGCAGCACGCCTTAAGCAGGTAACTGCCTGTGGTGTTTGAAAAGAAACCCTTGAGTCTCAGTATTTTTATGATTGTTTGAGCAAGTACTCTGTAGTGGATATGTAATCGCAAACTAATCTTCAGAAACTCCCGGTAGCATCGATATCTCCAACGTACTCCGGCCTTTCTCGCAACCGCGTGTGCTTGTGAACAAAGTGTTAGTGTTACGCGTCGAGCGAGGTTATTTAAATCCCCCCCCCCCCCATCACTGCTTTTTCGATTGTTAATTGAACAAACCTCGGAGTGGAAAAAGCTGGAAACTGGCGTTTTGCTACTGATCGCTCAATAAATGAAGAATTGAAATTGAAGACAGTTATCTGAACATTTGAAAATTGAGGACAGTTGTCACAGATTTTGTGAAATGTAAATGTTTTTGTAGTACAAGAGAGTGTTACGAATCTTCAATTAACCGTTAAAAGGTGGTGCGTTTGGATATTTTGTCGGGTTTTTTTTCAGTTTGATTTAAATCAAAAACATCAAAAAAATCAGATTTAAATAAAAAAAATAAAAAATCATGATTTTTTTTTTAAAAATCGGATTTTTTTCCAGCCCTGGTGGTGATCACCTCTACATTCTCCCGCATGGGCGTGTGTGGGATCGCCCCTACATTCTCCAGTATGGGCCTGTGTAGTGATCGCCCCTACATTCTCTAGTATGGGCATGTGCTGTGATCGCCCCTGCATTCTCCAGCATGTGCGTGTGTGGTGATCGCCCCTACATTCTCCAGCATGGGCATGTGCTGTGATCGCCCCTACATTCTCCACCATGTGTATGTGTGGTGATCGCCCCTACATTCTGCCGCATGGGCGTGTGTGGGATCGTCCCTACATTCTCCAGCATAGGCCTGTGTGGTGATCGCCCCTACATTCTCCAGCATGTGCGTGTGTGGTGATAGCCCCTACATTCTCCAGTATGGGCGTGTGTAGTGATCGCCCCTACATTCTCCAGTATGGGCATGTGCTGTGATCGCCCCTACATTCTCCAGCATGTGCGTGTGCTGTGATCGCCCCTACATTCTCCACCATGTGCGTGTGCTGTGATCGCCCCTACATTCTCCAGTATGGGCGTGTGCTGTGATCGCCCCTACATTCTCCCATACGGGCGTGTGTGGGATCGCCCCTACATTCTGCCGCATGGGCGTGTGTGGTGATCGCCCCTACATTCTCCAGTATGGGCGTGTGCTGTGATCGCCCCTACATTCTCCCGTACGGGCGTGTGTTGGATCGCCCCTACATTCTGCCGCATGGGCGTGTGTGGTGATCGCCCCTACACTCTCCAGTATGGGCGTGTGCTGTGATCGCCCCTACATTCTCCCATACGGGCGTGTGTGGGATCGCCCCTACATTCTGCCGCATGGGCGTGTGTGGTGATCGCCCCTACATTCTCCAGTATGGGCGTGTGCTGTGATCGCCCCTACATTCTCCCGTACGGGCGTGTGTGGGATCGCCCCTACATTCTCCCGTACGGGCGTGTGTGGGATCGCCCCTACATTCTGCCGCATGGGCGTGTGTGGTGCTCGCCCCTATATTCTCCAGCATGTGCGTGTGTGGTGATCGCCCCTACATTCTCCAGTATGGGCGTGTGCTGTGATCGCCCCTACATTCTCCCGTACGGGCGTTCGTGGGATCGCCCCTACATTCTGCCGCATGGGCGTGTGTGGTGCTCGCCCCTTACATTCTCCAGCATGTGCGTGTGTGGTGATGGCCCCTTACATTCTCCAGTATGGGCGTGTGTGGGATCGCCCCTACGTTCTCCAGTATGGGCGTGTGCTGTGATCGCCCCTACATTCTCCAGCATGTGCGTGTGTGGTGATCAGGGCTGGTATGATTTAAATCAGTTGATTTAAATCATGATTTAAATCGTGGTTTAAATCAACGTAAAAAAATCACGATTTTTGATTTTTTTTTATTTTTTGAATTTGTTGATTTTTTTCTACTTAAAATGTGTGTCATCCAGACTGTTTCACTGAAGGCACTTGGAGACGCCTTTGTTTAAACAAGGCATTTCATATGGTACGCTTATTAGTGCACATGAGCCTCCGAGGTGGGGAGAAGGCGTTTAGCTAGGGGCAGCACGCCTTAAGCAGGTAACTGCCTGTGGTGTTTGAAAAGAAACCCTTGAGTCTCAGTACTTTTATGATTGTTTGAGCAAGTACTCTGTAGTGGATAAGTAATCGCAAACTAATCTTCAGAAACTCCCGGTAGCATCGATATCTCCAACGTACTCCGGCATTTCTCGCAACCGCGTGTGCTTGTAAACAAAGTGTTAGTGTTACGCGTCGAGCGAGGTTATTTAAATCCCCGCCCCCCCCCCCCCCCATCACTGCTTTTTCGATTGTTAATTGAACAAACCTCGGAGTGGAAAAAGCTGGAAACTGGCGTTTTGCTACTGATCGCTCAATAAATGAAGAATTGAAATTGAAGACAGTTATCTGAACATTTGAAAATTGAGGACAGTTGTCACAGATTTTGTGAAATGTAAATGTTTTTGTAGTACAAGAGAGTGTTACGAATCTTCAATTAACCGTTAAAAGGTGGTGCGTTTGGATATTTTGTCGGTTTTTTTTTTTCAGTTTGATTTAAATCAAAAACATCAAAAAAATCAGATTTAAATAAAAAAAATAAAAAATCATGATTTTTTTTTTCTTTTAAATCGGATTTTTTCCAGCCCTGACAGCAACTGCAACACAAGTGTAACAGTAACTATAACATAAGTGTAACAGCAACTACAACACAAGTGTAACAGCAACTATAACATAAATGTAAGAGCAACTACAACACAAGTGTAACAGCAACTATAACATAAATGTAACTGCAACTACAACAGAGGTCTAACAGCAACTTCAACACAAGTGTAACAGCAACTATGACATAAGTATAACAACAACCACAACACACAAGGAACAGCACCTACAACACACGTATAATAGCAATCCCATTTTTATACGATTCTAACGACTAAGAACGATTATAATATATGCCGTTACATGACAACATGCAGTCGGCAGAAATGTAGGGATAAATGTTCTTGCAATTTCCTCCGTATTACGTAACGTTTATAAAATTGTTCCAGTAGTCAAGACCGTCCGCCAGTTTTTAGTAGTTATTATATTATTATGGCTTTGCATGCTGAAAGTTTACGCCTTTAGACCCATTTGAAATGCTTTACATCAAGTCGCACTTCTTGTGAAGAAAAAATTATCAACCCATTACTTTTTGGGAAGGATTTCGTATTGTACTTCTAAACGCCACCTACCGGTCATACCGAACATCGCAATGACGTATTTATTTTTTAATATAATTTCCAAAGACATAGATTGATCTACTTATGAAATGCCAGCCGAAGAGTATCAGCCAGCAGACAAGTATCAGCCAGTCGAAGAGAATAAGAAAGCCGAAGAGTATCAGCCACCCGAGTTCTGGGTCGGTGGTACACTTTCAATGCGAGAACACGCTCGAAATTCCAACATTCAATTATAGTAAAAGACCCACTAAAACCTGGCGCACGATCCTAGATGGCTGGAAGTTACAAAAATGCTCAGGCAAAACAGCCAAGAATGTATTCGTCCAAGGAGCAGACCGGAACTAAAAGTCAACTTGGGGATTTTAATTATTTAAGGAAACTATGAATTAGCCAGAATAAAAGGTGCCATTGCCAGTTAAGCTGGGCCAAACATTTCTGATATAAAATACAGCAAATTCCTGGCGTATAGGCAATAAAAAACACGAAGTATAAATTATGCCACTACTGCTCAACAAATGGCGGTCGACACCGGAATCAATCACCAACAACGATACACACTCATAAACAAATGGCGGTCGACACCGGAATCAATCACCAACAACTATACACACTGGTAAATAAATGGCAGTCGACACCGGAATCTATCACCAACAACGATACAAAACTATGTCGTAAAAATCAAGTAGTGGACGTCAACGAAAACAGACGATCAGTCTGGTCAGTTTTGTTAATTTTTTTCTTGGACAACACATGATACTACCAATTTCATGTTACAATATTATCAGAAATAATCTCCCAGTTATACGATGCTGAAGATATATAACTGAAACATATGTAAATAAATAAGGTTTCGATCTATCTAGGTCAAACTTCCCATTTTTGTTTCCTTATTGGTTTTCGGTTTTCTACCAGTACCGTATTAAAATGATCAAGACACGAATCCAAGTAAATTTCGCATCTACTGTTGAATTCAAGATAACGACTGATTATTTTAGGGCTATGCCTAATGACGCACCAATCTGTGGACTCATTCGGGTCTGGGTATGTGGGAGGAGGGGACTGGACTAATCATATTTTGGGTGTTCCGAATAAAAAAACACAAGAATTTTGCATTTCGGCTGCAAACGAACCGGGCAAAAATGATAAAGGAAATATCGCAAAAATTAGCTCATACTCAGAACATTAAAGCAATTGCAACTTGAAACTATTTGATAAAACTTGTAGGAACTTTTTAATGTAGCAAACGTGTTGTAAAAAACACGATTGCTCTTTGATGCAAAGAAATTGACATTCATGCGAAATCTCTCTATTATTTCATTAATTTTACCCGGTTCATTTGCAGTTAAAACAAGAAAATTATTGCGCAATCCATTCTGAACGTCCAAAATGATTTGGCTTACAGCTCCAAGAAGCGCCTAACTAATGAAGGATCGGCTTATGAAAAAAAATACATGTAACGATCTGCACAGCGGGCACTCGAAAAGAACAAAATGTAGAAGTTCTCGGACCAGATTGTCAAATATATAAAAATGCTTAGGGCATGATTCCAAGCGACTCTGTACTTATAACGGCCTACTTCAGTTCCTGAAATAGGTATAAGTATATGCTAGAAGTCCTCACACGCTCAGTCTGTAATGACAATCTCCATCAAGAAAGGGGTCATCGAAAATCCAGAAACACACAAAAGTACTACAAAACAATGTACGAGGTGGGACCGTAGATTGGGCGACAATTTATGGTTTTCACTACATATCTTTTTTTCTGTATGCGGCAGAAAAAGAACAAGCGAAATTGTTTACAATCCTTGCCTGCTAAGTTTCTACCATTACCATCAACTTATATAATAAAGAAAAGAAACTAGAGCATGAACCTTTGCGTGGCCAGGACAAATTTCATCATTTGAAGCTAATGGCAGAGACGGAAACCATAACTGCAAACCACATTTTAATGGATCATATTTTGGATTTATGCAAGACGGAATCCACAAATAAGATTGTATTGTATTGTATTGTTCTTTAGATCCCTTTCAACTGCTATGGTCATATCGGGATCCCCCTGCCACATTTTACTGAAATGGGGCATTCCAGCCCTCCTTCTAACCCTTACATGTGGAGTGCCTCACAGGGTAGCAAGGAGGAGTCCCAATTTTAAAGTCTTAGGTATGACCCGACCGGGGTTTGAACCCACGATCTTCCAGTCTCGAGGCGGACACTCTAACCACTAGGCCACCGAGGCTGGTCTACAAATAAGATAAAAATCGCTCTATCTTTGTTTGTTAACCGAGATGAAACCAAGTAAAAGTCAATTTTATGTTCCCTCATATGAAAACAGAAAACCAAAAAATGCAGGTCAAAGTTCAGATCTCAAAGTTATCTCTTATGTAATTCCTTATACGGGGTGGAATCCAAAAATGAGGTCAAACTCGCTCTATCTCTAACATTTCCAAGATAACACAAACACACACATAATGGGCGACAGGCGACTGGGCTAATTAATAGATATGCTTGTCTATTAAGCCAAATTATATTTAGTGTTGTCTTCTACTGTGCTATCGTCCAAAAGTTCAATACACCTCGAAAGCGTGTCGAATATTATCGAGTCACAAAGTTGTTTACTTTTGGCCCCGAATCCGCTTAGCAGGCATACAGACCAAAATCCTTGCCGTTCTTTTTTTACGAGAAGATGCATGAATTTTCCTCAAAATTAGCACATGTATCAATTGGAAAAACAGGACAATATGCGGTTACTTATCTTTAATATATTTCAAAATAGTTGTGATTTTACTTTTTGTATGCCACTTCTTTTACTTCTAAATAGGTTTTCGCGGAAAATGCACAATAGTCGTTCAAAATACGTTTAAAGTTTATGTTGTTTTAAGCCCTGTAAACTGAAGTACAGTACTTTTAGCAAACGTTTCACGATTTTTTATTGACATCATAAAAGCCGAGTTTTACTTACGTCGTGATTGGTTTTGGTATCAAAACAGGATGCAACAACTTGAAAAAAAATTAGCATAAATCGCACAGAGAAGTTTTCTTTACGAAAAATTTTGAGTCAAATTTTGGGTAAAGTACAAAAAATCTCTTATTTATTATCTATTATATCTGATATTATCATTATGTTAAAATCCGTTACATTTTTCCATACTCGTACAAAAAAACAAAACAGAGTGCAGTACTGTTCTCAGGCAACCCCGTTTCATCAGACATAAACGGTTTGTTTGCATGCTAAAACTCATTTTTCCCAGATGTCAGTGACTCTCTTTCTAGCTTCGAAAAAATAATGAAGAGCTGACTTGATGTTATTCTCTTTCGAGGTACATTTTACCTTTCGATCAGTTTACCTCGCTGACCTCGTACAACCGTCAGAGAATAAATACTGGACCACATGATAGATAATAGAGTTTTATCACAAAGCTTCAAATGAGCATATCAGTGCCCATTGCCTATCTGACTGGTATACCCTACGCTTTTTGGACTGTCTCGAGAAAAAAACAGTACCTTTCCGTAGACAGTTTCTCGGTTTCTCGAGAAATTTTTGTCTCGGATAAGGTTAGATAAATCACGTGACTTAATGGCGGACATGTAAACAAAAACACATTTTGCTTGATATTGTTACAGATTCATAACGTTTAATGACATGTCCGAGCTGCAAATCATTGGAATTAAGATAAATGGTGTTGTTAAATATTTCCTGTGGCAAATTATTTGCCTCGAAATTTGATACTCGAGAACAATAAATTGAGGTTCAGCCTGTATGACCATAGTGGGGCCGAGTAGGTAGGAGTCTAACCGTATATTTTAATACCGCTGTGGGCTAAGTATTTCGGAAATACATATACAGAGATTAGTTGTGTGTCTTTAAGTGTGTTTTTAAAACTTTGGAAAACAAGTAAGTATTTGTGAAACACTAGCAGGCCCCAACCGCCCCCCCCCCCCCAATTCATAGGGGTATAAAGCGATGACGGACAGACAGACGGACGGACACCCCAAACCTATAGGCCCCAATCCGAAGGGTTGGGGCCTAAACATGCACAGTAATATGGCGTTGGAAGTTTCAAGTGCTTGAACAAAAATTTTCAGTTCATCCATTATTCTGCCTTCCATTTTAATTGTTTGCATTTTTTGTCGGGTAAACCTGTTCTTTTACGAGCGTAACTAAAATCAGAACCGGATGTTTGGTTTCTTCTGGTTCGGTCCAAATGTAACTCCAAAAAGAATACACGGACTACAGAGACTAGTTCTAGATGACTTTTGCGTCCATCCGGCAAGAGTCATAGTTCCTGTAATATAACATGTCATTGATCTCAGTTTTGGCAATCTCGGCGCACGACTGCGGACAATGGCATTATTGAAGAAAAGGTGCATCACATAAATAACCCAATTATAAGTTATGGTGCAGAATTTTTATGGTCAGATAACAATTTTGTAATGAGAAAAATGGACGTCTTCTTTAGATAAGAATATCGAATCCTTATTATCGCCCACAAGAACAATGAATATACAAGGCAAAGAACATTCAAATTGAACAGCACATCGTAATTGGTTAAATTACAAACTGGTGTGTTAGCAGCAGAAGATTATCCTGACATAAAATTAGGATGTCATGGTGGATTCTGTGGCTTCTAGTTTGTGAAGATACCGGGAATAATGACTGCAAAGGCTGTTTTCACATTAATAGACCACATTTTCAATTTTGCCAATTACGATGTGCTGTTCAATTTCATGTTTCTCTCCTTGTACAGTTGTAAAACCACGCTTTACTCAAGCTTTTGTAGTTTGGCCGAGGTCGGGAATAGTGCGCCAGGATACTTCTCAGTGTGCTTTTTAAGGAAAAGCATGCTAGTCCGAACCTCACTGTCCTGGAACGTGCGTCGAAAGACCCAGAGCCTCCAAAATTGAGATCAATCACCATTTCTATCACAGGAACTGTGACCCGTTCTAACCTAGAAAGGCAAAGGGCCCACTGGGACTATACAAGGACGAGACAGAAATTGGGACAAGATTATGGGTTTTTACTGATTTTAATTAAATATCCCTTTCTTTACACGTGAACAAATATATAACACCGACAGAAGAGGTCAAACCAAACATGGCTAATACAAAACACAGCAACTTCCCAATATACGGACATTAAAATACACAAAAGTATAAATTGTATTTCTAAGGTAAACAACAGAGAAGTTTGGGACATAAAATGTCACCATGAACATGAACCAATCACAAACAGCGTTACAACCGATGTCCCAGAACCAAGATGGTGACATCAACAAATAAACAGCTGATCAATCTGGCTGGTTTTATTAACTTTTCTCTTGAACAACAAAAGATACTTGCAATTTTATGTTACAATATTATGAGATACACTATCCGCAAGTATGTGGATACAAGGATATCTAATAGTAAAATGAATAAAGCAGGTTTCAGCTTTTCTGCATCAAATGTCTCATTCTACCTTCCGTCCCATTGGTTGAAAAATCTGTGACGAAATCGTGAGTTTGTTTACTTATTTGGCGGCCATTTTGGTGAACTACAAGTGTTTTTTCTCTCTTTGCAAGACCAAATTCAAACTGCTGTAACTCAAGATTGAAAGCTTGTCACCCTTTCCAAGAACTTTTCCATTAAAACGATGGCTTTAAACATACTCCAGATTGTTCAAATAAAAACAAATTCCAGATATCAATGGAGTAAACTGAATTTATATTTGGTCTTGCAAAGAGAGAAAAAACACTTGTAGTTCACCAAAATGGCCGCCAAAAAAGTAAACAAACTAGAGTTTTACAACAACCAATTCTACGGTTTGGACATTGTAGGGGGCTGGACCAACCGCAGCTGAGTGATAATACAATGATATAACTGTGAAATGTTTTAGCACTGCCAAAACCTGTGATAAACGTGAAAATTCACAAACTTTATCAAATCTTTGTATCCTACGAATGATAAGATAGAAATTAGACCCTCAGCTGGGAGGCTTTCAAGGTTTGGTTGGTCCATATAAAAAATAGCGGATGTGGCTATTTTAACCACAGATGGACACGTGAGATACAGCGTGTGTGTACCGGTCCGTTGGTATAAAATAGCCGGCCTCTGGCTGGATCTATCTGTGATCAAAGACTATAAACTACTAAGATATGACACTCCCTATGCAGCCTATAGTATCCAGCTGATTGCAGCGCCCCTGTTGGAAGAGTTGCAAACTGCGAAAAACACACGTCAAAACACTTTACAGTATTGGTGTTAAGCTCAATATTTGAATAGATTTTAGCGGATTTAGATTAACTTATTTGAACAGGAACTGAATAATAGAAGTAAGAAGGATAAAAAATGCCATTTTATTGGCATAACCAGCTTTTATTTAACAAAGCTGATCAGATAACGATCACCTCATTTTCAAAGCGAAATGAATTCGCATGTTCATAAATAATCTTCCAGCGCTTTTCCTCTTTTTAACACACGCGGTATTTATACATTCAATTACATTTTTTCCATTATCTCTGGCATTGCTAACGAGTCTTGTGTGAAGTTTTGTCATGTGCTGCACCATTGGAAAAACGGTGACGAAAACAGATTCCAAATCTTTTACAAACAACCCAAATTTTTCGGATGGTATAAATAATGCACCTCCTTTGCTGTATTTTTTTTCTCTAAAAAATGTATGCTACGGAATTATGGATTAGATTACTTTTCTTTAAAAATTTTAACAAATTTTGAAAAAAATGTTGCCTTTTTTTGTCCGTTGGAAATTAAAAGAAGGAAAGATTGCAGTTGTAGTAGTCATTATCGCATCCAATTGCTGCATAAGGTCGTCCTCTCCTCGTAGTAGCCATTCTTTTATTCTTTACTAATCATTATTCAGGCGATGAAAAGTTCAAAAACACGTTAACTTTCCAGGTGACTTCAATGCTTTGGCAGCTTAATTTGCGACAGTTGTTGCACAAGATCGTCCTCTTCTTATGGTAGCTGTACCCATATTCTTTACTGATCATTATCCAGGGGACAAAATGTTTTTATAAACTTTAAGACCGAAAAAGTAATCAAAAGTAAAAAAAACATGCACTTTCCAGTGGACTTCAATGCTTTTGACAGCTAATGAATTTGCAACTCTTATACCAGGCGGCGCCACTGCTGTCTGGATATGCGAAAATAGCTCAGTGTCATATGTTAGTAGTAAACAGTCTTTGCTGTGATGTATAATCACAGAGCGGATGGCTGTTTTGAAAAGTAGTTGCGCTCTTTTATCAGTGATATCAGTGCTATTTTCTCCAGTGAGTCTGTGGAGTAAAGAAATGTTATACACAGCAGGCCAAACTCCGTAGATGTTGACTGTTGAGTAACAACGAGCAGGCATTACCTATAGCGGTACCTCGACCAATTGAGAATTCAACGAAAATAGTCATCTTATTCAGAGTGGACCTAGTTTTTATCAGTTCTCGATGTAAGCAATTGATTTTTGTTGTGCTCAGTCACCAATGAGAAGTAACTGGCATCCATTTGCTGATCCTGCATCTTTGGTAAAATATATTGTTTTACGATAGAACTTCTTCAATCGCGTGGTAGAAGTGCCAAGATATTGCTCTACCGTCATAAATTTTCTGTTTCTCATCTTCTTGAATTGTGTCTTTAACTTGAATATGCAATTTCTAACATATTCTAGAAATCCAGATGCCACACCTACATGAAAGAAACTGCCATTTACTTAATAAAACATGTTAACAACAAGTATTAGCAATCATCCAAGCGGAACGAGATAAGTCATGCATTGAGATGTACACGGCAGAAGGAGCATCATTACCTGGTAAATATTTCAAACAAGAGACTTTGGAAGTAATTGATTGTGATTGTCACAACCACAGATTAACTTCTTTTCAACGTTGAATAGATGTTGCATAAGTAATGTTGTTTTGGTGTTGCTTTTCAATGTAACCAAAACCAAACTTTATCAACGGACTGATCAACGTCTTTCGTTCAACGTTGAATAGACATCGGAATATCGGCATTGAACAGTTGCAAAATAGATATTGTATAGATATCGTATTCACAACCAAAAAAACCTTATCATGTTATTGCGGAAATGGAAACCATGACAGGCTGCTTGGACGCTAGACCAAAATGACAAAGTAAAATATGCCTTCTTCGTCTACTTTTGGAAAAAATTCATGAATGTTTTCCTCAGAATATCCTGTGTTACCGGATCTTCCCTGGCAGGGTACTTTGATGAGTGGATGACCACGACACCTTATGACTGTCACTGTCCATAGGGCGACTTATACAACGTCGGGAAATATATTTATTTCGACTTCCATTTGCAACCTTTTTGCAACGATAGATAGAAGCCGGGTAATCGATAACCATCGCGCGGCGACAAGTAGACATGTTTCATCCTCCATAATTATCTAAAACACGATCTTGATCCTATGTCGTGGTCAGACGTTTATCCAGTGTTGATTGAACGATGCAATGTTTAATCAGTACTAAAACAGATATCGGTCCAACGTCTCTTGGTAACTGCTCTGACGGTTGCCATATGTTCATTTAAGGTCGTTTCTTAAATTAATCGGTCGTTGTCTTTACTCGGTTCTAATGTCGCTATTCCAGTTTTAAACGATGAAGTATATACTTGACATCTACATAGGACACATCGATTAGTTATTAATAGAAAAATAAGCAACGTATAAAAGTTAATCATCCTTACAAAATATAAAAGAAAGAAATTTTAATGTAAAATGTGACACGAAGATACAACCTGGCACCAAAAGCTGAATTCTTTATTTTTTAGTTCAAATTATTCTACCTTTTTTCCAAACGCTGTCTATTTCCAATGAAGGGTAATTTGGTGACCTCAAAATGACATCATAGGGATGGTGATTGCGACCCAATACGACGTAGCTTTTTACTTGCTTTACGATCTTTTTTATATCTCCGTAGAACACTTCTTTGTGTTTTTTTTTTAAATCCAGTTTCCAATCTCGGGACATTACAGTAACTTAATCAAGCTGTCAATAACACTGTTTGGAAAGTTTGCCTTTGCTAGGAAATAAAAGAGCGCTGAATTTGTTTAACCAGGGGACAGAGGGAGGACCACTTAGTACCATAAGTGTTACCATGCGTGTCCAAAGCCGGAGAAGGGAGAGGTAATTTTGAAGACGACGCGGTCCGCTCGCAGTGCCACTTTCGTTTAAAAAAGGCGGGTATTTTTTATTCAGTACTCCTCTTTTCGAACACAAAGGGGAGGGGGATGTTTCGGTTAGAATAGGGGCTATTATCTGAAAAGGGCATAATTTTGAATTTTTAATATTTAAGTCGATTTTTATAATTTAAATCACAAAAAAATCAATGACGCCATAAAACATGCTGAACAACAGTTAGTCTTTTTCCTTCCCCATCGATCAGTACACAACATAATATTACCTTGCATAAATACATTCGCATTGAGTAGTCGCTTAGTCGATAGGAAAACACGGTTGACTTGAATGGTATCCATACCAATTGGCCACCAGCCAAGTGGCCACTGGACCACTGCCTAACCGGTCAGTCGGAAAATACTTCGTTCTTTTTTAAGTGGATATAGTTTTCTGTTAAAATTCTGAGGAATTGTTTTAAAAGTACCAAATTTTGAAACCAAGTAACAATGAACTTAGGAAACAAATTTTGTTAAAATAAACGGGACACTAGAGATCAGGGATTGAGATTACATGCAGGGGATTTGGTGTATAAATCTGGTTGCTGCATAACATTCTGGCGACTGAGGTCATTTTGCTTTCAGTTTGGTTTACCTTAAAACATAAGTGGTGATTTTCCTTTAGTTTTAGCTTCTTTTCTCAGTTACGAATCTACCTTAATTTACAATTTTTATCAGAATTGTGTCTTAGAATTTCATTGCCCCGATCGCTTTAATTCTGATTCAAAGGCAGGACGGTCCCTTAAAGGGTTAGTAAAGGCTTAAACTGTAGGCAAGTATAAAATGTGGTAGGCTGGATTAAAACTGGGACCTTTTGCTTACTAAGCAAGCACCTTAACCACTACGCCGGGCAAGCGAACTGACAGAATGAAACATGTTTTAAATCTTATTCTGAATATTTCTGATAACCAATAGCATGTTCGAATAGACCTATCGACCTTGCCCTTTATTTGTAATTAATTGTGATTTGTGGTGGGCTTTAAGATTTAAATGCCATACACCAAATGTTCATCAATCTTTTCCTGAGAAATTGACATGTTATGACAATTGTTTGAGGAGATCATGGATGAACAATACTTAACCATGAATTGAATGACATAATACGAGCATTTGTGAGACATAGTAGGGATTCTGCCAATTTAATGGCATAAATTATCCTGTGTTCGTGAAATATTTAGCGTGAGATCTTTGCCCAGAAAACATCCAAATTTCCAATAGAACCCTGTTTTAAGTTCAGTTAAAAGATTCCACACGTTGTATTCTGTTATAGATAAACCATGAAAACCGTGAAATATAATACATCGAGGGTGGCGTAGCCACCCGAGATGTATTAGGGTTCACGAATCTACGACTTTGAATGGTCTATCGAACTTCAACCACCCCATCCCACTCCAATAGAGCGCGAAATATAATCACAACATAATACACTGCACTTGGATCAGAAAAAAATTTTCAGTGATCATGATTTTAATTAAACGATTTAAAGTCCTCTGTTTTTCACAATACAGCGTATGCCGGATGAGTAGTGTCATATATTCTCATTACATAATACACTGTCTATCCAACATTTAAGCTCTTTGCTTCGTTCAAGCGTTAGCGGGGACGATTTTTTATAAAACAAAATATTCTACCGGATAGTACTATTAATATAGCATTAGAGGCAGAAATTGTTATGAATCTTAATTTTTATTATCTGATCAGTCTGACGAGGAATTGCTTCAAAATACTCAAATTCTTGAAAAACAATTAGAAGAAAAATCGGATGAGGAGCCGTCGTTATTTTAATTAGGCGTTGTATAATACAGTGTATTAGTGAAAATTAATACACACCATAAACAAAAGATTACATAATGTGGAGTGGTTTAAGTTGTGCGAAAATCATCGTTGCTGCTCACCTCGGGATTTTCAGACAAAAGAATACACTATTTTCCATCTTTTAATCATGACATGTGGTACACAGTTAACAAAGTCTCGTTTCAGCAATTTAAAAAGATCAGACAGTGGGAAACCACCCTCATTCTTTAAAAGGGTCACTGTTTACTTATCAGATAGCGATTTTACTTTTCTGTAAGTATGCACATATCAGTTGACGACTGTTGTGCACTGGACGTTGAAAAAGAAAAAAAAATATTTTGTTTTTGTATTTAAAATGTTGAAAATAAAACATATAGATTGTTTCGTCTTCTACATGTAAAAATATAAAAAAATAAGAAATCATATGTTGATTTTTCATTAATTTAAATCAATTGAATTATATCATATCAGCTATAATAATTTAAAATTTAGAACTGCGCTTTAAGGGGTTTTTTTACGAAGTTGTGGGCATGGTATCACGAGATTTGGCCGAGCGACATTTAGGAAAATTTACAGTTATGTGCATTCTTGGCCAGAATTGAACTATTATCTATTTTCTCAAATCTTTTTTAAATTACTTTTCGAGTTGATAAATGAATCTTTATCTATTTTTCGTTGTTAACTAGAAAAGTCTTATTATAGTATGATTTTAAAGGTTTGACTTTTAAAAGACTTATAAAGCAGGAACCTGAAATTTCAAAGCTCCTTTAAAAGATTACATCCCTAGAGAACGCTCAAAGTCGATCGACAGACGTGGTAATGACTGTCTTATCTGTCAGAGTTACAGACGTGGTAATGACTGTCTTGTCTCTCAGAGTTACAGACGTGGTAATGACTGTCTTATCTGTCAGAGTTACAGACGTGGCAATGACTGTCTTATCTGTCAGAGTTACAGACGTGGTAATGACTGTCTTATCTGTCAGAGTTACAGACGTGGTAATGACTGTCTTATCTGTCAGAATTACAGACGTGGTAATGACTGTCTTATCTGTCAGAGTTACAGACGTGATAATGACTGCCTTATCTGTCAGAGTTACAGACGTGGTAATGACTGTCTTATCCGTCAGATTTACAGACGTAGTAATGACTGTATTATCTGTCAGAGTTACAGACGTGATAATGACTGTCTTATCTGTCAGAGTTACAGACGTGATAATGACTGTCTTATCTGTCAGAGTTACAGACGTGGTAATGACTGTCTTATCTGTCAGAGTTACAGACGTGGTAATGACTGTCTTATCTGTCAGAGTTACAGGCGTGGTAATGACTGTCTTATCTGTCAGAGTTACAGACGTGATAATGACTGTCTTATCTGTCAGAGTTACAGACGTGGTAATGACTGTATTATCTGTCAGAGTTACAGACGTGATAATGACTGTCTTATCTGTCAGAGTTACAGACGTGGTAATGACTGTCTAATCTGTCAGAGTTACAGACGTGATAATGACTGTCTTATCTGTCAGAGTTACAGACGTGGTAATGACTGTCTTATCTGTCAGAGTTACAGACGTGGTAATGACTGTATTATCTGTCAGGGTTACAGACGTGATAATGACTGTCTTATCGGTCAGAGTTACAGACGTGGTAATGACTGTCTTATCTGTCAGAGTTACAGATGTGATAATGACTGTCTTATCTGTCAGAGTTACAGACGTGGTAATGACTGTATTATCTGTCAGAGTTACAGACGTGGTAATGACTGTCTTATCTGTCAGAGTTACAGACGTGATAATGACTGTCTTATCTGTCAGAGTTACAGACGTGGTAATGACTGTCTTATCCGTCAGATTTACAGACGTGATAATGACTGTCTTATCTGTCAGAGTTACAGACGTGATAATGACTGTCTTATCTGTCAGAGTTACAGACTTGATAATGACTGTCTTATCTGTCAGAGATACAGACGTGGTAATGACTGTATTATCTGTCAGAGTTACAGACGTGGTAATGACTGTCTTATCTGTCAGAGTTACAGACGTGGTAATGACTGTCTAATCTGTCAGAGTTACAGGCGTGGTAATTACTGTCTTATCTGTCAGAGTTACAGACGTGATAATGACTGTCTTATCTGTCAGAGTTACAGACGTGATAATGACCGTCTTATCTGTCAGAGTTACAGACGTGATAATGACTGTCTTATCTGTCAGAGTTACAGACGTGATAATGACTGTCTTATCTGTCAGAGTTACAGACGTGGTAATGACTGTCTTATCTGTCAGAGTTACAGACGTGATAATGACTTTCTTATCTGTCAGAGTTACAGACGTGGTAATGACTGTATTATTTATCAGAGTTACAGACGTGGTAATGACTGTCTTATCTGTCAGAGTTACAGACGTGATAATGACTGTCTTATCTGTCAGAGTTACAGACGTGATAATGACTGTCTTATCTGTCAGAGTTACAGACGTGATAATGACTGTCTTATCTGTCAGAGTTACAGACGTGATAATGACTGTCTTATCTGTCAGAGTTACAGACGTGATAATGACTGTCTTATGTGTCAGAGTTACAGACGTGATAATGACTGTCTTATCTGTCAGAGTTACAGACGTGGTAATGACTGTATTATCTGTCAGAGTTACAGACGTGATAATGACTGTCTTATCTGTCAGAGTTACAGACGTGGTAATGACTGTCTTATCTGTCAGAGTTACAGACGTGGTAATGACTGTCTTATCTGTCAGAGTTACAGACGTGTTAATGACTGTCTTATCTGTCAGAGTTACAGACGTGGTAATGACTGTCTTATCTGTCAGAGTTACAGGCGTGGTAATGACTGTCTTATCTGTCAGAGTTACAGGCGTGGTAATGACTGTCTTATCTGTCAGAGTTACAGGCGTGGTAATGACTGTACTTGTCTGTTACGCCGGTGTGCATTCATAATCCGACTACAAAAAGTACAGATCCGACTACAAAAAGTAATTTCACAGCATTTACTGCTCTGAACAAAGGTAAATCCCTTTGGGACCCTCCCAGTTAGCATAATTTTTCGTCCCACGTATAAAGCGCGTTGTTTTTAGGTGGGATTTACGTGGGAATGTGGGACGTTGGCAGGGCCACATAGAAAACATGTGTAATATACGTGGACATTCCCGCGGTGTGATTTCCGTGTAAACTCTACATATAATATACATAGGCTTTCCCACGTATAAAATGCACGGGTAGATACACGCGTAAACTGCATGGTTTTTCCCGCGTAATGCCCACTGTGGGCATTCCATTGTATTATATACGTAGAATTGCCCACTTCTAAAATGCATGGGTAATTAACGCATATTATATGTATATTATACTTTTGAATTCCCACGTAAAATTTCATTAGAAGTCATTTGTATATTACACGTATATTTTACGTGGGATTTCCCATATGGGCATTCCCATGTAAAATACACGTATATTATGCGCAGTCTGGCAATGTGGGCTTATTATCGCAGACCGGAAACAGCCGCCATTGAGCGATAATATATTTAAATTTTGCTACATTCTGCATATTTTGGTGGAGAGCGGCATTTTTTCTAAGTATAATAGAAAGTAAGACATGGAAATACCAATTTCACTAAAATTTTTATGCTTAAAATTCCTTTAAGGAGCACTTTGTAAATGAGCTATGGTTATAAAGGTACATGTCTGTGTATTCGATGGAGTTATCGTGTATGTCCAGGGTGGGTCGTCCCTTTAAAATTCCATACTTAATATGCGTGGGAATTCCCACATATAAAATGCATGGAAATATATGCGTATAAAATGCATAGGTTCACATGTGCATAATACACATCGGAAAGAGTCTCAAATTCTCCTAAATCCCACGTAACTACGTGGGAATTCCCCAACAAAATACACATTATTTATGCGTGGGTACGTGGGAATACCCACATATATTATGCATAGTCCCCATGTGGGACTGCTATCTGGGCTTTCCCCGCGTTTCATGCCAAACTGTTGCCCCATCTGTCGTTAAATCAACTGTCGTGAATTCCAGGAAAAACAACTTTTCCTTTTTCGACCAATCAAATACAGCTACTTGCTGCAAGTATAATGTTTCGACTGAATGTCGAATGTCGCAGATGCCAGTTTCGTCTAAATATCGTACATTCCATGAACACAAATGGCAAGCAATTTGCACATGGGTGTTTCCTCTCGCGGGAGGGGGGGGGGGGGCAGGGAGAGAGGGGTACACTCATCCACCAACTGGCTGCCATTCGTGTCCATGACTTTTTGAACGGCCCTATGTTGTGAAACAATACTCCCCCTTTTAACCAATCACCTAATACTGTTCACAAAAAAACATTCCTTTTTGGGAAACACTGGAAACGTATTACTCCCCTTTTAAACGAAATTTGCATTCCGAGTCAAAATTAGGCACCCTTTCTCCGCGTTTCATTGGCCATGCACGGTAACAGATATGATGCTAAATGGGGCTCATGACTTATTCAAATGCTGTTTTCTCAGCAACGATATTTTTCACTATTGTAAATGGTTCTGATACTTATATTTGGGGATAAACCTGTTCCCTCTGTCTCTTCAACGCCCAGACCCCGAGGGCCTTATGACGGCTTTTTTCCTACATGTGAAATCAAAGATCTTTACACCGAGACCTTAAAGCTGACACTTTGCCAAAAAATGCTTGAGACTTTTAGGGTCGCCATTTTTCAAAAGAGAACAACTAAGAGGTGATTCATAAAAATGTAAAATCAATTAAATCAAACCGTGGTAAAGCATTTTGAAGGCTTCTTGCTGAAATGTTTTAAATACAAGCATTTAGCCAAACTTTGGAGCCCCCCCCCCCCCCCCCAGCAAAAAAAAACTTATCTCCGGGATATGTATAGTCTGGGACTTTTCTAGATACAATTTGAAAGTAAACCACGAATGAATCATTTTATATGATGGGAGCCATATTTTTCAGAGGTTACTTAGTTTAATATTTATTTTCACGTCAAGATAGAGAATAAGATATGTATATTTTCCTATTGTTGACCCCGGTTTCCGTGTGTAAATCTCTCTGTTAGGGACACCGCGTCATTACGGACAGCGTTTGACAGTCAGTTGTTATCCCAGATATTCCACAAATTCTGGCTTTGTTGTTTTTCACAAGGTATGGTTTAATAAAAAGTTGCACCACACCAGCCTTTTTGTACTTGTTTTTCATATGATATTGTTTTGTTATAAGCAAATAAAATATGTTTGTGCAATAACGGTGAAACCCACAGAAATAAGACCACCAACGAGACAGGCCTAAAGTGGTCCAATATGGGGACGGGACAGGCGTAAAGTGGTCCAATATGGTGACGGGACACGCGTAAAGTGGTTCAATATGGGACGAGACAGGCGTAAAGTGGTCCAATATGGTGACGGGACAGGCGTAAAGTGGTACAATATGGAGACGGGGCAGGCGTAAAGTGGTCCAATATGGTGACGGGACAGGCGTAAAGTGGTCCAATATGGGGACGGGACAGGCGTAAAGTGGTCCAATATGGGGACAGGACAGGCGTAAAGTGGTCCAATATGGCAACGGGACAGGCGTACCGTGGTCCAATATGGGGACGGGACAGGCGTAAAGTGGTCCAATATGGGGGCTGGACAGGCGTAAAGTGGTCCAATATTGAGACGGTACAGGCGTAAAGTGGTCCAATATGGGGACGGGACAGGCGTAAAGTGGTCCAATATGGGGGCTGGACAGGCGTAAAGTGGTCCAATATTGAGACGGTACAGGCGTAAAGTGGTCCAATATGGGGACGGGACAGGCGTAAAGTGGTCCAATATGGTCACGGGAAGGCCTGGAGTGGTCCAGTTTGGGTACGGTCCTATTTATGTATTTTTTACAATGGAAATCATCTGGAAGGGAACTGGTGGGAAGTGGTTCTGTTTACCAGATGGTCCATTAATGGTTGCCATCATAGAATTCCCCTGTACATAGATGGTCCATATCCCGAACACTCGCGTAACGTCGGGCCGACGTCGGAACGGTATAAACCAGGTCGGAAAACGTCGGCATCGGCTTCGATGCATCGGTAATGCATCGGTTATAGGTTGGCAATAGTCGAATTTCCATTTTTTTCTCATTCGTCGGAAATTCATCGGTTACCGACGTTGGCCCGATGATTATTTTCCTCAGTTTAATAGATGTTGGCAAATATTCATCGGGCCGACATCTTTTTCCGACGAACTTCCGACCAATTGGGAATTTTTTTTTGCTAAAAATATTATATTCATATATTACACGTATTTCTCAATGCATATATTATACATATATTTTTATGCATTGGTTTACGTTGGAAATAGATTAACTTCCGACCAATGGTAAAAAAAAATGAAACGGATATGGCATACGTATATTCGATGTATTTAGTTATACGTACATTATACATATATTTGTATATGTTGGCCCAACGTCTGACATAGACGTACTTCCGACGGAACAAAACTTAATTGTTTTTGAAAAAGATATTACTGATGTATAACCGACGGATTACAATAATCGTATAATATACAAACATATCACTGCATCGGCTATACGTCGGAAATATACCGAATTCCGACGAAAATTAATTTTTTTATTAAAGATATTACAAGCATGTAATATGCGTATAAAAATATACGCATATTATACATATAGTTATATTTGTCGGTGAAACGTCGGAAATATACCGATTTCCAATGGATCTCTAAATTTGTGTATTTTACGCATAACTTGAAATGAAAACTATATATATATATATATATATATTGCGTTGTGTACGAGTGCTCCACATATTCCACAGCGTCGGAAAAAAGATGCCGATATTGCCAACGCGTATTATACGTTTTTTTTTAAACGTCTATAAAACGCATATTTTCCTATGTATAAACGACGTCGGAAAAACATCGGAAAAAAGATGCCGATATTGCAATAGTATGTTATACGTATTTTTTATTCGTCTATAAAACGCATATTTTCCGATGCTTATTCGGCGTCGGAAATTTATCGATTGACGTTTTGTAGGGGACGTTATGAAGAATCAATAGGGGAGCATTATGAATATACTTGAAAATTATCATTTGCCTCAATAAACTAGCCCCAGCCGCCGTGGAGTAGAGGTATGTTCCGCGCCTAGGATGCAAGAGGTCCCCGGTTCAAACTCGAGTAAGTACTAGTGTTCAGTTTCGATATATAGATATGCTATGTTGTATATTGATATGCTATGGTGTATGTATGAATATGTGAATTATGAATGGTTGGTAAAGGTTCAATGGGTCAGTTAAGGTTAGAAACAATTTTTTTTACGTATAAAAATCATCGGAAGTTCGTCGGAAATGCATCGGAATATAAACGTATAACCGACGTATAGCCGACGGTTGGTATCCGACGTCGAAGAATTTGTAGGGATATTTCCGACGGTGGCCCGACGTATTAAAGATATATCGGCCCGATGTATATCCGATGTACGAAGCCGCTATATCTATTATGCGTTGGGCCATAGTTAATCCTATGTGCAACCGATACATCGGCCGACGAAGTTGCCGATATTGCCGATCTAGTATAGATGTATTTTAGACGTTACGCGAGTGTTCGGGATTAAAGGGGTTCAATGATGGGGTTCCCCTATGCATTGATGGTTCAAATTAAGGGTGCCATCATGGGGTTCTCTTGTATAGAGATGATTCCATTAAAGGGGTGCCATCGTGGGGTTCCCCTGTACATAAATGGTTCCATTTAACGGGTGTCATCATGGGGTTCTCTTGTACATAGATGGTTTGATTTAAGGGGCGCCATGATGGGGTTCCCTTGTATATAGCTATAGCTATACTTGTAAAAATTTCAATGCATATTAATATATTACATACAAAACTAATTATTCAAAAAAGTCGATTTGGTAATATAGAGAGAAACGAAGGTATTTTGAGTCTTCCCGTTGTGTATTGACAGTCGACGCTGGAATTTCCCACAGAACTCCAATTAACAATAGTGGAAAGAAGCCAATCAGCGCCAGCCCTGTGTAACAAGTGAACTTCTGAATAAGAACTGGGCCTTGTGGTGACAAATTTGAGAAGAAAAAAAAGCTAGCTTTTTTATTCGTATTTTCTAGAAGAAGCAATTCAAAACGCCGAGTCGAGGAGTGCTGCGGCTCCAGCCTTTTTAACCCTCAGGCTTCTCTCTCGTAAGAACCAAAATGTGCGTTCTAATTTTTGACCGCTACCTCCCCCCTCACCCCCACCGTCCGGGGAAGCGCCGGGGGCGGGGGCGGAGGAGCAAATTTGAAGCTGAAAACGAAGCACCATTTTCGATGCAAACGATATTTGCACATTTTCTTACACAAATTAAAAGCTTACAATGCCTTACTCCGACGTTGTATCTTAATGGAAATCACGTTGGATTTAGTTAAAGGCATGCTTGTTCACTGCGTTATACGACCTGGTTCACGCCTCGCATCGTTAAGGACGAGATGTGCGAGATGTGCGAACACGCGGAAAATTTGATTCTAATCGCGTGACTACATTTGTCTCCAAATTAGGAGGCTGATGCACAGTTACACAGACCTATCTTTCCTGTACATTTGAGGTCTTTAGGTGCAATGGTCTCGAAGAAATATGAATTCACTTTGTTTGCATCTTCTTCCACTACCCTGCTTCGCCGTAAAACAATGGGATGAAGCTGAGCTTCGTCGCAATAAATAAATAGCATAAAATAAAAGAAAGAGGATCGAATTTGACTTGTGCAAAAGATTGTCCTTGCTTGTATATATAGTACACACTAAAAATTTGCAGACTTAAAAATAAAGAAATGTTGATTACAAGTCTGGGTAAAAAAAAAAAAAACCAGAGACAGACACTTTTAAAAGTTGCATTTTATGCTTGTAGATGCCCTTCTGGCCTACTGAAAAACGAGCCCACATCATTTCACCTAACTAATTATTGGGGGTTGAGGGAGACCGTTTCATGCGTAATACCATGGCATTGAACTGCTGCTTGGGCGAACATGATTCATGTTGTATATTTCGTGACGTGCTGCAATTGTGCCCATTCAAGTATCGTTAAGTGTGCATCTTTTGCCCCCCCCCACCCCCCTCCCAGTGGTATAAATAACTTTGGTTTAATTTTCAACATGTACTGTAAAACGATGATTAAATTTTTACTGTTTTTTTTTTTTTTTTTTTTTTTGCTGTTTGTCATGATTTCGTATGTACGTCATAAGTGTCAAAAATATGACGATGTTAAATTAGGAAATTAAATGATCCAAAGTGGGGAATGCTGTACTTACTTAATTCCTGTATTGTTTATATCATTAAATAATTTCTGAGATCAAAGATTAATTCTTCTTATCAGAACTGAATTGCTAATCTCGTAAATATAATTCAGTCACAGACTTTAATAACAGTCTTTGCCCAGGAACAAAATACTTTGTTTCTCACCGACCAGCCGGCGATCTTCTTTCTTGAAAAAAAAATAGGCTCTCTGAAGTTTCAGTGAACCGGCATTCGCCAAAATTCTTGTTCGTTTTTGTCGCGAAATATAGTGTATTGGTTTTATAAAACGCTTATGTGATATAACTCTTATATTATTTATTTATAAGTTGTCAGTTTGAATGCTATTTGTTGTATAATATGCGAGCACCAAATGTGCGAACTCAAAAATTTAGAATTCATTTGCGCTCTGACATGCCATTTTCACCACTTTTACTGCCTTCCAAGTAACTTAAAAATTTTATACATTCAGTTGGCCAGTCGATGTCTTTCTCGTTTTTTTACTTTATTTACTCCATTTTTTTTACTCCCCTTTGCAGTTCTTAAAGTTCATTTTTTATATAAAAATTTATCAAGAAAGGAGGTTTTGATAGACAAAATTTATGATATCAGTACTAAGTAATTTCTAATCTTTAAAGTTTTTTATTGACATCAATAAAACAATTTCTAATAAGACATATTCAGCCTAATTATTTCGAAAGCTAAGTTTTCCTTTTATACGCAGTCTTATTTACTGTTGAATTTCAAATATTAGCAACTTAATTTTCGGTCACAAAATAATGTACTTATATCAGAAATAAACTTGTTGTATTGAGTTATTAATTTGTGATATCAATGCATCAGTAACATCAGTAATTCTGTTATCAGCCCTTAGTATTGGTATCAATGAAAAGATAGTGATATCATGATTTAAATCAACGATATTATCAAGCTGAATTTTTGATATCCAAATTCAGTTTAATTTCAAAAATAAATGCAAAAAAAAAAAAAAAAAGAAGAAGACTTCGTATTACTTTGAGAAGTGCAGGTGTGCAGAAATTTTGGGTTCCCGTTTTCAATGGAAGCGGTGTACAACGAAAAAATCCCTTATGTGGGAAACGCGAAGTAATGGATTAAAATTAAACCCTAGCAAGACTTGCGGCAAGCATCTGGTCCCCAAAATTACCCTCGTACACTTTTTTTGGGCACGCATGGCAACACATATGCTAGTACGTGCGGCCCGACCCCCCCCCCCCCCACCCTGGGTCACTTCCCAAATATTCTTCCGCTGGCGCACTGTCCTGATCTCGCATTATAACTATTATTCAAAGCCATCTTAAATCACGCTCTAGACAAAATCGTGTATCTTACACAAAAACTAACTCCACCCTACAGATATCGTTTCTTCCCCAGGTAAACTATATAATCGTGACTCATAAAAATAATGCCACCAGGCAACCTAAACCCGTTGCTGTGATTGCTGTGACTGCTTCATGAGCTTGTATAATATTTAACATCGTGACAGATACATAACTGCATGACATTGAATCAACCTAATGACAGGGCGGGGTCTAAGCTTATCCATACTGCGTGTATTGGTAATATTGGTCATCCAACAGGGTATTCGTCTCACGATCGTAGGTCACGATTTCCCAGGCTATATATACGGGCTTAATGTATCAACTGGTCATCACAAATGCCTTGAAGTTAATAAAGAGATAACATCAGAACGGAACAGGTTCAGTAGGAACTATTAATCTGATTCTTGTTTTGAGATTTGGGGAAAAGCTTTCGAAATATAAAGGTGAGTGAAACGAAAAGGTAATAGCATCGGTGAATGGGAGGGTGGAAAAACAAACAAACAAACAAACAAAAAAAACACGGGGTAAGGTCTGTTTGTTGGATTGACGGGCGTCCGGAATGAGTTTTCGGGCATTGCCACTGCAGCTCTGATTGATTACACTCCCACCCACCCCACGGGGTTTTACATGGGGATAACACATTTTTAGGAAACGCGAATATGTCTCCAATACAGGCAGAAAGTGTAAGAATGTGGCATATTATAATTGAGATAGTAGCTGCTCCCCCCCCCCCCCCATCCTGCTAAAATATATCGCAGTTAGCGTCGTTGGGAGTATTGTCGCGTCATTTGAAGTAATCGGGACTTGGAAGGGGTGGGGGTGGGGATGGGGATGGAGGTGGAGATTGAGTGGATCATCTAAATTATGCACGTTTCAAACTGACCTACTTCGGGAGATATCATGAGACTTATGACCACATAACAACAGTTGCCCCCGGTACTGACAAATGTGTAGCTGATCCAAAAAAAAGTTGTAAGATAAATGGAATCAAGCTTTAAGTTTTTATTCAGTTCACCTTTTAAAGGCCGTGAAAATGATATTTTTCGCTTTTTTCTCATAAAATATTAGTATAACGTAACTGGGAACTTTAAAAAAGACACATCGTGAATCTTTACATCGGCTGAGTATTTATGATTTTTGTTTGTTTTTGTTTATTTGTTTTGTTTTCTTTTTTTGTTTTGTTTGTTTTTGTTTATTTTTATTTGTTGTTTTTGGATCTCTGTCCAATAAGATTATAACCAAATAATTTCAGATTTTTTTTCAGAATTTATTTTAATAACTAAGATTGTTTTGGTGGCATTTCCTGTACATAATGGTGATACCTTCTGGAAACTTAATTATATTTTAGAGCAACGACGTCTCAGTTTTCACTGTCAATGTGCGTGATGCATTCTTGGTTTCTTATGTGACGGGATGGCAAAAATAGCCTCGTTTGTCATCTCCCTAGCGGGGTCACTAAAACTGCACATAAATAGAAAAGTGACCAAGCGGGGTCCAAAAACTGTACAAGTAAAAAAGATCTACCCGGAAGGCAGAAAAAGTGCTTAAAATGGCCTCTCGGAGGAAACATTTATCTACGTTTATTTTGATTTCACGCTCGAGACTTTGGCGCTTACATTTCTGGGCAGAAACACATAGAATTTTCCAAAGTAGCTACTTACAAGTTTATAGTAAATTGAAAAAAAAACTTGACTAATTCTTTTTTTTTTTTAAACTGTTGTTGAAGATGAACCATAGTATAGTTGCTTACAGTTGTAACCAATTTTCGACATTGTTGATTTCACAGACTTCGCGATGAACACAGCAAAGGTGCTCGTAGTCTTAGCATTCTGTCTCCTCACGGTCATTCAAGCCAGACCACGCTACAAACGCAGCAGTGAGGACAGCAACAGCGCGGAGAGTGCGGAGAGCGACAGCGCGGAGAGTGCGGAGAGCGCCGAATCTCACGAACAGCAAACTCCGTGCAGACTCGTCGACCTGATCAGCGGGGACGTAGAAATCGAGGAAGGATGTCCCGCGGCTGACACCTGCGATAATGAGCTGACTCTCTACAGTGCGGGCGATGCTCCACTGCCACTCTACACCGTAGTTTTCTGCTCTTCTACAGATACTGCGCAAGTTTTCGTAAGTTCCAGTCTTTTTTTCTTTTCTAGCTTTTTTATATGCGTCTACGTTATTTTAACTTTTACATATTATTTTCTGAGTACCTCTCCCTCCACACATTCTGTTATATTTTGTAGAAGCCTAAATTCATTTAAACATATTTCAAAATGTCCGCACTATCACACTGAAATAGAAAGATAGACAGGCGGACAGCTCAACAGGCAGAGAGACGGATAGATAGATAGATAGATAGATAGATAGATAGATAGATAGATAGATAGATAGATAGATGGCTAGATAGATAGATAGATAGATTGATAGATAGATAGATAGATAGATAGATAGATAGATAGATAGATAGATAGATAGATAGATAGATAGACAGCTCAACAGGCAGAGAGACGGATAGATAGATAGATAGATAGATAGATAGATAGATAGATAGACAGATAGATAGATATACAGCTCAACAGGCAGAGAGACAGACAGACAAACAGACAGATAGATAGATAGATAGAATCAATTAGACGGAATCCTTGCCTACCGCGTCTGGCTTAAAAATCACGCCTTTTCTTTCGCCTCGTTTTTGTACGCGAGCGATCAGACATATGATATCAACTGTCCCACTCTTGACTCCCTCCACCCCCCCCCCCCTCCCCAGGGGTAACAATGACTTTGAATTGTAAATAAAAACAAAATTAATTTATTTTCATACATAGGCCGACTGTGTCCAGTGCGAGGGCCAACATTGCTCAGAGAATCTGCTCGTTGGCACAACAGCCGGACCCAGCGTGTCCTTCTGCCTGCACGATGGAGAATTGACTGTGGATTCATTCGAGGAGTGCCATCAAGAGTGTGACGCAGGCAACTCCGCAGAAGAAACAACAACTCAGGCTGTGGTTGATAAACGCAAGAAACGCAGTGCAGAATTTAGCGAGGAGAGTGTAGAATCTGTTGAAAGTGAGGAGAGTGATGAAAGTGCAGACAGTTCTGATGAATCTACAACTGTTGGTGACATTGAACCTGTTGTTGAAAGACGCAGGAAACGCAGTGCAGAATCCAGCGAGGAGAGTGTAGAATCTGTTGAAAGTGAGGAGAGTGATGAAAGTGCAGACATTTCTGATGAATCTACAACTGTTGGTGACGTTGAACCTGTTGTTGAAAGACGCAGGAAACGCAGTGCAGAATCTAGCGAGGAGAGTGTAGAATCTGTTGAAAGTGAGGAGAGTGATGAAAGTGCAGACAGTTCTGATGAATCTACAACTGTTGGTGACATTGAACCTGTTGTTGAAAGACGCAGGAAACGCAGTGCAGAATCCAGCGAGGAGAGTGTAGAATCTGTTGAAAGTGAGGAGAGTGATGAAAGTGCAGACAGTTCTGATGAATCTACAACTGTTGGTGACGTTGAACCTGTTGTTGAAAGACGCAGGAAACGCAGTGCAGAATCTAGCGAGGAGAGTGTAGAATCTGTTGAAAGTGAGGAGAGTGACGAAAGTGCAGACAGTTCTGATGAATCTACAACTGTTGGTGACGTTGAACCTGTTGTTGAAAGACGCAGGAAACGCAGTGCAGAATCTAGCGAGGAGAGTGTAGAATCTGTTGAAAGTGAGGAGAGTGATGAAAGTGCAGACAGTTCTGATGAATCTACAACTGTTGGTGACGTTGAACCTGTTGTTGAAAGACGCAGGAAACGCAGTGCAGAATCTAGCGAGGAGAGTGTAGAATCTGTCGAAAGTGAGGAGAGTGATGAAAGTGCAGGCAGTTCTGATGAGTCTACAACTGTTGGTGACGTTGAACCTGTTGTTGAAAGACGCAGGAAACGCAGTGCAGAATCTAGCGAGGAGAGTGTAGAATCTGTTGAAAGTGAGGAGAGTGATGAAAGTGCAGACAGTTCTGATGAATCTACAACTGTTGGTGACATTGAACCTGTTGTTGAAAGACGCAGGAAACGCAGTGCAGAATCTTGCGAGGAGAGTGTAGAATCTGTTGAAAGTGAGGAGAGTGACGAAAGTGCAGACAGTTCTGATGAATCTACAACTGTTGGTGACATTGAACCTGTTGTTGAAAGACGCAGGAAACGCAGTGCAGAATCTAGCGAGGAGAGTGTAGAATCTGTTGAAAGTGAGGAGAGTGATGAAAGTGCAGACAGTTCTGATGAATCTACAACTGTTGGTGACGTTGAACCTGTTGTTGAAAGACGCAGGAAACGCAGTGCGGAATCTAGCGAGGAGAGTGTAGAATCTGTTGAAAGTGAGGAGAGTGATGAAAGTGCAGACAGTTCTGATGAATCTACAACTGTTGGTGACGTTGAACCTGTTGTTGAAAGACGCAGGAAACGCAGTGCAGAATCTAGCGAGGAGAGTGTAGAATCTGTTGAAAGTGAGGAGAGTGATGAAAGTGCAGACAGTTCTGATGAATCTACAACTGTTGGTGACGTTGAACCTGTTGTTGAAAGACGCAGGAAACGCAGTGCAGAATCTAGCGAGGAGAGTGTAGAATCTGTCGAAAGTGAGGAGAGTGATGAAAGTGCAGACAGTTCTGATGAATCTACAACTGTTGGTGACATTGAACCTGTTGTTGAAAGACGCAGGAAACGCAGTGCAGAATCTAGCGAGGAGAGTGTAGAATCTGTCGAAAGTGAGGAGAGTGATGAAAGTGCAGACAGTTCTGATGAATCTACAACTGTTGGTGACATTGAACCTGTTGTTGAAAGACGCAGGAAACGCAGTGCAGAATCTAGCGAGGAGAGTGTAGAATCTGTCGAAAGTGAGGAGAGTGATGAAAGTGCAGACAGTTCTGATGAATCTACAACTGTTGGTGACATTGAACCTGTTGTTGAAAGACGCAGGAAACGCAGTGCAGAATCTAGCGAGGAGAGTGTAGAATCTGTCGAAAGTGAGGAAAGCGATGAAAGTGCAGACAGTTCTGATGAATCTACAACTGTTGGTGACGTTGAATCTGTTGTTGAAAGACGCAGGAAACGCAGTGCAGAATCTAGCGAGGAGAGTGTAGAATCTGTTGAAAGTGAGGAGAGTGACGAAAGTGCAGACTGTTCTGATGAATCTACAACTGTTGGTGACATTGAACCTGTTGTTGAAAGACGCAGGAAACGCAGCTTGAGGATGAAGAAAGTCTGGGCCTTTCTGCTTAATCGACTTAGTTAATTTTAGTAGTATACAATAACTGCAAACACTACGTTCCTCGTTTTTGGACTGAACAACACTCGGAACCGATATTCTTTACAGAAAACTATGGTTGATTCATAGTTAAGTGTTTTATTTTTAATCTTTCATTTCGCATATATTCTGAAATTAAGTAATGATTAAAAATGAGCCGGCCATGTTCTTAATATTTGGATGTCTTGTTTTATAAGTTAATATTTGGTTGTAAAATAAACTTTTAATACACTGTATTCCTCTTATGTTTTATTCTCGAGCATGGTTGAGGGTGTTTGGAGGTGGGGGCGGGAGTGCGGGTGGGAGTGGGGGATGGTGGATGGGGTGGGATTCGGGGTTTGGGGAGGTGTGGGTGTGGGGTGGGAGTGGGGGAGTTCCATCATCATATATCATCATGTATCTGAATATCATGTATCTGAAACTTAAAATTTTATACTCCAACCCAGTAAAACATTCCAACGTGGCGATAACGTCGGTTTGAGGTTGCGACGTCGACCCAACCAAACCGCAGCATCAACTCCGCTTGTACTTTGGTTGCGATTGGTCACGACCACAGATCAACGTCCTACCAACGTTCTTGTTACAACGCTTAATAAGCATTGGGAAAGCAACATTGTCAGACGTTGATTTTGGTTGCGATCAAACCACAACTTTCTCGGGCATATATTCAATGCCTTTGGTGCAACGTTGAATCAACATCGAAAAATTCATGTTGGATAGACGTCGAGACATTTTTTGTCGAACTCAAAAAAAAACTTCTTGCCCTATTGCGGGGTCACTTTGAAAACAGAAAAAAACGAGGTCGTAAAATATGGGAATTTCAAGCGCCGCGACGTTTTCCCCACCTATTTTGGAGAAATATTCAGGAAATTCGCCCCAAGGGTGGGAGTACTGTGAACATACTATGACTGTGTCTGTCAATATGACGGTTCAAGATTAATATTTCCATTAAGTCTATACAACGTTGATTCGGTGTCGGATAATCGACATATAGCTAACATCAGAAAGTAGAACTCTAAGGGAACTCCCCCGAGGTGAACTCCTCCGTGGTGAACTCCCCCGAGGTGAACTCCTCCGTGGTGAACTCCTCCGAACTATACTCCCAAGTGTGAACTTCCCAGGCATGATCACTTGCGTCACCTTCTCCCTTGAAATGTATCTCAGTTATTAGGTCCCCACCCCACCCAAAGGGTGGGGGGGGGGGCTATAGAAATGGGTTCTGTCCGTCTAACCGTATGTCCGTCCGTCAACATTTTGGGCTCTGTTTTGTCAACGTCGTAGCGCCGAAACTATTTCATGTAGAGAGCTGAAATTTTATACAGTGAAAATATCAAGGCTGAAGATGTGCAACGGTGTATTATTTTTCAAATCGGTAAAAAATTGCCGAAATGGGGAATTGTGAAAAGTGTGATACTGTGGCTGTAGAACTTTGTGCAAATGCTGTATTTTGTCGACACCATATCTCGCTAACTATCATGCAGGCGGATTGGTTGGATATTTCACCAAGTGAAAATATACATCATGTAGATGTGCAACAGCGTATTATTTTTTAAATCGACTACAAATTCTCGAAACTACAACTTGTTAATGAATTTTCCAATATTTTGGGCACTGTCTGGAACCACCAAACAACCTCAACTTATGTCAAATATCGAATGTAGCAATGCTCTGTCACTGGCGTGTGCTTGCTGTTCGCCACAAGGTGGGGGCCTGTGAAATCTAGGATTACCTGTTATTTGAAGATGGTTCGCCAAATATAACAGGTCCCAGGAGGGGAGGAACACTTGGTAGCATGCGTGTTGTCATGAGTGTCCAACGAAAAAAAAACACAAACAAGAAAACCCCGGGAAATGGGGTAAAAAAGTGAAACAAATTTCGTTTATAAAGGGGTTCGTCTTCTTTCACTACTGCCAGTAAAGAGATAAAGAAATCAAAAAAGCAAATTCGCATCTTCCATTGACTGCCCTGTATCTCATTATACCCATTGTTTCAACATGGCGGACTTCATTGCGAATGGCTTATTCCGTAAATGTACGGCCATCCCTCTGACGGTTTTCAAATTCTTTGTAAACGTGGTAAACTGCTCCTCTGTGACCCCCCCCCCCCATGCCCCCCCTTCCCGCGGTGAATTCTCCCGATGTCAACTCCCCCTGCGGTGAACTCCCCGCAGTGAACTCCCTGATGTGCCTTTCCCCGCGGTAAACTGCCCCGATGTGAACTCCCCCGCGACGAACTTCCCGCGATGAACTGCCCCGATGTGAACTCCCCCGCGGTGAACTCCCTCATAGGAGAAGTCCCTCGATTTTTCATATGTGGTATTTTTGTATTCCTCACCTAAATTGGTCTTTCTTTGAACACTTTTGATTTAAATTAACAATAAATATTAATTACCGTTGTTCAGGAGCAACGGTTAAAATATAATCACGTCTTTTCCTTGATTTCTATGTACTTTGCCAAGTAGCATTGTATTTAAAATCAATAATGAACACAATAAAAGGTATTCGTAACTGCAATTAACTTTGTGTAGAATCGTAATTTGTGCCCTGTATTTAAAAGATTAATGCATATCCAGTATCTTTGATGTTCTTGTAAAATGTGATTTTGTGAGAATTTTCGTGCTTTATGTGAGAATTTGTGTAAATCTGTGAGAATTTTCGTGATTTTGTGAGAATTTTATTGCTTTATGTGAGAATTTGTATGAAATTGGAATGAATAAATATTTATGACAGTTATCCCATGTCTTATTATTCAAAGGTACTTAGTGAAATGAAATAATTTTACAACTTATAAAAAAATCGAGTAAGTTCCCATACGGCGGAGTTCATCGTGGAGGAGGAGTTCACATTGGGGGGGGGGGGGTGGAGTTCACCGCGAAGGAGTTCACATCTCGGGAGTTCACGTCGGGAGAGCTCACATCTCGGGAGTTCACGTCGGGAGAGCTCACATCTCGGGAGTTCACGTCGGGAGAGCTCACATCTCGGGAGTTCACGTCAGGAGAGCTCACATCTCGGGAGTTCACGTCGGGAGAGCTCACATCTCGGAAGTTCACGTCGGGAGAGTTCAAATCTCGGGAGTTCACGTCGGGAGAGCTCTCATCTCGGGAGTTCACGTCGGGAGAGCTCTCATCTCGGGAGTTCACGTCGGGAGAGCTCACATCTCGGGAGTTCACGTCGGGAGAGCTCACATCTCGGGAGTTCACGTCGGGAGAGCTCTCATCTCGGGAGTTCACGTCGGGAGAGCTCACATCTCGGGAGTTCACGTCGGGAGAGCTCTCATCTCGGGAGTTCACGTCGGGAGAGCTCACATCTCGGGAGTTCACGTCGGAAGAGCTCACATCTCGTGAGTTCACGTCGGGAGAGCTCACATCTCGGGAGTTCACGTCGGGAGAGCTCACATCTCGGGAGTTCACGTCGGGAGAGCTCTCATCTCGGGAGGTCACGTCGGGAGAGCTCACATCTCGGGAGTTCACGTCGGGAGAGCTCACATCTCTAGAGTTCACGTCGGGAGAGCTCTCATCTCGGGAGTTCCCGTCGGGAGAGCTCACATCTCGGGAGTTCACGTCGGCAGAGCTCACATCTCGGGAGTTCGCGTCGGCAGAGCTCACATCTCGGGAGTTCACGTCGGCAGAACAGGCCGTACGTGGTTATTGCCAGATCTAGGCATGTTAGGCACTAGGCACTTACGCTCCTCGGCACTCGTCACTGCATAGTCAATACGGTAAAACTGGCCATTCAGCGAAATCCAAATATACCCAGATCTGTATAATAACAAGAACCTACTTCTCAAAGGCGAAATATTAAACATTTAGCCAAAAATTAATATTTATAAAATCACTTTCTCTCTTCGAGTAGAATTTTAAAAACTGTCCGGCCTGATTTTGATTTTTTTTCTTCTTTTATAAAAAAGCGAATGTTTTTTTTTTTCAGAGTCCGAAATCTTCCTAAGAAATTTTTTGCTAGTTCGAAACATTTCTAGGAAAAAAAAGCTTTGCCACCGACTCTGTGAAACGGCAACTCCATCCATTCATTCCTCCCCCCCCCCCCCCCCCACCGACCCTCACTAAGAATTGTGCGTCACTGAAGCTGCTTTCGCATTCACGCGTCTTCTAATAAAACCAACACAAGCATGCCACTAATCTCAGCGTATTTAGCGGATGCATATAATGAACACATTATTCATGAACACATCATTCATGAACACATCAGTCATGAACACATCATTCATGAACACATCATTCAGGTAATGCACAGTGTGGCTGTTGGCACATGCGATAGACTCGTCCAAATGCTCGTACCTGTTGCTTTTGGTGACAAAAAAAATCACTATTTTTTGCTTCGCGTTTCGATCATGAAAATGAAAACAAAGTCGAAAACAAAAAGTGAGGTGCACAACTTCAGTTCAAGTACTACATATTTGGGAAATTTAGGAGTCCTAAGGTGAGTATGGTGAGAGGAGTAGTAAAGACAAAAATGACGGGCCACTAAAGAGAAACAAAACAGGGGACGAAACATTGCCCCGTGCATCTACAATACATTCTTCGCAAGTCTTCGGCTGGTCAAGTGTGAAACATGGCCTGTTCACGGCAGAGGGCATCGGAATGAGAAATCATTTTGCCCGTTCAGAGTACCAGAATCCCAGTTAGCATAATTTTTCGTCCCACATATAAAGCGCGTTGTTTTTAGGTGGGATTTACGTAGGAATGTGGGGCGTTGGCAGGGCCACATAGAAAACATGTGCAATATACGTGGACATTCCCACGGTGTGATTTCCGTGTAAACTCTACATATAATATACATAGGCTTTCCCACGTATAAAATGCACGGGTAGATACACGCGTAAACTGCATGGTTTTTCCCGCGTAATGCCCACCGTGGGCATTCCACTGTATAATATACGTAGAATTGCCCACTTCTAAAATGCATGGGTAATTAACGCATATTATATGTATATTATACTTTTGAATTCCCACGTAAAATTTCATTAGAGGTCATTTGTATATTACACGTATATTTTACGTGGGATTTCCCATATGGGCATTCACATGTAAAATACACGTATATTATGCGCAGTCTGGCAATATGGGCTTATTATCGCAGACCGGAAACAGCCGCCATTGAGCGATAATATATTTAAATTTTGCTACATTCTGCATATTTTGGTGGAGGGCTGCCTTTTTTCTAAGTATAATAGAAAGTTAGACATGGAAATACCAATTTCACTAAAATTTTTATGCTTAAAATTCCTTTAAGGAGTACTTTATAAATGAACTATAGTTATAAAGGTACATGTCTGTGTATTCGATGGAGTTATCGTGTATGTCCACGGTGGGTCGTCCCTTTAAAATTCCATGCTTAATATGCGCGGGAATTCCCACATATAAAATGCATGGAAATATATGCGTATAAATTGCATGGGTTCACATGTGCATAATACACATCGGAAAGAGTCTCAAATTCTCCTAAATCCCACGTAACTACGTGGGAATTCCCCAACAAATTACACATTATTTATGCGTGGGTACGTGGGAATACCCACATATATTATGCATAGTCCCCATGTGGGACTGCTATCTGGGATACACCCGTTGTTGTCCAACAGCCGACCTCTACGGCGGTTCGGTCTGTTGTGTATAACCCCTTTTACTCCGCAGACCCACTGGGGATTCCGCGCAAAATAGTACTTATAAAGGAGAGGAATCATTTTTTTAAAGTCAATAAAATATAGATTTTAGTGACTTGGACATTCATATTGACCTTTTTCACCAATGTGAAAGAATACTCAGCACTGAGGGATGCACAGTACGGCTAGATGGATAGACAGATCCATCCGCTCTGTGCTTATACATAACAGATAGATCTCATCAGAGGTCAGCTGTTTCATAACAACGGGGATACACCTATATTTTATCAAAATGAAAGAAAAATTAAGTATAGAAGAAATTAGTGAAAATAGCAAAACTCTAAAATCTAGCAAAAAAAAAAAAAAGGCCTTGAATGAAATCATCTGCTACACTTTTCATGTGCTGGACAGGACATTTATTGTGCTATGAAGTTCGGTATCGTACCCCCCCCCCCACCCTCCTCCCCCCTGCTGACTCACATTGCTTTGATTGTTCACAGAAAACGTAAGGCAAATCATACTCTGACGTTCATCATTACACCAGAGCAGTCTTCTGTAACTCGTTTGCTATTCGCCCTCAAAATATTTTAGTGGGACAATAGAGAGCTGATTGAGTGCTAGCCAGCAACACTCATCTGGAGGTCTGAAGAAGACAAGGTGTCAGACGTGCATTACCAGGTAACACCAAGTTACGTGTTTTCATGGAGGTGATGGCCAGGGAGGGAGAGGCTTTTTATTTGTTCGCCTTCCAGTATAACCAACAAACTCATTAACCCTCTGTGTGGGTCATAGAAACGCATATCTGTCCACAGATTGTCCTTACCCGAGAACATATGAAGATATCAACGGAGTAGTATACGGAATCAGTTAACTGTGCAGTTAACTTTGTGAATACGACCCCAGATTGTGCACCACGCAGTGTGTACATTGTTAATGAACATTTTGTATTATAAGCAAGAAAATTAGTCTCAGAAAATTAACACCGTACTGCAAGAACACATATTGTTTGGACCATCCGAGGCTAAAAAACTGAAGTTTTTATTTTCATTGCAAAGGTGAAATTAATCATAAATCGTTTGAAAGAACAAGAGTTAAACGTTCTGCAAAATAAATCTGGCTCACGTGCTCACGACAGTTTTATCTTATTTTTTTTTTGTTTCCATGAATAGCCTTTTTCAGAGGCTGTTCAAGGTTGATCCTAATTGGTTTCCAGCCTAATGTGGTTTGACCAGACTAGATATCACTACGCGATGTAAGAGGCCTATTTCTCAGCCAGCTCAGCAACCCCACACAGAATGTTTGACGATTTTCTAGCGTGCCATCGTCATTAAATACGGGTGTAACATATGCTGAGTTATTTATAAAACACGAACTGATTTGAGAAGCAGGCAGAAAATGCAGTCTTATGAAATATTCAATGTGAAAATGGCGTGTTGCTATGTATGAAGTGGGTGATTATTAGAGAAAAAAGTAATCATACACCGGGATAAATAATAGATGTGAAAGCAAGACCTTAAAGATCGATTGCGCACTATGAAAGCATGCATCATATAAGGATATCATGTTATATGTAACTGTGTCATCTGGTGTACAAATAATGAGTTCAATAAGCAAAAGTATTAAAGTAACTTTTCTTCTCCCATCAAAGTAAGCAATGCATTGGACGAAATAAACAATTGTTATTTTTTTTATTTCCAAATACGCGTAATATTTAGATATATTGAGTAAAAAGGAATTACATAAGGAGAAAAGAAAGTTTACACCAAATAAAAAAAAACTTTTTAAAGAGTGACGAGTCAAAGCCGAGTCAAGCTTTACCGCGCAGATGGGAACCCAAATCGTATAGAGAAGCACTGGCAAACGATACGCCTCCGTTTGTGTCTATCGCTTTGGGGCGCCAAACGATTGAGCTGATACTCACAGCTGCTTATTTCAGATGAAACATTGTTTTTGTTTTTTATTGTTCGTTTCTGAGCAAAAAATTACACCAGAAGTTTGTGAATAACAAAACTTTGACCCCAACAAATAAACTTCTCAGTGTAAGCTTTCTTTTTCCCTTGGATGTGTGTACCCGGCTTTTATATGCCGGATTTAGTTTTAATCTGTAAATTTTAAAAGTGATCGAGTAGACAGGGAAAGTTAAGAGATCGGACGCAAATAGTAAAGTGCTTTAATGGTGGTGCTTTAAATTAGCAAAGTTTTTATCCAGATTCACTCTGCTGAATGGTTTTTATACAACGGCCTTTAATGTGTTTGATGAAGGGCCAAATCAAGGACGAAAGAAAAGTGGTAATAGAGCGCAATAATCAGGCACTAGAGAAGAGATGCAATACAGGTATGTGTGAGAGAAAAGATCGAATAAAGCGCCATAGATTAGGTGTGAGAGAAAAGATGTAATACAGGCATGCGTGAGAGAAAAGATGTAATACATGTATGTGTGAGAGAAAAGATGTAATACAGGAATGTGTGAGAAAAAAGATCGAATAAAGCGCCATAGATTAGGTGTGAGAGAAAAATGTAATACAGGAATGTGTGAGAGAAAAGATGTAATACAGGCATGTGTGAGAGAAAAGATGTAATACAGGAATGTGTGAGAGAAAAGATCGAATAAAGCGCCATAGATTAGGTGTGAGAGAAAAGATGTAATACAGGTATGTGTGAGAGAAAAGATCGAATAAAGCGCCATAGATTAGGTGTGAGAGAAAAGATGTAATACATGTATGTGTGAGAGAAAAGATCGAATAAAGCGCCATAGATTAGGTGTGAGAGAAAAGATGTAATACAGGAATGTGTGAGAGAAAAGATCGAATAAAGCGCCATAGATTAGGTGTGAGAGAAAAGATGTAATACAGGTATGTGTGAGAGAAAAGATCGAATAAAGCGCCATAGATTAGGTGTGAGAGAAAAGATGTAATACAGGCATGCGTGAGAGAAAAGATCGAATAAAGCGCCATCGATTAGGTGTGAGAAAAGATGTAATACAGGTATGTGTGAGAGAAAAGATCGAATAAAGCGCCATAGATTAGGTGTGAGAGAAAAGATGTAATACATGTATGTGTGAGAGAAAAGATCGAATAAAGCGCCATCGATTAGGTGTGAGAGAAAAGATGTAATGCATGTATGTGTAAGAGAAAAGATCGAATAAAGCGCCATAGATTAGGTGTGAGAGAAAAGATGTAATACAGGCATGTGTGAGAGAAAAGATCGAATAAAGCGCCATAGATTAGGTGTGAGAGAAAAAATGTAATACAGGCATGCGTGAGCGAAAAGATCGAATAAAGCGCCATAAATTAGGTGTGAGAGAAAAGATGTAATACATGTATGTGTGAGAGAAAAGATGTAATACAGGCATGTGTGACAGAAGAGATCGAATAAAGCGCCATAGATTAGGTGTGAGAGAAAAGATGTAATACAGGAATTTGTGAGAGAAAAGATCGAATAAAGCGCCATAGATTAGGTGTGAGAGAAAAGATGAAATACAGGTATGTGTGAGAGAAAAGATCGAATAAAGCGCCATAGATAAGGTGTGACAGAAAAATGTAATACAGGCATGTGTGAGCGAAAAGATGTAATACATGTATGTGTGAGAGAAAAGATCGAATAAAGCGCCATCGATTAGGTGTGAGAGAAAAGATGTAATACAGGCATGCGTGAGAGAAAAGATGTAATACATGTATGTGTGAGAGAAAAGATCGAATAAAGCGCCATAGATTAGTTGTGAGAGAAAAGATGTAATACAGGAACGTGTGAGAGAAAAGATCGAATAAAGCGCCATAGATTAGGTGTGAGAGAAAAGATGTAATACATGTGTGTGTGTGAGAGAAAAGATCGAATAAAGCGCCATCGATTAGGTGTGAGAGGAAAGATGTAATACATGTGTGTGTGAGAGAAAAGATCGAATAAAGCGCCATCGATTAGGTGTGAGAGAAAAGATGTAATACAGGCATGTGTGAGAGAAAAGATGTTATACAGGCATGTGTGAGAGAAAAGATCGAATAAAGCGCCATAGATTAGGTGTGAGAGAAAAGATGAAATACAGGTATGTGTGAGAGAAAAGATCGAATAAAGCGCCATAGATTAGATGTGAGAGAAAAGATGTTATACAGGCATGTGTGAGAGAAAAGATCGAATAAAGCGCCATAGATTAGGTGTGAGAGAAAAGATGTAATACAGGTATGTGTGAGAGAAAAGATAGAATAATGCGCCATAGATTAGGTGTGAGAGAAAAGATGTAATACAGGCATGCGTGAGAGAAAAGATCGAATAAAGTGCCATCGATTAGGTGTGAGAGAAAAGATGTAATACAGGCATGTGTGAGAGAAAAGATGTAATGCACGTATGTGTGAGAGAAAAGATCGAATAAAGCGCCATCGATTAGGTGTGAGAGAAAAGATGTAATACAGGAACGTGTGAGAGAAAAGATCGAATAAAGCACCATCGATTAGGTGTGAGAGAAAAGATGTAATACAGGAACGTGTGGGAGAAAAGATCGAATAAAGCACCATCGATTAGGTGTGAGAGAAAAGATGTAATACAGGTATGTGTGAGAGAAAAGATCGAATAAAGCGCCATAGATTAGGTGTGAGAGAAAAGATGTAATACAGGCATGTGTGAGAGAAAAGATCGAATAAAGCGCCATATATTAGGCAGGATACTGCGCTATAATAACAACAAATTTTATGTCTCATTTTATCGAATAGTTTTCGACCGCTCGGATAAAGTTATTACAAAGAATTAAACAATTATTAAAAATTAAGAAATAAGTATAAGAAATAATTCTTAACTTTTTCATGAAGTCAACAAGACCTCCAAAGTGTTATAAAGCTACTAGTAGCAACCGACATTTCTAACAAAGGCAATAAGGCACATAAAGGCAAAAGAAAAATCAAAATGGTGATAAGTTTTAAATTTATACACTGGAAGAGTTCAATATATATTTGATATAAATTTAAAAATATTAATATATTATTTCTTTCTATTTTATATGTTTAATTTATTTAAGTGATTTGGTTTTGTCTGGTTCTGCTTTGACTTAGATAGCACAATATTAAAACATAGAATAGCGTCTTGTTGATAAAATTTGACTCATTGACCTCCGCATGAATGTATATATGTATATATATAACACAAATAGTGCTCAGATGTCATTTCACAAACACGAGCCAGATGGGTTTGCTAACACAAGGAACTCCACTTTCATGGGAAGACACAAAAAAATTGTCTCAACACATTCGCTCTAATGGAATAGTGCAGTTTATTAATCTATACAATAAAACAAAAGATCAAACAACCCAGGAGCTGAAATGGGGTGACGAGGTACTTGTATTAGTAATTTCTGTTCTTTCAGTAACATTTAAAGGTGTTTTAGCAAAATAAACCATTTTAGCCTTCGCGGTATGGTTTTATGGAATTAAATTTTCAATGTTGAGGAACATTGGTTTTCCATTAAATGAAGTCTCGCTGAAGTTATATCACATGTATTTTCTATAAATGTACTTGGTTCAGAAGACTGATACACTTGTGGACACTTTCAGTCTCATTCGACAACAAAAGATGTCAATAGTAAAGTAGATTCTAATTCAAATATACAAATAAGAAATTAATCTTTCTCATTCGCATGTAACTTCAGATGGAATTTATGTTAGTACGCTTGAACCACGATGCAAAACAGGCCCAGCTTTTATTAAAAGCAGACGACATCCTCCGACACTTACGTCACCACGACAACGATACAGAGGCGTGAGAGATTCATGTGTTTTTTTCGTACATGCAATATAAGTTCATTTTAAATGCTTGAAACACGTAACATTTTAATCGTGCAATTGAATGCAAACATTTATCGATACATAGATATTTATCCATTTCCGATCATCAAAATAAAAAATTGTTTTAATATTATTTCAATTAATATTAGCAATGCGAACGCTGTTCCCTTTGTTTACTATCTATGTTACCATTTATTCGTTTGAATTTGATGCAGTTTAGATTTCATATTAACTAACAATGTATTGGTCAGTGAGAAGGAGACAGCATGGCACCTGGAGGCTTCGGATTTCATTCTAGAAGGAATACCAGCGAAGCCGTATGGAGGAGAACTGGCAGAACTATGTCGATTGCAAGATAACATGGCGCTCAGGTACCTTCGCTCTGGGGTACAAACAAAAATAGTCCTTTTAAATAATGAAATTCTGTAAATTCTACAAGCTAGAAATTATATACACAATATTGTTTGCATGACGTGATCGACTTTTCAACGTAGGTTTGTTGCATAACGCTTTATGAATATTTTGCCTAGAAACTTTTTTTGGCGGAAGATTTGGCAGAAAGTACATTTATTATATTTTAGATGATAAACTATAAGGTTAGAAATACATATAAATTTACTTGAAAAGAGTGTTGAAAAATGTCTAACTTCTAGAACATGACATATTTTCACGAAACCGTGTTTTTAATTACAGAAGAGATGAAATAATGAGAAAACTAGACAAGGAGCAGGGTCAGACCATCCTCAGCATCACAGGCTTTCCTAGGTGACTTGTGTCGGTCACTCTAGGGACGTCAGTTTTTGTCAAGGCGATTTTAAAGCATAGTTTTACATATGAGTCGTCCAATTACTAATGCAAAGCAGCTATAGCAGACAGATAACTTGATATTTTTAAGCATTACATAGACAATATTTGAATGTAGATGGTCAATGTTGCAATGTATTAGTATGTTTAGTATTTCTTGACAACTTATTTTCTGTAAACTTTGCATAAGACACAAACCTAAGTCATTCCACATCGCTCACAGAGATATGTTTTTACAACGTTCAAGGCCTTATTCTGTTGGCAGTCTGTTTGATCACTTTCTGATGCTAGATTTTTAAGTAGTGATCATGTTTTTGTGTAGATTGGGAAGTCCAAATGCTATATTCTCTGAACACCAACCATACCAAGCAGCAGATATAACACAACCTGCCACATATTTTCCGGATCAAGTTATTGGAAAGCATCCCAGATTTCCCAGTCTTTGGCAAAATATACCACTAAGACGGGGAGAAAAGATTGTGATTAACATGCCAAGTAAGCAGCCGATGCTTCGCATAATGTATTGCCATATTTTTAAGAGACACCATTAATGAAGAACTTTTACAGGATCATGAAAATCAATTAAAAATTTGATTTTGGCATAAATAGACCTGCAATTACTGGCTTCTGAAAGCCATTTCCTTGCTTAAATCGTTGAATTGATGTAGATACGGCCGTGCCATTTACTGCAGACCACCTCACCGACTTTGGAGATAAACACAGTTATAGTACGCCCTTGTGTGAATTATCAGATTTTAAACTTTGCCTCCAAGCAGATTTGTTGTTTATGTAATAATCTATGTCGCAAACACAAAAGTCTTATTAAATGGCTTCATAGAGAGAAAATGGCAGAGAAAACCCCTTTGATACAGTATAGTACCGCAAAGTACCATACTACAAAGTACAGCTTGCTCGTATTTTTGTGTCATTGTTTTCGGTGGGATGGGGTACAGCCCATCTACCGCCAACAATCATATTTTACTGTCTCAGCTAATATAAATGCCACGAATAATTAGTAAATGTGGCACAGAATGTAGCACGTTATATGATTTGAAAATGTAGTTACATTCTCAGGTTGTTATGAAAATGTAGTACTTGATTAAACACTTCACAAAAGAGAAATGGGTGGTATCGTCGGGTCATGAGTCTGTAAAGGAGATCAAATGCAGTTTATAGGGACATCAATACGGCCATGCCATTCAATGAAGATCTCGCGGACTTGGAAGATAAAGAAAGCTATCAAAAGTACGCTCTTGTCGACCATGTGTACGCAGACAGTGTTGGGTATGAGTTTTAGATTAGTATCACTTGTCTTTTCTATCACACCGTGACTGTAGGAACAACACGGAAATCGGGTCGAAGCGCTATATTAAATTTAAAGCTTAAAGGAAACGAAACAACCTTGTACACCAAAGTATGATGCTAAGAAATGGGTGGCGGTTAGCTCACTTGACTAGAGCGTTGGTCTGGTAATCGCAATGTCTAGAGTTCGATCCCAGTTCGGGATGGAAAGCAGGGGATTGACGTTCGCTCCAATTGCCTTAGCAAAGCGAATGCGGTGGGTTAGATTACCTATCCCACTGAGTCTTTCTATTTTAACAAAATGTATGAAACTAAGACAAAACGTTTGGCTCAATCAAATTGTAACATTTCCAATTCAAGCAATACTGCTTAAGTTTTGCAAATGTAAACCACGAAATTCTCTTATTTTTTATAACACTATGCATTGGTGACATATCTATTTCTTTATAGTTTTGGCGTTAGCTTATGTTGCCTTCAAGTCACTTTTCAAGCCAACAGTATGATGGAAGCCAGGCACTTACACGACCAGCTCGCACCCTTAGCTCCGGTGCTTGTGAGTCTCAGAAAACTAAACCATCTACCAGCAACTCCATAGGAAAAAGGCGTCCTTGTACAACTGCGATCATGTTTGAAAGGGGAAAGAAAGCTACATAATTTTTTTAATTACAGCTATGTTTTAATAAAGCCTAAAAGAAAGTGTTTTATATATTATTCATGACGGAAACAATTAAAAGCGTACCATTTGAAACATTTTTTAGCTATAATCTTACAATAGACCTTTTGTCATTGAAAGACTTGAAAGCATATGGTTTGTGATATAAACTCCGTTCTGACTAAAATGTATTGCCAACAATTTATTAGATATTTCAAATATAAGAGTCAAGTACCGGGATAAAATTGCAAGGTTTCTTTACATTGAAGCTGGCTTTAAGTGCTGCCTGCCCTATGATAAAGGGATACTTACTGGACACAGACTGCAGGTGGAATATATTATCTGCTGCAGTAGACGATAGAACCAAAGAAGAAAGAGGAATCGCAGTGTGTATTATTATCAACTAATATGAATGGTTCCCGACAACTGTGGCGACATTTGGATAACTAGACAAGTTTAAAACATTTTTTAAAGAATGAATAAGTTCTTTTTCATTGTGTTGTAATGCTTTCAAAGAGTTTTACCGGGGCAAAATTAAAGAAAAATTAAACCATTCAGAGCATTTCTGGCACTTCATTATCCAAAAAGGTAGCGCACTTATACACGTAATAGCCTTGGCTTTGATTAGGTATCTGCTTAGTTAGAATTATCATATGTGGCATAGATTCTATAAAATGACTATCAATTTGGCATGGCAAAAATATTCAAGTGAGATTCTTATGGGTTGTTCCACTGTAATTTTGAACACATTTTATGCTTAATGCTTTTGGAAGTGAGCCACCTAAATCCTCACAGGCTTTTGGCAGGTATGAATGCTACACATCATAAAATAATTGATATACAGCTGTTTAAGTGGGGTGTTCTGAAAAGTGAAATTTAGTGCCCCTGTTATATTACCGTACTTGTTCGAAAATATGTTTGGTTTATATTGTACATAACAAGCGTTTATGTAATCACGTCAAGATGTCGCACAATGTCAATATCTGTTTTAGCCTCTTAAGGTCAATCAGAAGCGGATACCAAAGTCTCGCTTTGCATCAATAAGTCGCTATCTGTCCCCTAATAGTGCAAGGTATAACGATACCGAGCTGGTACACGATGAACATTTCTACCAGCAACTCAGAGCAGCAGGTCAATATAAAATGGAAGTCAGAGCAAATGTAACTAGGCCCATGATCTGTTATCTGTAAATGGTTACACAGTGTTTGACTAAATTTGAATGAACCATGAATAAATCCGTTATTTAAATACCTAATTTTAAATTTGTACGGATCATATATACGCTTTTGACGATAGAAAATACGCATTTATGATAAGGTTTATAATCGTGTGGTAAAACTTATCTGTAATGCCAGATAGCAATTTAATTAGTTGTATATTGTTTCAAGGCGTTGACAGATTGCTCGCCCAACACGTTTCATATCTATTTATAAGAGATCCTCTATATGTGTTTGCTGAGGAAATGAATAAAAGCAACGAAATAAGCACGGAACTTTTTGAAGTAAGATAATAGTATAAACACTTTCAGTCAAACCTCAAGTACACCCTTTAGTATCCTATAATACAAACGAAATCACACTCTCAGAATCAGCCGAGGTCTGAGTAACCAACAAAATATCTTTCGACTTCAAACCTTTTTGTATAACTTGTCAGAGCCTTTGTAAAATACTGCTCCAAAAGCCTTAGCTTGCTTTTTGATTACAAGGGACTATAATTAGGCGTATATCAAATAAAAGTTTTGTATTAACAATTGTTTTAACAAATAATTCTAGAGTATTCAATCCACCAATTATCAAACACTGCGCCTTAAGCCCCCTTCTGCAAGTGGTGGAGCTGGCTGGCGAGTGGAAGTCAGACCCATTGAGGTACAGCATTTAACATAAGTGGGCAGAAAGAATATTTAGCTTGATTTTAAGGAAGATAATAACTTGATACACTTTGTTGTGACACCAGTATTGTGTTTACAACTAATATTTGAAATTCTCCAGCTGTTTTTTTTTCAAAATGTTTTAATTTTAACATGAATTAAACATGCAGGCTCAGCTGACAGATTTTGAAAACGCAGCTTTCGCTGTCTTTGTGATTCTTCTGATGCGTACAATTCGAGCTCTGAATCTGAACCTGCTTGTGCCTATATCAAAGGTTACACATCATATTCTCATTACCGTTTCTCAAAACATAACATATCACGCAAGCTATGTACTGCATCCATTGCTATCTATCGAAGCTTTTAAACATGAAATATGACCTTAAACGTCGATGACGAAATGAATGAAGAATTAAAATTAAGAAAGATATGCATATTTGATACATTACTGTCTATGATAATAACAAAATATATATCTGTTTAATTATTTCAGATTGATATTAACATGAAACGCGCACAAAAACGGAACGCTGTACTTCAGCAGCCATTATACTTTCGAACAGCAATCACTAAATGTAAGTCAGTAACAATTATACACTGCAGGTTTATTGCCACACCAGTTGAGTAAATGCTTTCCTAAAATGCCAACATAAAAAAGATTGCTAATATAGTCAACTTCATAGTCTAGACTAATGGTCAAGAAGGGCATTGACAATTGTTCGCAAGGTGAAGACACATCTACTGGCAAGAACAATACGGATGGATTACAGAAGAGCTGTTGTCAGGCCAATAGTAATGATGGAGAGTACGCCGAGATGACCGTAAATGAAATCATAAACGGAAAAGTTAGCCTTCCGAGGATCTCTTATACAACTTTAGAAAAAATTTCTTCAGAAAAAATCTATGTTCGTTTCGATAAATATTTGTAATCATGAATGTTTTTGCTTTCAACTACTGTGATAAAAATGCAGTTGTAATTTAGACTAACTGTTTCAAATGCATATCAATAATGTTTTGTTTTCAAGTACTCCAATTAATATGACAAGCCTAGTTTAGCTGAAAACGTTTAGTGTATGAGGCCACGTGGTACCACATATGTTGCCACGGGAGAAACGGAGATAATATTAAGGCCAGAAGCGGTTCGAGTCACAGTTTCATTAAAGGAAGGGGAGTGGTAATTTTCGTTCAGAACTCCCATCCCCCCAAAAAACCTTGTTATTTCAGAACTGTACTCCACGTCTGGTTAAAAAGGGGTATTATATCTAAATTAGCACTCCTCGTTTAGGGATGGTTATAAAAAAAGCCATTGACAACATGGTTACCAATTAGTACTTGAGTGTCCTCAGCGTTCTTAGGGTTTTTTATTTTTTACACAATAATAATCCATATTCAGGCTGTGGTCAATTTTGTAGGATGGTGAATTTGCCGGTATAGTGCCGCAGATACAAAAGTACTTAGCTTCACTTCCGCACCCTGATACTGCATCATTGGACAAAGTACAGCAGTATTTAACATTCATTCAGCAGCGCGCTGATGGTATGGTGTGACAATTTATTTAGTAATTTAACAGTTGAATCATTACCTTTCAAATGCAAGAGAATTTTCAAAAGCAGGGAGTCGCCACTTGGTGATTTACCATCCAAGGCTTTTGCAACCATGCTGGAAATACATTTTCCATTGAAAATTGCCATCAATGGCAGCCATGCATTAAAACTTGCCATTTGAAAAAGAGCAAGTAATTTTCCATTGTGTTATGATTAAACCGAATGGATGGAAAGAGACTGCGAAACAGAGGCGAACGTATGGAGAGGTTACGGAACGCCTGTCTGCATTGATCGCCGTTTTATTCAAATTACCAAGTGCTTTTTTGCATGTGTACGTGACAGTGTATAGAAATAACGTAAGCTTGGTGTTGTGTCGTTTTCTGTATCATTTGTTATGATTATCGATATTCACATTCAACATAAACTGAAGTCAAAGATGTTTATTAGGATAAACGCATTATTTTTGCAAATATTCAGTGGGCTATATTGTTGAACCAACTATGAATTAAGATATTGTTGCAGGAACATTGAAAACAACAGCGACATGGATGCGAGACTTCGTCGCCAAACACGGGGACTACAAGCAGGACTCAGTAGTATCAGAACGCATCAACTACGACTTGATGTGTGAATGCGAGCGTGTGTCCCGCACACAGCATTCGTTAGATGGCAGTGTGCCTGCTTATCTGAGGAATGCCGTGCAAACATCAACAACATGCTTGCATGCATGAACCTTGGTTCAGATACAACATACTACAGAAAATATCACTAAAACGTCCCAGCAAACAATCATCTGTGACGCTTCCATGTCTTGTTCTCAGCGCACATATAATAAGCTTAATGGGATGTGCAGCAACTGTTCTCTGCTACATTGCTATACAATTGAAGATTATCCCTACGTTTTACCCTAATTCTGAATCCAAAGGGTTAGTGGGGGTCTGAGATTGCACTCCTCCAAAAAATAGACTTGTCACCTTCGTAATTTCAGAAAAAGATCTTACTGGTAAACTCGCAACTTCTGGTATTTTTATCAGTTGAATCCTCCTGATCAAAATCTACATCCGCCAACTCCTTCCTCATTTAGGATATTTGGTTTATTTTTGTACTGGATCTTATACTAAACAACGTACAGCATAACAACTTCTTCCTATAAAGATATGAAAAGAATTATATTCAAGACAGAAATTCTCTCCCACAAATGCACGTAAACGGGAAGACATACACTCTCCCTCAAGCATATGTACGCAGTCACACAGATATCGTGCTACTACTTTAACAATGAAATACGTCAATATATCATTTTTAAATGCAGCAATTTGTACTCATTTTGTTCACTTTATTAACTTTGTTTTCCTGACAAAGTTAATATGGTCCCCTATTGTTTAGGAACTCTCTTTATTAATATTATTAATAAAGTGGATAAAACATAGTTTTTGAAAGGAAAATACTATCTTGGTCATCGTTTGGTTGGTTACATATATCAACAAAATTGGACGTGCTATATATTAATTAGTACAATAAACATACGGCTGGACATTGTATTTTATTTTTTTTTACTTTCGACTCTCTTGTTTTCATTCTTTAATATGTACTAAAACAGCTCGCATAAATTTGTATTAAATAGTTTACCTTTGCTAGGATTTATATATATTTTATAAAAATATGAACTTGCAGATGTCAGTAAATAATAAACCCAAAAGTAATGATAACGAACTTCATGGGTAGGAATCGTATATCATATCGCGTATCATATCGTCTATCACATCGCAAACGTATATTGTTGGATATCACAAACAACTATGTTCATTAAATTGCTATGTTAAACTTCTTTGTATGCATGCAATTGAATCACGAGCTGCTGGAAGAAATCAGTGACAAAAAAGAGTAGTTTAGACATTAACGGTCAGGATATAGACACATATTTTATTCCCAGCGGTACTTAACCGATACCTTTCATTCAAAAAGGACACAATGAGCATGAAATGCACACTGAAATTATCGCTATTGAGATTTTTTACCTCCTGTTTGACTACAGATGTGCTGCTATAAAAAATATGTTATGGCAGCCTAACTATTGGTGTTAACTGCATATTTTGCTCTGATAAGACAACGATCTACGGCCAGTTTGGGAGTGCTTATCTTTCACACATCAATCCATTTGATTTATTCAAAACAAACGAAGCTATTTTACTTCAAATCGCTATGTTCGTATCAACGTGGAGATCATAGCTATAAAAAACGTCTTATTGTCTGTCTGTCCGTCCTTTCGTCCGTATATTGCTGTACACTTCCAATTTCCCTTTAACGTCATATCTTAGCTTGTTCTGCAGATTCCTCAACTTTTTTGTATTGACGGAGTATGTACTAAAATGGCCATCATTAAAATTTAACAAAATTTTAAAAAAAATAGAAATATAAATGACAGGACCATCTATTTAATATGAGTCCTTGTTATCTATGGGTAAAAGGTAATTGTTGGACAAATGCCGTAATTTCATACGAATACAACCAAATGCTGTAAAAAGTATACTTTAAGGTTAAACCTGGGCCCTACTGGCTCAATTTAAGTACGGCTGTTCAGAGCTCGATCAATTTGTAATTTAAACCAACGGGATATTTGCTGCTAATGCCATACGGACTAGATGGTGCACAAGTTCGAGCAGATGTAGGCGCTGACCAACCCTCCCCCCCTCCCCCGAAAAAAAGTTCTACATAATATGCACAGATAATCCGAAAATCGCCCGCAGTGTGGTAACTGCAGCTGTTATTGCCTGTTCTTAATCGGGGTTATATGCTTAATAATACAGAAAATCCTTACTTTTGTCGCACATGTCTGTTGCATTCTCCGAAATTAAGACACATATTCGATAATTATGTGCTTGTTCTTTATCTCCAGCATTCATGGCTGTGTTATGTACAATGATGGCTAGGTATAAATCGACATATAGTTGACCTAAATTGTGCATCGAAATGCTAATTATGCCCAAAAATCCAACTTCATACAATATGTTTTGATAATTTCAATAAATGAAACATTAATGAATATGAATTTATAGTTTAGTTTCATTAAATTTAAAATAGAATGAAAATGAAAGAACACATACAAAAAATCAAAAAAAGTCACGACGTTATTCAGTGACAGGTTTCGACAATTTTCGCTGATTAAAAGCCGCAACTTATTTCCCATGATAAGCTTATGCATTGAAAGGAATCAGCAAAAGTCGATCACATTCGAATGTTTTCCAAAACTAAATGGAACTCAATAAATGTTAGATGATACTTACATATGATAAGAATAGGTTATGAAATTTGGGCTTTGGGGACAGAGCAGTCACCTACGGGGCCTGATTTTCTTAACAACCGAGACCAATGACCTATTTTCATTTTCTTAACAATTCTTTTGCATCTCTGTAAATTTTGATTTAGGGTTAAAGTTAATCACTTTATTAACATTAAACACGAACGAATGTTATATAAATAGATCAGTGACATGATATAGTGCTACAACAATCTTAGCTTTATTCAAATTTACAATTAAATATCATAGGAAATAGGTATGAAATACCAATTGAATATTTAAGATATATTTGGTGGGATAAATTTAGTTAGATATGAAGCATTATCATGGACATCGTAACCCAATTTGGAATTTCTGTTCAGTTTTGTATATCAGCCTGTTTTGTTGAGAGATAACATTTAAGTCCAGCTTTATATCAAGGTAAACACTTTTATTGAATTTTTTAAAAATATTCTGACATCTAAGAAAACTCACATTATTAATTTGCAACAATAATACATGGTATGATAAATGATTATTTGGTATGAGTTGTAAGATTTTAGAATTTTTCGAATATAATTATTTTTGCAACATAAGGAGTTGCCTAGTTCTCATTAGCGATTGCAGCACACAATCAAAAGTAATGAGAACTAAAACCACAAAGAGAAATGGGTGGATGAAATCATAAAACCACACGAAGGGTTGGGCTGATTCGAAAAAGCTTCCCAAAGCCTGTAGCACTGGAATACGAAAATGAAAAATGGAAAAAGTACAAATAATGCGCTAGGATAAAGGAAGGTTTTCGGATCAGTCCAAAACCGAGAATGGTTTTACTTTTATTTCATAATTTTGATACAAATATATTCTATTATGAATTAGATGTTTTTAAGTTCACCTGCGATGCTTTCTGTCGCGTAGTTACGTTATTATGGCGTTACCAATTACCCACTTTCAGTGAGGAAGTACAGTGATTACGGTTTTATGTGTCTACCAGTCAAAATATATGTTTCCTTTATATGTATACCGGCAATCATGAACTAATTTCCCCTGTATCTTCAACCATTTGAAAAAACGGCCATTATTGAATGCTCTGTGTTAAGCTATACAAAAACATCTTGCACAGGAAATACACCTACATTTCCTTTACAAACTTCTTTTATCATCATCACTTTAATATTAACTTATTTTTACATGACTTGGATAAAGGCTGCTATATAAGTAGTCGGTTGCCAAATCAATATTTTCAGTTGACCAAAAACAAAATTCTTTGGATATTTGCAGTTTTTGTAAACAATGATAAATATAACACAGTATATATGACGCGAATGCCCAAATGCGGCTAGTATGGGTATCAATGTCCACTGTCAAGAATCGGCTGTGGTGGGAAGTCGTAGAGTCCGTTGGCCACGACATTATTTTCGAATCATTTCTTGTTCGAGTGACAGGCAGTGTCGAAAATAAATCCACCATTAGATGTCCCAAGCTTGCGCTGGATCCAAAAGACTATATCATCATCATCATCATCATCATCATCATCATCATCATCATCATCATCATCATCATCATCATCATCATCATCATCATCATCATGATCATCATCATCATCATCATCATCATCTTCATCTTCATCTTCATCTTCATCTTCATCATCTTCATCATCATCTTCTTCATCATCATCATCATCATCATCATCAACAGCAACAACAACAACATCATAATCATCATCATTATCATCATCATTATAAACATCATAATCATCATCATTATCCTCACCATCATCATTATCATCATCATTATAAACATCATCAACATCATCATTATCATCCTCATCATCATTATCATCATCATTATAAACATCATCATCATCATTATTATTATTATTATTACACTATAACGAATATGCAATTATGTGCGAGAGCTTTATATGTTATTTTGTCATTAACAATATTTGAGTAGGTATTTATGACGAATACACAATTATGTATGATTGCTTTATGTATGGCTGTACTGTTTGAACTATATTGGTACATATCGATCGACATCTGGATATCCCAAAGCCGTGCATCAGAATGCTAATTTGTACAATAATTTTACTTTATAGGAATAAAATTGTATAAATATCAATAAAGAAAGCATTAAACTGGTCATACTTTAATTTAATTAAATATAAAACAGAAAGGAACTATAATTTTGAAAAGCGATGCTTGACCAGGACTTGGATCTAAACAGTTCGCTTAGAAACCGGTCTAAAATCACAAAAATGAAAAGTAAAACTTTCTATCGCGAGACCACTTTATCGACAAATCGCATTGTGGCGATTCGTTAAGGTATTTTAAATTCGACAACAATACAGAACTTAAATATGACACGTAGGTAATGATCACTGGACTTTCCGCACAGCAGATGTCACCCGTGTGCCCTGATTTTCTTATTGCTGTCGGTCAATAACCTATTTTCATCTTCGCGCAAAATTCTTTTGCATGTCAGATGACTCTGAAACCTATTATTTTTAGGTTTGTGTTAAATAACAAATATACTTTTTATCAGTACAGAAGTTTTCTTAACTGACAAAGTAAGTATATACGTTTCAAAACGCAGGCTATATAGCTGAATTAGTGAGGTTATACAGTGCTACAGTTTCATTCAAAAGCTGAAATTCATTGAAAAGGATATGAGCGAGCAATTGAATATTTAAGATGTATTTTTACAACATTGTTTTATAAAGCATGTTATTAACGACACAATAATGCGTTGGTGTCGACAGCTGTGGATTGATTGGACTATTTCATCTAATTAGCATGTATGTATAAAACATAAACGGTTTTCAGATAATCTATTACACGCGGAGGCTAAATGGGTTTGCTAACACAAGGAACTCCACTTTCGTGGGAAGAAACAAAGAAACTGTCTCACCACATTCGCTCTAATGGAATATTGCAATTCATTAATATCCACAGGAAATCAAAGGACCAGAGAAGCGAGGAATTTAAATGGGGTGACGAGGTACTTGTCTTTGCTATTTTTAATTGTTGCCGACAATTATAACCGATTGTTTGAAAAAATTTTGTTTTCTCCTTTGTTTCAGGTATTTTCATAATTTAAGAACGGACTGCATCCAATGTTTTTGATGTAGAAGGCAGATATGTGTATTAATCAACCTCACACCAAAATAAGCACAACAAAACGTGGATTTTGTCTACTCAGTTAAACCGAATTCGTGATATCATTAAACAATGCTGTGTATCTGAATGCTCATCTTTTAACGTGATTAATGATATTTTATTTCTAAATTCGTCACAGGTGTATCTCATATAACTTCTCAAATTTATTAAAGACAATATAAAATAAAATGTTTTTACATCTACACTTGAACAGTAAATTGTGAGACTGAAATATTACATGCTTTCAATATATGCTCAGTTTTCAACACAGGCTGCAAACGGTTTACATGAACATACAAAAAAACAAGTTTAATATTTACTGGTTTACGATCATGCGGTATTTCGTCGTATTTACGTCGACATTCGTATCTGTGGGCAAATAGTTGCTTAAGCTTGGATGCCATTACACTTAATTTGTCAAAGACGAGGAAGTTGGCTTGAGAGAGAAGCGTATATGCCCTGCTTCTCGCCAATTTTTGGCTATGGAAGTTCGACATCAATTAGTGCCTACTCCTTTTTGTTTGCAATTACAGTTTATTGTCTCGTGAATTAGATCACCGACTTTTAAACTCACTTTGTTATTTAACAATTTTTCTAGTAGTAATATTAAAAATAGAATTTTGAATAACTCTAACAGAATTTCTAATCTCCTAAATTGAGTTCCCTGTCTAGTTATAGCGAGAAAGAGACTAAAATCAGCAATTAATTATGACAGGTATATGACATTTTTATAGCACCGTGCGTGTTCTGTATTTGTATCATTGTAAATTACACCAAATGTAACCAACAGTCATACTAAATATTTTAGAAATCATACGAAGCTAAAACATTACTGCCATTTCACATCTACAACATTAATTAAAACCTGTTTGAAATATAAACTTTTAGAAGATTCAAGACTGTGTTCTTTCAATTTTTGCAAGTAAAATTCCACTGCAATGTAGCCTAATGGTTCTTGTTACATTTCTTTGCACATGAAGGTTGAGTATATGTTGATTCGGCTCAATCACGACGCTAAAACGGCACAGCTTTTACTAAAAGCAGACGACATTCTTAGAGGTTTACGCGACGACGAATGCACAGGAATAACGTAAGCAATATATAATTTTTATAAATGAATACCAATGATTCCATCACATTTTATAATGTAATTATTTTTCCACAGCTATTATACGGAAAACGTAAAGCAGTTAATTTACTTAACATAATTCCAAATTACATTTTTGCTTTTATGAAGATAACTTGCAGGGTTTTGACAGTTTCAAACACAGTGTTAACACACATGTGTGATGTTTAGTAAGAAACAGGAAATTACATGGCACCCGGAATACGCAGAGTACATGCTAGAGAGCGTGCCAGCGCAGCCATATGGAGGCGAGTTAGCAGATCTATGCAGCGTGCAAGCTAACATGGCATTCAGGTATCGAACATCAATCAAAAACATTCCTTTTGCTAAAAGACCTCTAAAAGTAATCTAATTTAGAATATACTTTCAAAATCTCTTTGCTTAATTAATTTTGTGACAAAGCGGAGAAAACTTTCAGCACAGGAGAATTTTTAAAGAAATAGGTACTGTTGAGATTACTAATATTTTCTTTAAATGTGCACTTCTTTGTGTCGTATACATTTTTCTACCTTTCAGCATTCTTTTCCAAAGCTTATATAAAGAAAATCTAGAATACTCGTTAGTAACAGTAAACTAACAAATTATTTTTATGAGAAAAACTGAAGGATATATTCAAATCGTAGAGCTGACTTTGTACACATCATATGTAGCAAAGCATTTCTTGGTAATTCTTCGAATGATACAGTGGGTCATAAGATAAGATTAAGATAAGATAAGGCTTTGGTTTAGTATATAGGTCATTGCTTACATCTCAAATTTCTTAAAGCTTTATTTCATTAATTAACATGACATTATTTTTAGCTAAAATATGATCTTGTCACAAACACGTACAGATACGCTTGCGACAAACGCAAAAATAAGTCGTAATAAGTTTCAAAAAATAAATTCATTTTGTTGCAGAAAATGAAACAAAACGCGTCCTCTGAAATATTAGATCGCGGCTAGATGCAATAAAATGCAATAAGTCGCAATAAAAAATTCCACCCTGTTGCGTTTAATTCCAACATATTTTTTCCGTCTGTCGCAAGCGTACCTGTACGTTCTATCAATAAACTGAGAATCACCTTGCTAAGCCTTTATTCTTTTACAGGAGAGAGAAAGCAATGACTAAACTGGACAAAAGCCAGGGAGAAACAATCCTCAGCCTCACAGCTTTTCCCAGGTTATTTGCTCTGTCTGTACTTATTATATCTGCCTCGGTTTCTATCTGAGTGCAGGTGAAATTCATTTTGACAAACGCACTCAAAATTCCCAAAGAAGTCAAGTTTGTGACGGCTACTGTGGTGACGTCATACCACCTGTATCTTTTATTGTTTTTATTTTATTTTGTAATTTGGAGTAGCAATTGACAAGGACACTCTGGTTTTTATTTTATATTAAATATTTTAGTAAAACTTCTGCTGGTAAGTGAAGTAGAAAGTAATGATATTCGTTTTGCGTAGAATTGGAACCCCGAATTTTACATTTCCTGAACACCAACCAAATCCTACATCAAGTAGCGCACCGTCCTTATTCTTTCCCGACGAAGCTGTTGGCAAACATCCAAGATTTCAAAATTTTACGCGAAATATAACACAAAGAAGAGGAGAGAAAGTTGTGATTAACATGCCAAGTAAGTTATATCTTAGTCAAAAGCTATGAAAACACACGAAATAAGATTTGAATTTGAGTTATTTCCCGTTTTAGCAGCTTAAAAGAGCTGTTGTTTCCTATTCATATATCAAATATTACTACTGTAACAACCCCGCAGTGCTTATTGTATTGTTTGCAAATTTTTATTGAGATTTAACTCGGTGAGTTTTGATAAGTAAACTTGAATGAAAATATGGTCATATGTATATGGAAATAACCTTATTCTGTGGTTTTCAACATCTTTCAAAACTAAAAACATTTGAATATTTCAAGATAAGAGACAAGAGTTTAGGAACATAAAAAGCACGAGTATTGCCATTACATTTCGAGTCAGGGTGAACCAAATGCAGTTTACAGGGACATCAATACGCCGTTCCCATTCACTGAAGAACTCGCGCAATTCGGAGACATGGGAAATTCTCAAAAGTACGTCCTTGACGACCATGTGTACGCAGATAGTGTTGGGTATGATTTTAATTTTTTAATTTCATTGGTTTCTCCTTCAGTAAAAGAAGGCAATATATTAATCTCAAGAAGGGTCACGATACTATCGGGAACGATATTTAACTTTTGGAATTTGGAAGTATCCGATGATACGTAAAAATATACAACATTTACAGACTTTCTTGTTGTAATTCGTAAGATGGTAATCTTTTTGCCGGGACGGATTGATGTTAGGTTTGGCTATTTGGAAAGCAGTTAGTTCTCATGAGACTTCTTCCCAGTATTATTTGTGTTCATAGCATGAAAAACAAAAGAGAGGAAAAATACTTTGCATGATATTCAGTCCTCCGTCGGTAAGTCTTAATAATACTACAAGGCGGCTTTTAGCTAATTTTATCTCAAATTTAAATAATTTTTTCTGTACAATTATAGCACACAAATACACATATTATATATTTAATTTTATACCATTGCATGAGATAACCTTGTGAATATTTAACATTACAAACAAAGTGAATATGTTTCTATGGGGAAACACAGATGAATGAAAAAAAATCACAAAAGAAAACCCCCCATATATTTATGTAATTAAACACCTTATAACGTCCGCAAATGAATAATGCAACATACGATAAAAGATGCATATATTTGCTCCCTCAACATAGGGTGAGGTTTTGACCAATAAGAATAGCGGACTGCTGATCATAAATGCCTGTAGGCCAGTGGGTGGGCCTAAACGCTATTGTACTTCATATATTATAGATGACAATTCATCAAGAATATAATCAAGATTACTTTCATTCAATATAGAAAACAAACCCCTGAAACTTGGAACAGGTATTATTATGCGTACCCGCTTGGCCTGATTTAGAATTTATTGTCATTCTTACTCCTACATGTTGAAAATACAGTGACTCTTTGACCTCACTTTTATAACAGATTTGGGTTTGGCTGCTGCTGCCTTCAAGTTACTTTCCAAGCGAGCAGCATGATGGAAGCTAGGCACTTATATGACCAAATCGCACCATTAGCTCCCGTGTTCGTAAGTCTGATAAAATTATTTATCACAGGCTGTGATAAACCGAGGTAGACTGGACAATGCAGCATAACTTTTGTTTATTATAAAAAACTATTCATCACTTTACTACAGTGGTTAAATCTTAGCAACCAGAATTTCTTGCATGGACCATGTCTGTCAACACAATTAAAAATTTAATATGTTTTGTGACTGACATTGCAAAGCTTATTTACATTAAAGTTGGCTTTAAGTGCCGCCTGTCCTATAATGAGGGGCTACCTGCTGGACACCGACTGTAGATGGGACATACTATCTTCTGCAATAGACGACAGAACCAAAGAAGAAAGAGGAATTGGGGTGAATTTATTGTTTATTAACTTCAAAATATTTTGTCGATGAGCAAATTCGTCAAAACATTTTTGTAAGAAAAGAAAAACACTGCATTTTAACTCTTTATCGATGCAAAACGTGACCACTGCATATTTTTGGCAGGAATCTGTCTTTTTCTGGTAAATCTACAGCATATCCGGATGTATTTAGTTTACTTTACCATGTACTTATAAACCAACTTAAAGTGTAAAAATGATGTAATTAAACGCTAAATAATCCATAAAAATGGATATTTCAAAGGTCACAAAATTTATATTTAGCACTATTAATTGAGATTATCTTGCATTTTAAATCCTGTAACGTTATATTGATTTTATTATCTTTCTAGCTTCAGCATATTGCGAAGTCCCGCTATGCATCAACAAGTAGTTATTTATCACCTAGCAGTGCTAAGTACAACGACGCCATACTGGTACAAGATGAACACTTCTACCTACAGCTCACTGCAGCAGGTCAATAAAAAATAAAAAAACTCGTGTCTGAGACAATGATACAATACCCAATATACATTTCCAACCAAATTATAAAAAAACAAGTACACTTCCATTTTTGTATACATTTGAATCTAATGTAGGGTATTTCAATTTCACTGTCAAGCAAAATCATGCATGAAATTCATTATAAAATTATAAAGTGCTTTATGTTGTTTGAAGGGGTTGACAGTTTGCTCGCACAGCATATTTCCCACCTGTTTATTAGAGATTCTATATCCATGTTTGCTGAAGACATTAATCAAAACAACGAAATAAATACTGGACATTTTGAAGTAAGAGTAAGGTATTTTCGTAACGTTACCCCAAGTATCATAAAATTTATAATTAACTTAAATTAAGCTTCAATCAATCTATAATGTAAACTTTCCTTTCTTTTATGTATATTTAACGATTTGGCAAAACGAAATATAAAACAACCCGAATTGTAGAGAAAACTTTGTATTATATTTATATTTAATAAATAACAAACTTGTTGTTAATGTCAGTTATCCAATCAAATTAAATTGATCAAATTCAACTTGAAGTAACAATAGTTGAGCTGTGTTCTCCATTAATTTTTCTTTCCCCACACAATTTAGAACATACAGTCAACCAACTATCAGACTTTGCGCTTCAAACCTCCCCAACCTTTCACTGACATTGGTTGGCGAGTTGAAATCAGGCCTATAGAGGTATCACGCCAAATTCTTATTTGAAAAAAAATTGCAATAATATTTTCTACCAGTTCTTAGAAAGACTTTTAAATGGAATTTTAGACAATTTGATGATAATAACATTGCCAGTGTTGTAACACCAACAAGAATTATGGTTGCAAGAAATATCTCAAAATGACTAGTTTTCTTTTTTCATCTCATTACCATTATGGGCTTATTTCACTGCACAGGTTCAGCTGACAGATTTCGAAAATGCAGCCTTTGCAGTATTTGCAATTCTTCTAGTGCGCACAATTCGGGCTTTGAACCTCAACCTGCTTATGCCTATATCACAGGTAAGCTGGTATATTTTTGCAATAATATCTTATAATAGACCACCTCCAAGCAGAAAAGTGAAGAGTTAAGTGTTGATATTTTGTGTATAAGCCGTCACGTCGAAAAATGAATAAGAGACAAATATAGTGGAATATAAATTTCCCAGAAGTTTTATTGTTGTTTATTATGTTATTGTAGCCAATCATTGTACTTTGCTATTTCAGGTTGATATTAACATGAAACGAGCTCAGAAACGGAACGCTGTTCTTGAACACTTATACTTTCGCAAAGAAATCACGGCATGTAAGTTAATAGTTATGCACGGCACTAAACAATGTACCAATAATAGCGCATTAGATAGGTTAGCAATCAGTATTTTTAGCCAGTAAACAGCATTATGTAACTCATCCTGGTCTGACTAAGTTAGGCCGGAATAAGTTTGCTGAGATATAACATATTTAAGTCACTTGTTTGAAAGGTGAGGATACAAACGTTTCGCAAAGGAACAGTGGAGATTCATATTCTGAGATAAATAGTAACAGGGAGGCGTATCAAGAGATGACTGTGAATGAAATCATCAACGGAAAAGTAAGAACTAGAACAGATCGTTAAAATCAAACTATAATAGCGTTGCAAATAACAAGAATCAGATAGTAATCGTTCAGAGCTGCTTTTGACTTTACACTTTTTTGTGCTGAACGAAAGGGGTTGTTGGAGGGACAATACCAAAATCACAACTAAAATTTCTTTCAAAATTGCACCCGATTTTTTCAGCTTTTTTTACTGATTCTTAGAGTGCAGATACGAATACCAGCACTTTGATTGAATACATTTTTGGAATAATTTAGTTTTAAAAAACTGAAGCGCAATTAAAACCAGATGTTTGAAAAAGATGGTGTCTTCAAGAATTTAAAGAAATGTGATACAAAGAGAGAAATTTATTAACAGAGCAAAATTTAGTTCTAACTATATATTTTTTTGGGTAACATCTAAATTATAAAAACATGTGCGTTAATTACGCATAGTGTGTTTAAAGTACAAATAATGTCCATGTATGTTACAACCATGCCTTTTCTAGGATAGTTATTTTCCCGGTTTGATACCTCTGGTGCACAGATATTTAGCCTCAAAGCCGACCTTTGATGCTACATCATTAAGAAAAGTACAGCAATACTTGACATTTATTCAACAGCGCGCTGACGGTATGGTATAAAAGCCTATTTATCATTTCAATTAACTATTGGGCTATAAAATGATCAATGCAAGACACAAAGAGATAATACTACAAAATTTATTCTGACAGCTCTGTTGTTTGTGATTTATAGCTTTGCAAATGCATTAGTTTGAAGCAGTTCAGTTTTTGTGTTTTTTATCTTTCTGTCGTTTGTAATTATTTTGATACAACTTTCTCATAATCTCCGTGGCTAAAGACGATTACAATTCATGTATCCAGCAACTGAACAACTACACATTTAGTCCTTAATACTTTAACGGAATTTTCAAAACCCCCTCAAAAAGTCCTACACTACAGTGAATATCTTGTAGGCATAAACCAGGTTCATAATTTTATTTCTTTATTTAAATTATGCATAATAAAATAAATGTTACACGCTGTTTATCTTGAATTTTAAATTATGCAATCAATATATATTTGTATCGTTCAATAGGATATTCAATATTTGCAAGAAAAGAGAAAGAGATCAACAGATTAGATGCAAATATATTGACTTGTGGACAGTCAACCCAACCCCATCATACATCGGAATAGTCTATACTCAAAACGGAGCAAAACAATTTAGCATTCATTTAGATTTGTTATGAAAACGACTGTTTTGCTAAGTCAGGTTATTGTTGCAGGCACGTTGAAAACAACAGCTGCTTGGATGAGAGACTTCGTCACCAAACACGAGGACTACAGGCACGACTCAGTGGTAACAGAGCGCATCAACTACGACTTGATGTGTGAATGCGAGCGCGTGTCCCGCACACAACATGCATTAGATATCAAGATGCCTTCTTATCTGACGAGTACTTCGGGTTCCACTGCAGGCTGCAAATAAAACGCATTCCGCAAACAGCAGGATAAAAACTATACACTTGCTTATCTTAGACCTGCTTTGGATACAGAAAGCGTTCTTAATATTCTACTTACATATCAAAGGATCTGTGTATCAGTGCGTCTATCTATCTATCTATCTATCTATCTATCTATCTATCTATCTATCTATCTATCTATCTATCTATCTATCTAACTATCTAACTATCTATCTATCTATCTATCTATCTCTATATCTATCTATCTATCTATCTATCTCTCTATCTATCTATCTATCTATCTATCTATCTATCTATCTATCTATCTATCTATCTATCTATCTATCTATCTATCTATCTAACTATCTATCTATCTATCTATCTATCTATCTATCTATCTCTATATCTATCTATCTATCTATCTCTCTATCTGTCTATCTATCTATCTATCTATCTATCTATCTATCATCTATCTATCATCTATCTATCTATCTCATCTATCTATCTATCTATCATCTATCTATCTATCTGTCTATCTATCTATCTATCTATCTATCTATTTATTTATCGATCTGTCTATTTATCTATCTATCTATCTATCTATCCATCATCTATCTATCTATCTGTCTATCTATCTATCTATTTATTTATCTATCTGTCTATCTATCTGTCTATGTATCTATCTATCTATCTATCTATCTATATATATATATATATCTATCTATCTATCTATCTATCTGTCTATCTATATATCTATCTATCGGTCTACCTGTCTATATATATATATATATATATATATATATATATATATATATATATATATATATATATATATATATATATATATATATATATATATATATATATATATATATATAATATTTCAGGATTGATGCATAGAGTTAGAGTAATGCTTAACGCAAAGCAAACCCTAACTAAAAGTGCATGGATTTTTACTAGTATATTCTATATTAATTCTTATCCCTCACATGAATAATTTTACTAACAAGGAATTTTTGGTTGTTTATAAAAATTTCAAACTGGTATATACTTTCTCCAAAAACACTATTCTGTATGTTATTTTTACACTATAAACCACAGGAAAAGTAAATGAATCAAGATAAAGTTAATATAAATTAGTTATCGTGTTGAATGAACAGATACACAATTATCTAAATTTTGAATTTATATCAAGCATATAATGAATAATTTGAGTTTCTAATTTGAAGACACATTGCGACTCTGATGACTTTTTGTGTTTTGTCGGTCTATCGGCTGGCGCAATTTTGAGGATAATTGCCCACATCCTGCGTATTTTGAATGATCTACAACCTTCTTTCAAAATTTTGAAATAATAGATTCCGTTTGAGCATTCTCAGTTTCGTGGTAACCCAATATAGAATTTCAGTTCTATTTTGTATTTCACCCTATTTTCTGAAAGATAACATTGAAGTCCAGTTTTAGATCCAAATGCACACTTTTATTAAGTTATTTAGGCAGTTTTAGACTGAAAAAAAAACACTGTGAACAGCTAGAAACTATAAATTGCTTATTCTTTCTCTTTTGCTCTTTTACCAGATTGTATCCAATAAATCTATTGAAATAAAAACTACTTCCTAATACAAAAGCAATATCTTGGTCATTATGTTTAAGTTGGTTTATCATATCACAAAACCTTTTAAGATTTGCAGGATATTAAGTTCTAGTGCTGGAATACACTTTTTCCTATTTAATACTCTAAAATCTCCGAAAGTTCACATTATTAATTATTTTTAATATTATTTGTAATAATAATAAATGATATAATGACTGATTAACTAGTATCAATTTTACAATTTAAGAATTTTAAGAATGTTGATCTTTATGAGAAAAAAATTGCAACATACACCCAAAAGTACTGATAGCTAAAACACAGGGAACAAAGATTGTATAAAATTGTAGAACCACAGGGGCATTTAGCCCTGTTCGTAAATACCCCCCCCCCCCTCTCAGCCATGTTGCACGAACCTGAGTAGTGAGTGCCAATAGTGCGCGAGGCTAATGGAGGGTTGTAGGACCAGTCCAAACGCGAGTATGGTTTTTCTATTTTTATTTCATGATATTTTCTACAAATATATTCTTTTACGAATTAGATGTTTTAAGCACCACTGCGATGCTTTCTTTAACGTAGGTGCGTTGTTATGACGATGCCAACGTACCTACTTTTCTGTAATGCGTTGCATGCTTTTCGATACTATAAGTGGAACGAGTGCGGTTGTGCGTTTCTTCTAGTTGACATATCTCTATTTTTTGCACGCGTAACGGCAAATTGTGAATGTGTTTTTCACTACATTTTCGACTATTTGTGCAAACAACTACTGTTTAATGTTCCATGGTAAGCCATGCACAAACATCTTGCATTGGTTATTAACAAAGTATTGAATACTTCAGCATTTTCTGTTACACGAATTCTTGCTTTCAAGGATTCCCTTAACCCGGGAATAGTTAATTCACTCAGAGTTTTGAAACCCTGATTTACACTAAACGATAATGTTTCCTTTCAATTCAGAACTATTCCTCTCCAACACAAAAAATATATTCCGTTTAATCCAAAGTTGCGGCGGTCTTTCTTGCCCCGCCTTCTTATTTACTTTGGTCATGTTCAGGACAGTGCTAATGTAAAGTCAAACGAATTAATTTTGAAATATTATTTAGGCTTGAATCCATAGATGTTTTAAATAAGGTCACAAATTAAATTTCATAAAAAATGATAAATTAAAATTAATCTTATGTCTAATTTCTTTTGCAGGATGGGTGAAATATTGATAGCGCAGAGCAGACAATAGTTCTGCATTTCCATTTTCTATTTGTTTCAAATCCATCAGTTTAATATCCATTTAGTTTTTTACATGACTTGGAGAAATCATGCAATAGTATTGTTAATGTTGAACAGAAACATGAATTTACCCCAGTTGGATTTTTCCCTTTTAGATTGGACCGCAACAGATAAAATGGTGAAGTTATGGCAATTCTATGTAATGACAATCTCAGCCCTAAAATGATCACAACCACTACCTCTTGCTCATTAGAGAATATCTTGGTCCCAGTTGGCAACACACAGCACGTGTGAAATTGCAGCGCCGGGCATAAAAGAACATTCGACTGATAATCGTGTACTATATAAATAAACACGGCCTAAAAAGCCAGTTTTCACAAAAATTTCAGTACGAACATACAAACACACTTGCATTCGTTAAGTAGCTTCTCAAAATTATAATAAATAATTTTCAATCAACTCGAACAGGTGTAAACAGCAATTACAAATGGTATGTCACAGACACCTGATTATAACCCCTGACACTTTGTTAATCCAAAAGTCAATAGAAATTTAATATATCAAATGCAATACGATAGATCTACACCACATGGCATATTATATTCAATAACTTGCTCGAATCCTACGTACACCAAAAACTTTGCATTTGTGCAAAATAACTTCAGTAACTTCTATAACTCTTGGCGGGGAATTTACCCCTACTTTGTCTCTTTCGAAGAAACAAACAACACTAATTTATGTTCTGCAAGCAAGCCGGCGTCATTAGTGAGAATCTATTTGTTCGCCAGGAAAGCAAGCAAGCTGGCATCATGAGTGTGAATCTATATCATCGCAAGGAAAGCAAGTATACTCGCGTCATGAATGAAAATCTATCTGTTTGATTTGTGTCAAGCAAACATACCTGCTATAAAATTTGAGGTATCAGCAAATCACCTACGATGAACCTACGATTATATACCTTCGATAAGCAAGCGTGATGCTATCTAACACCTGCTCTGTAGGGAGATGATTACGAAAAGGAAGTGTAGTAGCGTATATTACGTTTACCGGACTGGTCCTGGCTGTTGTATCTAGAACACGTACGAGATAAACCTGCTGTAACAGAAAAGTATCAAATAAGCAGCAGATTTTCAAATACTTAATATTAAAATTTATTTAATATGTAAAATTAATTTTTCTATCAGTACTGTCAATGTATCAAAAATGCGGGCTCAGAAAGAAGACACCCCAGCTCTGCTACGCATTTGGCGAATCATATCACATTACTCTTAATAGGCAACTTCATCACGTAAGCTAAATATTCAAGAAAATCACGCACCCGAGACTAAGCGACCGTGATGAACGTGCTCGCACTTATGGTGTCAAGAGAAGGGCAGAGTCGTCAGAGTGAACAATACCTCACATCTTTTTTGGATCCAGCAGAAATCAAGTCTGGAACATCTAACGGTAGATCTATTTTCGACACTGCTAGCCACTCGAACAACAAATGATTCGAATAAAATGTCCATGGCCAACAGGCTCTACGACTTCCCACTAGATCAGATTCTCGACAGTTCATTTTGTTGGAGACTGAGACTCATGCTAGCCGCATTTGGGCATCCTGGCGCATCCATCCACCAAATAAACCGTCGCCTTCGGCAGCAGTGATCGAATGGTTAAAAAGAAAGGTTGTTGCTTGCCTATTGAGGAAATTACAAGGTATTCACACACGATCAACTAAATCTTTATATTGGCTATTTAGAAATTGCAAATCAACACAATAGCTGCCACGGTACCGTTGATAGCCATTTTTTCTGCTCCGAGATTTGCTACATAGACACCTCATAATTTTTACAGATTCAGATAATTTTATAGATTCAGATATGCTTGCTGGTGAAGCACTTGGTTGAGAATGGAATATCAAAATAGCAATTTCCTCCTTGCATCAACAGCGGGCAAAAGTAGTGGCAGATTCACGCAATCGATGAAAACATTTATTTGAAGAGACACATCGACGCTAACTTTTGAGTCAAGTACAGATGTTACGGGGGAACACTCACAGAAACGTTAAACATTTAGCAAAGATGTGGTGCAGGTCTCCCAAACCTGTTGATAACATTCAATTAAAAGTTTTTTGTTCACCGAGTTGTAGTCGATGAAACTGTGGCATCCACAGCTCGTAGTTAAAGAAGAACACGGAAAGGTGTCGCACATATAGTGTAGGGGACGGACACATAACTATGGAGAGGCCACAGCACGGGGCAGGTTGCAGAGAGATCACAGCGATTGTGGTCCCACAGAGCCGCGCAGTGGATTTGCGATTGCTACGATAGAACTAGGCAGTAACTAGCACTTCATTGGACATACGTCGCACACAATCGTACTTTTTGCTATTAATATGATTAGGCAAGTTGTATGGGCCCGATAGAGAGGATACTTGTATTCCGTTAATTGGCTTTTTTATATTGTTATGGTGAGAGAATTGTTTCAAAACAATTTGTTGAACATCTCGTAACTGGAGGCTTTCCGGAGCAGACCAGTTCACCTTTCAAATATGCTTATGCTTTTTCCTAATGTCGGCGACATTCAACATCAGCTATAAGCCGTTTGACAAGCGCTTTGAACAGGGCTACTGGATAATTCGAATTTTTATACAATTAGAATGGACTCTGCCTTTACAAATGGTATTGCTGAATATTTGTGACCATTCGTATAATGTTACTGAAAAAATAGATTTATGATTTAACATTGAAAAAGATAGTTTGTACACTGTCATACAATAAAAAAGTAATCGTAGAGTAATACTGTTGAAATTTTTAAAAATTTATCAGCTTAGAAAGTCTATAGAATGATGCATTCATAGTTTTGTATTTTCTTAAATATATAAAATTCAACTTTATTTATTTCAAGGTATCGATATCTATTTCATGTCAACGCAAGCTTCCCATCGAAAACATACTAAGAATTAAGTTCATGGTTCCAAGCCACAGATATTAAACAACTAAGGTATGGCATTCAGACAACAGAGATGCCACCAGATGAGTTGCAAATATTGTGTTAGAATGAAAATTAGTAGGTGTGTTGAGTATATTTAAAGCTGCCATTTTTGTACAAATTTTGGGAAAGTAAGGTGGGACGGGGTGAGTTGTCTGGCCTATAATTTTAGGCCTTAGTTCATACTCAAAGACTAAAGCCTATCCGAATAATCCCCTTTTTAGTCTCAAATATTGTAAGAATAGGGGCTTAAGCTACCGTTGAAAATTTGTGACTACATACTCCTTTGAGTTGTAAAATCGTCTCCTCTCCTAAGATGTTAGCTTGAATGTCATGACAATTTGATTGAAGGTAGAAGGTGAGTCTAGCTACTTACTGGGTATAACATTTTAGGAATTTGCCAATAATTGGCCAAAACATTGAAGAAAAACTTTTTTTGGGGTAGAATCTAGTCCAAAATGTTAGCTTAGGATAGCAGGCATTAATACCTACCGGACTGTTTATTTTGGTGATTCGACAACTGTGGGAAATCTTGGCAAGAAATCATTCTACTTTTTAACTTGTTAGCGTCGGGTATAGGGCCTTATTCTATTGCTGTTCCAAATAAAGGTAGCGAACATTATTGCCTACTTGTCGGTTATTATTTTGCATGATTCTAACTTGCTTGAATAATTTATTAACTGTCGTTGGGCTAATGGCTCTGACGATTTGAAGTATTTATTGGGGGCCGAGTATACTACGTCCTACCTGGTTGTTCTTACTTTCAGCGTCTTAAAATTTTGATGGATGGCTCGAAAGAACAAATGTCTGTTCTTATCTTTTTTGCTATTAGTTATTTGATGATTGGCCGAAAAAATGCGGGAATGTTTGTATTAAAATCTCAATAGACTCTAGAAATATAGAATTATTGTCATGAATCTGAATTTAAAGGTAGTGTTATTAAAAAGGTGTCCACTGGCTATTATTTATTCCATTAAAGGTATCATTAATGGTAGTATTTACTTGCATTGTCATTACCTGTCTACCGATTCTCCAAACTGTTTGCCAAAAGCCAGCTTTCTATAGGAACTTTTTCCTCCAAGTGTCTCTATCTGAACGACTTAAAATCTTGATGGAAGGTAATGGGTATACATGTTCACCTGACTTCTACTTTTTTGGCAATTCGTAGGAAACTGGTCAAACAAAGGTGATAAACAATGTTTTTATTAAATCTTGACGCCATGGGTATAGCCTTACAGTTTTGACGTTTTGATTAACGGTTATAGGTTTTGGACATCAGTCTATAAACAATCTAGTTTAACATTATATGATTGTATCATGCTTCAAATGTAAGTTGCATTGTGATAACCAGTGATAGCATTACCCATATATTAAAGGTTATTTTATCATTTGTTGAGGTTCTGACCGTTGCTATAAAACACATGGCCTCTGGGGGATCTATCTTTTATGCACAAACACAGAGTGGATGAGTATTTCAAAAAGTAGTCGCTCACCTTATGAGCAATATTTTAAAGGAATCACCAATGGGTCTAGGGATTAAAACTATGTTAAACACAGCAAGCCAAAGCACCTCAGAGGTTATTTGTTGGACAACAACGTGATATGAGAGGTCATAGTTATAGATATTAGAACATTTTGAGATGTTACAGACTATGGCACTCCTGCATAAATATTTGGATTGAACTTGGAGGTCTCTCTAAGCTAGCTCTGTTGAGTCATTTAAAATGAGAAACTTAATGCTAATTTATTAGGATATATGTCTAACACTCTCGAGAGATGCGGTCGCATTCACACATCAAGTCGTAGTTGATGCGTTGTACTACCGCTGAGCCCTCCATGTAGTCCTCATATTTGGTGACGAAGTCTTCTATCCACGCTATTGTTGTTTTCAACGTACCTATAACAATAACCTAAATTAGGTTAAATAAATAAATGCTCTTATTTTTTTCCATTTTATATACAAGCTTTATCGATTTATAATGCGTTTGAGTTGACTTGTCGATATGTTTGTATTTAATCTATTAGTCTCTTTCCATCTATTTATCTCCTTCTAACGTACAAATACATAATGTCCTAGTAAACGATACGTAATCATATTGACTGCGTAATGATAAATTGAAACGTTCTCTTATAAGATAAATATTTCTGCATAACCGATAAACAGCGTATAACAGGTATTTCATTGTGATATATATTCCATACCACGAACCTGCTTCAGGCGCTACCAGATAATCAGTTTAGTCAAATTAATATAAATCGAAACTGTTTGAACAAGGTATGCACAGATTCCATTGAAGAATTGAGGAAAAGATACGTAATTGTTCAGTACAAGTGGCTGAATATATTATTTGAAAGTTTTTAGGTGCAAAGTTTAAATTATTATATGGTTGTATCAAAATAACTACAAGGAAATAAAATAGCCGTTTGAGTAACTTTTGTACTATTATCGCTTTTTCATATTGATCATTAAATAGCGCAATGATTAACTAAAATGATAAAGAGTACTTTTTACTGTACCATACAACTGCTGAATGAATGTCAAGCACCTCTGTTCTTTGTCAAATGATGTAATATTACATGTTGGAAGTGAAGCTAAATATGTTTCCACCAGAGGTATCAAACCGGGAAAATAGCTATCATAAAAAGATGCAGTATTAACATCCTTGGATATTATGTATGTTTAAAGACCTTTTTTATTCCTATTAGGTCTGTGCATAATTAACATAAAAGGTGTTATATTTATCTTTTAGCTTGAGCCTGGTATACCAAGGATTACGTTTTTCTCTTTATGTGATTGTTTAAGTGTTGGCGACACCATTCTTTTTACATACTTTTGAAACATCTAGTTTTTATTATAATTGCATTTTATTAAGTTTTCTGAAACCAAATTGTTCCCTACATGTGTTTTAACAAAATGTTCAGTTAATTCTTCATCTGCACATCTGCACTACAACAAAACAGGACATCCAAGGTTAAGCTTTTGCGCAATTAAAATCATAAAAGCAGCAAAGTCGCACTAAATTGTAACAGAATTTCTGGTTAGAGTGTTGCTACTGCGCAACATCGCCCCTCAATTAACCCTCTCCGTTCAGTATAAGATAATCTTTATGTCAAAAGCAGCTACCAACGATTAGAACCGGTAAAAATGTTTACAATGTTGTTATATATTATATATTGTTATGATTTTGTTTACTATCTCTTACTAGGATATGAATCTCCAATGTTCATTTGCTGAGAGTTTGTGTCCTCAGCTTTCAGACAAATGGTTTAAATACGTTTTGCTGTAATTATAGCTTAGTTGTTCTGTTGTTACGAATTTGGGCCAAATGTTATCTATCTCTTAAGTTACAATGCATGCTGTTTACTTTCTGAAAAAATTCGAGCCAATTGCTCGTAGCAAAATCTGTTCAACAACGATACACTGCGAATATGCTATAATGATATCCTTACTGAACCGAAAATGAAGAGAATGACAAAAAGAAACCGCAGCAATACCGCATCTTCCTGTAGAAGACTACAAATGGCCGATACGCAGTATATTTTTACATATTTAATTGCAAAAGTGCCGATGATGAACTTGAATGAAAAGCTGTTACCTAATATATATCAGGAATTAAGGACATTTTGGAGCAACTAGGAAGAAAAACTGCATTTGTAGCGAATTTTAGTCATTTCATCCAGACCTACCGCAACTGATTGTTATTAACTCATATCAGACATATACTGAAAATGACTGCAGGTTTTTCAACTAATCTAATGATGTAAGACTTTTGGTCACCGATGACGGTTAGAAATGCACTGCACGCCGAAAAATGCTTTGTTCTTACAAATGGATGCAGAAGCAAATCTATTAACTACAAGCAATCTAGTTATTTGAAGGTATTGGTAGGCGAACAATGGAAAGAAGTCAACCATCATGAAAAATATTCAGGAACAATTCAAGATATGCTTTGGAAGTGATTTAAGCTCATAAGATCTTAAGATCTTAGCTATGGGACGTAGATGTTAAGTTATTAATCTCACATTTTGATATTCCAATAAAGAAAAACAATTAAGTAGAAGGGCCAATGTGGTGTAAATTTTGTATATTTACATATATTTAACCAAGAACGAAGGTATGTTCAGAAGGAAGCAAATTATATATATAATAATATATATATATAATATATATATTCCCGGAATGTCAATTTCTTGCAGTGGTTACTAGGTACTTGCATTTGAAGCTACCATCTAAATCGATCATATTCGGTATATTTCAAGACCGGTATGCCCATGAAATACTGCCTATCCCTGTGCGGCATGGTTCCAAACTGATTTGAATAATTTCGATGCACATCAGTATCGAACTGATGTATATCACATTACATCACATCGGTATACCGATGTGATGCATGTTGTTCTACGGCAAAAGACGTCGAACATACGACTGTTTTATCAATTCGGTACTTTTGCAGTATTTTAGGCATACTGAAGTATCTTACGTGTGTTTGCGAACTGCTATTATTGATAAATGGTTAAGTGTCGTTTATGACTATTTACTATGTAATAATTTATCTGCGAAAGTATACCAAATATTCGAGAACAGAGTTCCGTTTCTGAGCGCTTTGTATGCTAATAGCAACCTGAAATGACATACCGCGTTCATTGGCTACGATAATATAATAAGCCACAGTTTAAAAACTTCTGGGACATTTATTTCTTCTCTTAATTTATGTCTCATTCGTTTCATCGTGTTCCTCTGATGTCACAATCTATGCACAAACTATTGATACTTCAGATGTTTGAACACTCTTAAGCTTGAGAATTGACCATATCAAGATACGGTCTTTTATAAGATACTGGAGCAAGAATATACCATCTTACCTTTGACAATGTCATAAGCACGTTGAGGTTCAAAGCCCGAATTGTGCGCACTAGAGGAATTGCAAAATACCGTACAGGCTGCATTACAAAATCTGTCAACTGAACCTGTGCAGTACAAGGTATCAAGAAGAAAAAACTAGTCATTTTGAAATATATCTTACTACCACAATTCTTCTTATCAATATCAGTGAAAGGATGAGGATGTTTAAAGTCTGATAGTTGGTTAACTGAATGTTCTATATTGCGTGGCAAAAGAAAACTTAAGGGATAACAGTGCAACTATTGTTACTCAATTTCAAACGATCACTTCTAATGATTAGATAACAAACACTAATAGCCAAGATGCTCGTTTACTAACTATAAGTGTGTTATTAAGTTTTCTCTACTATTCGCTGTTGTTTTATATTTCTCTTTAAAACTACATAAAAGAAACGAAGTTGTCTCATTATAGATTTTTTAAGCCGTAATTCAAACTTAATATACATAAAGTGATACTCGAAGATTAATTCAGCGCATTTCTAAAATTATAAAAATACCTGCAGCAAAGATGTCAATAAAATATGTTTGTACAATCATCCATAACTGCTATTATGATGAAAGATGAGCACCTCGTCATCCCATTTGAATTCCTTGCTTCTTTAATCTGTTGATTTCCTGTGAATATTGATGAATTGCAATATTACATTGGAACAAATCTGGTGAGACAGTTTCTTTGTTTCTTTCCACAAAAGTGGAGTGCCGTGTGTTAGCAAACCGAATAAAATGCCTGACAATCATTTATGTTTTTTACCTGTATATGTTCATGGCCTAATGAGGTGAATTAGCTCAATCACTCCACAGATGTTGACACCAACGCATTGTTTAATAATGCTTTTAAAAACAATGTTGCAAACTATCTTAAATATTGAATTAGTCTTTAATGCCTTGTCCAATAGAATTTAATTGTGAACTTGAATAAACCTGAGATTGTTGCAGCACAGTATCATGTCATTAATCCATTTATCTGACATTTCGTTTGTAGTTAATGTTAATAGAAAAGATCACATTTAACCCTAAATCAAAATACACAACTGCTGTTGGATACGCCTATTGAAAAAGTCACCATGTCACGAAACAGTTCAGCATCGAATAATTGACACTAAATTTAATACACTGTCCTATATAATGTTTCCGAATCATAAGACATGCAAAGGAATTTTTAAGAAGATGGAAATAGGTCATTGGTCTCAGGTAGTAAGAAAATCAGGCCACGTAGATGACTCCTGCTGTCTATAAAGCCCAATGTTCATAACCTATTCTTATCATATCTAAGTGCGATATAACATTTCCATTTAGCTTAAAAAAACATTCGAACATAATCGATTTTTGCTGATTTGCATAAGGTTATCATGGGAAATAAGTTGCAGCCTTAAAACTGTCGAAAAAGTTACTATGCTCGAACGAGTCACAAAATATGCCGTGACTTTTTTGCTTCCTTCGTTTATTTTTATTATTTTCACACTATCTTAAATTTAATGAAACTAGAAATGAAATGAAAGTATGAATTCATATTCATTAATATTTTATTTATTGAAATTATCAAAACTTGTTCGCATAGAGTTGGGATTTGGGCAAAATTTGCATTTCGATGCACAATTTAGGTCAATTTGTATAGCGAATTATACCTGGCCATCATTGTACTTAACAGAGCTATGAATGAATTTTAATGATGGCCTCTAAAAATATGCACACTCCATCAATACAAAAACAATTGAGGAATCTGCAGAACATAGCTGAGAAAGATATGACGTTAAAGAGAAATTGGAAGCGTACAGCAATATAGCGACAAAAGGACAGACAGACAATCGGAACTCTTTATCGCTATGGTGTAATACACTGATATCAGCATAAAGCTTTGAAGTAAAATAGGAATTCAATATATGTCTATATCTTTACTCTTCTTCGTTAATGCCTAAACTACTTATTTTCATTGAGTCCTCCCAGAATTTCTGATTCAACTGTATAATCGTTTTTAATATCCTTTACTATACGTTTGGGATATGATAAACGATATGATATGCGATATGATATACGATAAGCGTTTTCCTACCCATGAAGTTTATTGTTATCATAACTTTTGGGTTTATTGTTTTGAAAATTAATGACAGTTCTGCAAGTTCATATTTTATTAAAATATATAAATCATACTAAAGTTAAGCTATTTAATATAAATTGATACAAGCTGTTTTCGTACATATTTAAGAACGAAAACAAGCGAGTCCAAAGTAAAAAATTATGTTCAAGTGTATATTTATTTTGCCCATTAATGAACAGCCTTTCCAATTTTGCGATATTTGTAACCAACCACAAAAATAATGACTAGGATTGTATTTTCCTTTCAAACAATTCTATTAGTAAAGTAAAAGAGAGAGTAATGATAGTAAATAATAGGGGACCATTTTAGCAGCTTTACCAGGAAAACAAAGTGAATAAAGTGACCAGAACAAGTACAAATTCCTGCAAAAATTTCTGCATCTGCAAAAATGTTTTGTTAGTTCCTAAAAGTAAATTGTTAGCATAATCCAGTCTTGATGTTACCAGCGCATGTACTAAAGTTTTGACGCACTCAGAATCTAAATATTTTCTAATGTGAGCTATGGTCCGCAGATAGTAAGATGCCTTTTGAACTTTATGGGAAATAAACCTGTTCATAGAAAGTGTCGCCTAAATTTCGCACATGTGGCTGGGATTTAATCTCCGCACCTCCTACTCGAACTGAAACATAGAAAAATTTTCTAATATTTGTACTTAAACCAATGAGAATAACTTCAGATTTATCACCATTTAATTTTAAATAATTTTCAGACATACAAAGCCTTATGTCGGAAACACACTTTTCGAATGAACTTATGTTTTTGTGAAAAGGACTAGACGGACTAAAAGACATGTGCAGTTGCGAGTCATCCGCATAAAAGTGATTATCTATTTTATGCTTTCTGGTGATATCTGGGGGGGGGGGGGGCAACGTATAAGGTAAAGAAGATAGGTCCAAGGACTGAACCTTGCGGTACACCAGTTTTCAACTCTTAGAGATGTAAATAAACTCCAAAGAGTTAAATACACTAAAATCTATTAGTCAGGTATGATTTGAACCATGCTTGTGCTTTGTCTCGTATTCCATAACGAGTGTGAAGTCGATTTAACAGCCAGTCGTGGCATATGGTGTCAAAAGCTGCACTTAGATCTAATGACAGCAGTACAGCAGCCTTGCGCTGCTCTAGAGCCCTTGCAATATCGGTGTGTACTCGTAAAAGATCAGTCTCTGTCGAATGAGTTAGTAGTGAGTGTTCTTGAAGGTAAGTATTTAATCTCTTTGCAACTACTTTTTCGATGACTTTTCCCAGGAAGGGCAGATTTGAAACCGGTCTGAAATTTTTGAAATTTTTCAGTCGAGAGACGACTTTTTCAATAGTTGACGAAAGACCGCTTTAAGAGGAACAGGAACATTTGCACCTTCAAGGGATAAGTTCACTATTTGAGTTATAACAGGAGAAATTTCATGCTTGCATAATTTAATTAGTTCCGTATGAATAAGGTCTAAGTCATATGATATTTTTAATTTCTTTCACAGTAGCAGCCAAAAATTTAGAAAAAATTGCAGTCGTTCGCAGGCTATCCTGAAATTCTGAAGCAAGTTCATTCACACTACTGGAACGAATTTGATATTTTTTCTTGATAGTCTTATTGGAGAAGTAGGTGGCAAAATCGAAAGGTAACTGGTTGGTTTCAATGTCACTTGGATATTTTGGGTCACTTTTCCAGAGCAGAATTTCTTTGGAGGTTTCAAACAATTTCTTCTTATCGGAACTAGACTCACAAATTGTGTTCCTTAATAACTTATTCCTTAAGAATGGCAAGTTTTGGATGCATGGCTGCCATTGACGACAATTTTCAATGGAAAATGTATTTTCAGCTAAAAATTACCAAGTGGCAACTGACCGGTTGGCAAATGCTATTTTGCATTTTCAAAGGTGATGATTCAATTGTTAAATTACTAAATAAATTGTCACATCATACCATCAGCGCGCTGCTGAATGGTTGTTTAATACTGCTGTAATATGTCCAATCATGCAGTATCATAGTGCGGACGTGAAGCTAAGTACTTTATATCTGAGGCGCCACACCAGAATATTCGGCATCCTACAAAAATGATCACAGCCTTAATGTGGATTATTATCGTGTTAATAAGAAAACCCTAAGAACCCAATACGTGAAGACACTCGCGTACCAATTGGTACCCTACAAAACAGTATACGTGTATTATACGTATTTAACATCTAAAATGCATGGGCATCTTTTCTCGGATGCATAATAAATGTATAAATTACGTAGGAAATTTCTAGAACCATATAATATGCGTAAAAATGCGTTGGAAAAAAAGATGCTTATATTGAATCCGCATATTATACGTGTATTTTTCCAGGTATAATATGCGCATATCAAGGAACGTTTATTACACATATAAAATACGCGGGAGAATATATGCCCATTTTCAATGCGCATATTATACACATTTTTTCCTGTGCCAATTGTACGCGTATCTAGAGACGCATATTATGCATACATTTCGCATGGTGAAAAAGACGCCCAAATTTGAAAGATATATGAAACGCATTTTTACTCACGCATATAAGACGCATATTTAAGAACGTTTATTACACGCATTTTCGCATATTATGCTTATAATGTTTGACACATATTAAGCATATATTTTACGTGGAATTTCCCATATGGTATTCCCATATTCCCAAATTCCCAAAATTTCCACGTAGTAAATGCATGGAAAAATATACGCATATTACACGGAGTTTGGCAATGTGGACCTATTATCGCAGACCGGAAACAGCCAAATTCACTAAAAATTTTATGCTAAAAAATTGTTTTAAGGAGTACTGTATAATTCACTATAGTGATAAAGGTTTATGCGCACAATACATGTGGGACTGCTATCTGGGTCATTACATTGGTGGGCAAACTCTGAAATGCATATAAATTAAGTTTTCAAAAATGCGTGAAATCTGTCTAATATCCGTGGGATGAAAACACGTGTAAAAGGTGTTTAATAATCGATGGGAATTACGTGTAATTCGTGTAAAAAATGCGTATAAATTTATAATAATAATATAATAATATAAATGAGCAAAATGGCCAAAATACACGTATATTACACCTAACTTTCCCATTTTGCCCACGTATTTTACACGTATAATATCCGCTAAAATTTTGTCGTGTAACCATGCTTGTCAATAACTTTTCTAAAACCACCACTAAACGAGGAGTGCTTATTTTGAAATAACACCCTCTTTTTAACCAAATGTGCTATACAGTTCTGAAATAACAACGCTCTTAGGGGGATGGGAGTTCTAAAAGAAAATTACCCCCTTAATGAAACTGGGACTCTGACCGCTTCTGACCTTTATATTATCCCCCTTTCTCCTCATTATTTACACACCCATGGCAACATTTATTGCACCAAGTGTACGAAGTAAGCATTTTATTTGTTATTACAATGGATTACACGCAGTGGACATTATATCAACTGAAAGAAGAATGTAGGAAAAGAAATGCACGCACAACTGAAAAAAGCAGAATTAGTAGAGGTACGAAGCGCCTTACTTCATTTAGTCTGTTTTATGAATACAAATTGTAAGAAATGCAAGACGAGCCATTTAATAAAAAGTGCGTTCTGGGTAGCGCGTGGAATTTATTTGTCAGTTGGTTGAAGATCAGGCATCCGGCCAAATTGTTTGTCATTATTTCAAGGGTTTCTGTAAAGCAGCATTCAGGTTTTTGACATGCTATTTGACGGGTGGTCTGTGAAATGCTTCACCCCTTCCTTTCCCAGAACTGGTATTTAAAAGATTAGGATGTCTATTAAGTTTAATTCACTTATGTGTGACAGTCCTCCTACTATATAAACATGGACTTTCGCGGCATTTGGCATTCTGCCGCGGGATTCCAATAATTTGTACCTGTTTAACTCTGTTTGAATCTTTTTACTTAAAATCTGTTTAGACCGGTTTCGTGTTGATTTTGAAGATGGAAAGAAATAAAACAGCGTTGCAAAATTACCGCGGCAGTTTCAATAAATTTGGCCTTTGATTTACAACACAAATACTTTCAACACATGCCGTTAATATCAAGTCCTATAATTTCTGACTCGAGCTGTTATAAAAATATATTCTTTAGCATATTTATAAAAGAAAACCTTTTTCAATGTCGTTCTAGTCTAGACTATTAAGTTGTCAATATTAGCAATCTTTTTAATATTGACGTTCTAGGAAAGTATTTGCTCAGCTAGTGTGCCAACAAACAAATTTGCACTGTACAATTGTTACTGACTTACATTTAGTGATTGGCGTTCGAAAGTATAATGACTGCTGAAGTATAGCGTTCCGTTCTTGTGTGTGTTTCATGTTAATATTAATCTCAAATAATTACACACGTTCATTAGTTACATTTAAGCAAAACAACAGCATATCTATTTTGCTATTATCATGGAGAGTAAAATAACATATATGCATATCTTGTCTCAATTTTAATGCCTCATTCATTTTGTTTAAAAAGTGGATAGATAGCAGCGGACGCAGTACATAGCTTGCGTGATATGCTCTCTTTTGAGAAACGGTAATGAGAATATGATGCGCAACCTTTGATATAGGCACAAGCAGGTTCGGATTCAGAACTCGATTGTGCGTCTCAGAAGAATAATAAAGACAGCGAAAACTGAGTTTTCAAAATCTGTCAGCTGAGCCTGCATGTTTAATTCATTCATGTTGGCATTAAATAATTTTGAAAAAGCTAGTAAATTTAAAATATCAGTTGTAAACATAATACTGGTGTCACAACAAAATGTATCAAGTTATTATCTTCCTTAAAATCAAGCTAAATACTCTTTCTCCCCACTGCTTATTTCATTGTTTTTATTCATTGCTTCATCAAGTACAGATAGAGGATCTCTTAAAAATAGATATGAAATGTGTTGGGCAAGCAATTTGCCAACGCATTCAAACCATATACAACTAATTAAATTGCTATCTGGCATTACAGATAAGTCTACGACACGATTATAAAATTTATAGGCGTCATAAATACTATCTTCAAAAGCATATCTATGATCTGTCCAATTTACGAATTTAAATAAGTTTAAATAAAGAATTTATATATTGTTCATTCCGATTTAGTCAAACATTGTACGGGCGTTTACATACAAGAGATGATGGGCCTGGTTCCATTTGCTATGACTTCCATTTTATATTCACCTGCTGCCTTAAGTTGCTGATAGAAATGTCCATCGTGTACCAGCTCGGTATCGTTATAGCTAGCACCACTAGCTGAAAGATAGCGACTTATTCATGCAAAGTGAGACTGTGGTATCCGCTTCTGATTAACTTTAAGGGGCTAAACAGATATTGACATTAGTGTAACACCTTTACGTGATTACATAAACGCTTCTTATGTACAATATAATCCAAATATTTTATGTCCAGGTGCTGCACTATTGCAGGGGGCTCTAAACTGCACTTTTCAGGACATCGCACTCAAACACTTGCACTGTTTGGCATTTCAATTATTTTCTTATGTGTAGAATTCATACCTGCCAAAAATCTGTGAGGATTTAGATGGCTGATGTCTAAAAGCATCAAGCATACAATTAACAAAAGATAAAAAATGTGTTCAACATTGCATTGGAACAGCCCATAAAATTCCACTTTACTATTTTTATAATGCCAAATTACTCGTCATTTTAGAGAATCTATGTCACACATGATAACGCTATGCAATCAGTTGTAATGTGTATAACCCTTTCTTACTATTTAATCTCTACAAACAATAGTGATGAAGTTTTGTCAGGATATGCAAAAGTTAAAACGTTTTTGGCCGATCTTTTAGGGAAAATTTTTTTCTGAATAAATGTAATTCTAACTAAGCATAGACCTAAAATAAGCCAAGGCTATTACAAGAATATGTGCTATACATTTTTGGATAATTACCTCAAGGGTATTGGAAACTGGGAACCATTAAATAAAGTTTGTCTTGATTTTGGCTGGTTTTTATTCACAACGCTCTTCCGCATTAATATACACAATACAAAGAGAGATGATTTAACACTGATGCCCCTGATTAAAATACAAAACTCCGCCGAACACCAGCCAAAAAAAGAGCAAACTTAAAATAATAGAATAGAAACCAGATGGACAGTAATACCCTAAACCATCTATAAACAGAATTCAATGGAAAATATCCCGTCCATCATGCTGATTTCAAGACCCTGTCTTTAAGCGCCAAGCTCACTTTTTTCGAACCGCAATAGATCGATCAAAATAGCAATTAATAGCGTCTGATTTCCACAAACCGTGAGTCATTAAATCAGACGTTAGTATGTTAGAACATTTGGCCCCTTCCTGTAACCCCCCTGACCTGAAACTATGACAAGAAAACCGGGAGATGTCATATCCACACTGTTGCAAGAATTTACGTAGAAAACTTACAAATGAAAAATGAATCAGAGTTAACACTCGTCCTTTAAATGGAACAACAATGGCTGGAGAATTATTAGCTGGAGCAGGTATTAGCTGAAACATATTTTTCAAGGCCGTAACTGGGCAAAGGGGTGACTGGGGTATTTCAGAAATAGGAATTTGGTGAGTTGCCTGATGAAATTGATCAGTCTTGGACCATTTAATGCTAACTAAGTATCCAAATGATGTTTTAACAAAGGAACCACAGATGTTTATCTAAACAAAACGCTTGAGCACTCGGTAGTACCCCATTTGATTTTCTAAAAAAACCCGGAAAATGCCACTAAAACTGATGCCCATAGAGTGACATGTAGTTTACTGGTAAGATCTAAACAAGAGTAAATATGCCGAAGTATGTTGATAGTAATTGGTAATTTATGACTCTCACACGCTGACAATTTTTTTTAACCCTCTTAACAACAGTTGCACTTGAAAGTCCTGGGAGACGCTAAATTGATATCCTAGTTGGCAGTGGTAAAAACGAACTCCATCCATGTAATTTTTCAATGCCTGAAATGATCGTGCCAGAAACATTAAATAACGTTGTAAGTTATCACTCGATGCAGGAACTGGAGTAAAATTACAAAAGAGTGCGAACAACAAAAATGCCTTTATCTGACAATGTCTGTTTTTGTTGGTTCACAGGGCATATGCATCCCCTTTGACCTGGTAAATCTGGCGATCCAAGAACTTCACCACCGCCTGGTTTAGCTCTAAACAAAGAAAAAACACATTAGGCCTGTGGCACTAACTGCTTCTTTCACCAACTGTGCGTGAAACTCAGGGCAGGATACGGGGCAGGAACTCGTCTCCAGTCTCCATCCCGTATCAGTTTTCGCTACTGGCATTTATACCTATCATCACATAATCTGCTCAAAATGTCCGGTAAAATATTTCTTTTGCTTCTTATGTAAACACATTGTACTTCAAACGAATAGATAGATAGCCAGTAAAACAGTTCCCTTAAAAAAGCCTGCATCATGATATCTTTGGATTTGCCGGTGTTTACCGCTATGACCGTACATTGATTATCGCAGTACGCCTTTATTTTCTTGCCACCCCAGTGACCACCGAACACCTTAACTGCTGGTATTAGCCCCAGCATTTCTAATACGTGAATAGAAAAAGATTTGTGTTCTTCTTTTAATGTAATGCTGAAATAACTTTTCTCGCAATAGTTGACCGCCGCAATACCCGTCTTACTAGCATCACTAGCAAATATTCCCCCGGGAACCGACCATTCAAGTTCCCGCATAGAAACCCCATTAAAGTCATGCATAAAATAGTAGAAGAATTTAACATCTGCTTTGAACTCTTCCGTCAGTTTTACCGAATAGTCTTGCTTTTTGTCCGATACACTGCGCAGCAAATTAAGCATCCTGTTAATAAATATTTTGCCCCCACGTATGCATGCCGAAACGTGCATCAATTTTCCAACCAAACTTTGTAACTGCCGTTTGGTGCAAAATGCAAATTCAAGCCACTCCTTTAGTAGCCGGCGACACACCTGCAGCTTTTCAGGTGGAATTGTTAGCGTAAGCACATAGGAATCGAAGTAGATTCCTAGGAAAACCATTCACGTGCTAGGAAAACAAGCCCTTTGCTTATTCTCAGCCAAACCAAGATTTTGCAACAACAGCCTTAACATTTGAAACGCATAAGTGCCTTGCGGGGCACCTCAACACCACCACAATCATCGAGATAAGTACAAATTTCATACCCTTGGCGACCCATTATATACTTAACACACAACGAGGTGCACTGACACGCCAACGCACTGGACCATACTCCAAAAAACTGACGCACATAACGATAATATAAGCCACACCACATAATTCCACACAAACTCCAGTCTTTTGAGCAAATAGGAATCTGTTTATAAAAGTTTGACAAATCTGTTTTAAACATAAGACAGCCCTTGCCCTTTTTCGCACCATTTCTGCAAATATTTCCACTGATAAATACGATAACTTAAATTGTTGCCCTAAAAAGTCGTCTGTGGGAATTCTATCATTAAGAGATAATTCTTCGGGAAAATTAGCATCCACTACCACACTTATTTTAGAGGGGTCCTTCGATATCACTTGTAAGGGAGAGAAGCTTAATGTTGTTCCCAGTGGGGGTTGTTGAAACGGACCAATTAATGCCCCCATAGCTAAGTAATTGTTTATCACTTCATCAACTCGATAAGCGTGCCTGATTGCGGAACTGTGATTATAATTAATTTCCTCTCCCTGTGGGGCAAAATCCCTTTGGTAATTAATCGGCCACCAAAATCGCAAATAATCACACACCCGCTTATCACCATAGTCAACTAACAAAGATCGCCATAGTGGTATGTTAAGATTACTGGGTACAGAAATACAAGCCCCAGAGGCATTAGGCGCATTTACACTGCAAACTTGATTATAAATCGAAAACATGTTACCTACATTATAAAGAAGAGGCGTGAATGCAGCAGTATCCCCCGATGTATTGTTTATCGAGGGTATGTTGTCTTCGTATTGCCTTCTCCGTTTTTTGCCGGTCTGTGGGTGTTGATCTTCCCTTGGGGGCTGTCGCGAACTGGATGTGACAGTAGGGATCCGGACTCGTTCCAGCAATGGATGCAGGCGTGCTGAAACTTGCAGTGTGGAAACATGCAAGTATACTTGCGGCAAAGCTGCGGATTGGCGCTTCTTCTCGCTGGGCCGTTGGGCGGGTGGGACAGCAACATGGTTTCTTTCAGGGAGGACAGTGAGTCCGGCCATTGCCTCATACCCCCTTGAATATCTTCAAGCGCTGCTGCATACAGAGAGCGGACCCTGGGCCATGGGAAGACAGCAACGGGAGACATCATATATTTCATATGGTCTATTCTACAGTCTTTTTCCAGTTGGGAGATCTTCGGAAGTTGAATAATATTGCATGTTCCCGCGACATATTCTGCAAGCGTGATATCATCAAAGGCGAGATCTTTGGCCCCGGCGCGGTGTACCATCTGATGGGGCCACAGAATAGACATACGAACCGGGCGAGCTGCAGACAGGCCGGGGTTTTTGTTAGTCTTACTTGAAGTTCCGGCTGTAGAAAGCTCCGGTGTTTGACGTTGTTGCAAAATGGAGTCCACCCGGCTGTTTAATGATTCCATTTGCCTGAGGTCATCTAGAGTCATGTCCTCCTGTGGCGTTTGTACCGCTTCGATGGGAGTATGGTCTGGCGTGGCATGGAGACGTTTCTCAAAGGTTGTGATTCTTGCTTCCAGGGACAATAGGCGTTAACCTGTCAATCTTGGACGCTTTCGGTTTTTTAGGTGGCTTATCTACTACAGTAGTAGGGCGTTTTTTCGGTGCCATCTTATCTTTGATAAGTCCAAATAGCAAAACAAATCGCAGTTAATTAAGTGTGTAATCCACCGAGCACGGCACAAAGTCTTTAAACAGCAGATAAAATCCCACACTATGATAAGCCAGAAAAGGCAACTGTCAAATTAAACAGCCATTAATTAAGCTGGAATCAACCGTCTAACGAGCACGCAGTCATTACACAGCAGGCGCAATTCTCGCACTAGATGCTAGAGCATCAACTACTAATGGTCGTACTAGCCACGCTTTATAAATCCGAGTAACTCTAAATAATGATTTTTAACCCGTAAGCCTTCTAACCAACAGCTATATACATGCAGCAATTCAGATTATAACATTTTAACTATCTCCGTCTTAACACTGGCGCGCTACACGAAAAGTGAGTTCTCATTCAGGAGAAAGCCTGCAGATTCACACAATGCGCCACTCACGTTATTTATCAGCCAATGAACGTTCCCGAATAACATACAAGGACTGCCACTTGCTGTAATTAGGGGATGTTATTTACCAACAAAATAATCCTTATAATGACTCTCCAGAAATGTTCTGAATGGTTTAATTTATCTTTACTTTCCCGATACAGCATTTGTAAAAACACTTCTTTGAAAACATCTGTATAAGTACGACAACACCATGACCATCAAGTTTATTACTTAAAAGGAAGTGTTGAAGTTGTTTTGATTATCGAAATAGCGCCTGCCACAGTAGTCCGCCATACGTGAAAGGATTTATATTAGCTGATGATACACACTGCGATTCCTCTTTCTTTTTTTTTGGTTTTATAGTCTACTGCAGCAAATGATACATCCCACTTACAGTCTATGTCCAGTAAGTATCCCTTTATGATAGGCAGGTGGCACTAAAAGTCAGGTTCAATGTAAACAAAACTTGTAATTTTATCCAGATATTAGATTCATATATTTGAAATATTTAATGAATTATTGGCAATGCATTTTAGTCAGAACAGATTTTATATCACCCACCATATACGTTCAAGTCTTTCAATCATATAGTGTTTATTGTAAGGGTTACAGCTCAAACGGTACGCCTTTAATTGCTTCCGTTATGACTAATATATAAAACACTTTCTTTTAGGCTTTAGTGAAACAAAGCTGAAAATTTTTAAAAATATGTAGCTTTCTTTCCCTCTTCAAACGTGATCGTATTGAATTGAACAATGTGGCCTTTTTCTATGAGGTTACTGTTGTATGGTTTAGTTAGACTCACAAGCACGGGAGCTAAGGGTGCGAGCTGGTCATATAAGTGCCTGGCTTCCAACATGCTGCTGGCTTGAAAGTTACTTGACGGCAACATAAGCTGATCCCAAACTATAAAGAACTAGACCTATTACCCATGCAAAGTGTTATAAAACAAAGAAGAGAATTTGGTAGTTTGCACTGACAAAACTTAAGCAGTATTGTTAGAAATGGAAATGCTGGAATGTGATTGAACCAATCATTTTTCTTAGTTTCATACTTTGGTGTAGAAGGTTGTTTAGCTTGCTTAAAGCTATGAATGTACTGTAGTGCTGCGACCCAATTTGCAGTCACAGTGAAATACAAAAGACAAACGATCAAAATCTAAAACTCATACCTAACACTCTCTGCGTACACATGGTCGAGAAGGGCGTTCTTTTGATAACTTTCTTTATCTTCCAAGTCGGTGAGGTCCTCAGTGAGTGGCGCGGTCGTATTGATGTCCCCATAAACTGCATCTGATCTCCTTTACTGACTCCTGACCCGACGATAACACCCATTCATCTTTTATGAAGTATTTAATCAAGTACTGTATTTTTGTTGACACCCTGAGAATGTAACTACTTTTTCAAATGATATAGCGTGCTACATTACACTCTGTGTCACATTTGCTAATTATTCAGGGCATTTATATTTGCTGAAAAAGTAAAATGTGACATTGTTGGCGGTTGGTGGGCGGCCCCTCCCCTGTCCCTCACCGAAAACAATGACCCAAAATTGTGAGCTAGGCCGTACTTAGCAGTATGATACTTTGTAGTGCTATACTGTTTTGCAAAGACTGGGATGTTTTTCAATAACTTGATCTGGAAAATATGTTACAGGTTGTGTTATACCTGATGCTGGGAGTGGTTGGAGTTAATAGAATGTAAAATTTGGACTTGAAAATCTACACAAAAACATAATCACTACTTCAAAATCTAACAAAAGAAAGTGACCAACATACAGTCAGACAGACTCCCAAATAGAATAAGGCTATGCACGTTGCAAAGACATACTTCTGTGAGCGATCTGGGATGACTTAGGTTTGTGTTTTGCGCAATACTTAACAGAAAAAAGTATCAAGAAACGCTAAAGATGCTAATACATTGCTACATTGACCATCGACATCCAAATTTTGTTTCTGTATTACTTATCTTTAATTATCTGACCGGTATAGTTGCTTTGTATTAGTAATTGCACCATCCATATGGAAAACTATGGTTTAAAATCGCCTAGACAAATACTGACGTCCCTAGAGTGCCCGATACATTTCCCGCAGAGTGACAGATACAAGCCACCTAGTGTGGCCGGCACAAGCTGCAAGTAAGTTCTCGACACAAGTCACCTAGATTGGTCGACGCCTAGATTGAGTTGAAGAAGGCAATAAGTCAATTTTATCAACAAGACGCTATTCAATGTTTGAATATTTTGCCATTTAAGTCACAGCAGAACCAAACATAACAAAATCACTTAAACAATTTAAGCATATCAAATAAAAATAAGTGAAACATTAATATTTTCTAAATTTATATCAGATAGGTATTGAACTCATCCTTTTCACAAATTTAAAATTTATTGCCATTTCTTTTGCATTCTTTTTCTTTTTCCTTATTGCTTTTGTTAAAAATAAACAATAAAACTTTGGAGGTCTTTTTAATTTCACGGAAAAGTTTAGAAAATTATTTAATTTATACATTTACTTATTATTTAATTCTTTGTAATAACTTTATCCAAGCGGTCGCAAAATATTTGACAAAATGAGATGAGACATAAAATTTGTTGTTATTATAGCGCAGTATTTCATCTTTTCTCTCGCATCTAAGCTACGACGCTTTATTCCATTTTTTCTTTCACATCTGACTGTATTAGCTACATATTTTCTCTCGTGCCTGATTTATTGCGCGGTATTGCATCTTTTCTCTCGTGCCTGATTTACTGCGCTGCATTACCTTTTTTCTTCCGTGCCTGATTTTTGCGCCCTTCACATCTTTACTCTCGAGCGTAATTTATAGGATTTTTTTTACATCTTTCCTCTCGTGGCTGATTTATGGCATTCTATTGCATATTTGCTTTCGTGCCTGATTTGGTTCTTTATCAAACACATTAAAAGCCGCTGTATGACAACCATTCAGCAGACTAAGTCTGAATAAAAAACTTTGCGAATTTAAAACACCACCATTAAAACAATTTAATATTTACCGATCTCTTAACTTTCCCTTTCTCTTCTTGTCCGCTTTTAAAATTTACAAATTGAAACTAAATCCGGCATATAAAAGTCCGGTTATACACTCAAGGAAAAAACGTTTACACTGAAAATTTCATTTATTAGGGGTCAAAATTTTGCTATTCACTAAATTTTTATTATAGCACAATCATGCTCAGAAACGAGCCCTTTGTTGGTCGAAAAATATAATGTTTTACCTAAAATAAAACAGTTGTGAGCGCCATCGTAATCGTTCGCCGCCCCTGGTATTACGCCGGAGGCATAAAAGCGATGGATCTGGCTTACATAAACCGAGGCGTAACGTATGCCTTATATGCCTTGGGCATCCATTTCAAGCTTGACTCGTCATTAAAAATGACACGTCGCCAATTATACTTTTTTCCATATACCCCCTTTGATTGCGATTGTTTCTCCGACGCATTCCCGGTGTATTCGGTCATTCAGCACCAGTCCTATGCAGTCGATATACCCAGATTCCGTTTTCACGCAGGCGTCTAGTGATTATTTTTGCACTTATTCAGTAGCGTACTTATGACTCAGTTCAATAGTTTTGCGGAAGTCGTTGCATGTTAACGTGCGTTCGTTCTTATTGAACCGCTACGCACACAAGTGCAAGTATACGGTGGCTATGCATAAGAAAGCTAAAAAAACCAAAAGCGCAAAGAACGGGAATTGAATCGATTGATGTGCCTAATGTCAAAACACAATGAAAACTGAGATATCAAAGAGAAACCATAGTAGGTTTCGATAAATTGGGTCGGATTCTGCTGATCAAAATCTCGTGAAAAACAATTTACTCATTAAAAAATTTAGGTGTAAACTTTCTTTTCTCCTCATATGCTTTCTTTTTCCTCCACATATGTAAATATATATATCTTTATTAACAAAAGAAGTAACAATTGTTTATTTGCTCCAATCCATTCTTTGCTTTGATAAAAAAGAAAGTTATTTAAAACGTTCTTTTTTAACTCTTATGTCACCATAATGTCACCATATGACACATTTACATATAATATGATATCTTATATGATGTGTGCTTTCATAGTGCACAATCGATCTTTAAGGTGTGGCTTTCACTTCTATTTTTTTATCTCTGTGTATGATTGCTTTTTTTCTAATAATCACCGACTTCATACACAGTAACACGCCATTTTCATCTTGAACAGTTCATGACACTGTTGATTTTCTGCCTGATTCTCCAGTCAGTTCCTGTTTTATAAATAATTGAGCATATGTTACACAGATATTTAATGACTATAACAATTTATCGAATTTATCAAATTGTATGTGCGGTTGCTGAGCTGGCTGAAAAAGAGGCCGTTTACATGGTGCAGTCATATCAGTCTTGTCAAAATCCTATCAGTCTCTTGACCAATCAGGATCAATCTTGGACAGTCATGCTGTTCTTGGAAACAAATATTAGGTAAAACTGTAGTGAACAGGAGAGTTAGATGCATTTTGCATAACGTTTAACTCTTGTTCTTTCAAAACAATTTATGATTAATTTCACCTTTGCAATAAAAATAAATACCTCAGTTTTTGAGCCTGGGATGGCCCAAACAACATGTGTTTCTTGCAGTACGGTGTTAATTTTATGAGGCCATTGTTTCTGGCTGGAACAAAAAATGTCCATTAACAGTGTACACATATATTGACTGTGTGGTAAACGATTTGGGGCCGTATTTACAAAGTTAACTGCCCAGCTACCGGATTCCGTTAACTGCTCCGCTGATAATTTCATATATTCTCGGGTAAGGACAGGCTGTTGACAGATATGCGTTTCTATGACTCACACAGATGATTGGTTATACTGGAAGGCGAGCAAATAAAAAGTCTCGCCCTTCCTGGCCGCCTCCTCCATGAAAACACGTAACTTGACATTATTTTGTTATTCTTGAGTCTTTTGTAACGCCCTTTTATAAATTACGAAGCGCTACAATTGCAATGAAAATAATAAGTTAAAACTATAACTAAAATAAGCTCGGCAAAAGTCATTTGCTTAATTAAATATCATAATGTTTCTTGAAGAGATGAGTTTTCGGAGCTCTTTTAAAGAACGTCAGAGATTTCTGAGACTTTATGCCTGTAGGGAGATTGTTCCACAATACTGGTGCGACATGACTAACGTAACGAGTATACTCTTTAGGATGCACAGAGGATCGAAGTGTACTTGTCAGGTTATAAGGTAGGAGTAAATCGGAGACGTACTTTGGTGCCTTACCGTGCACGTCAATTACTGCACGTCAAAGTTAATATTTTGAACTGGATTCTGTCCTCGACCTTTAGCCAATGTAAATATATTAGGGGGGGGGTTAGTAACACATTCAACGAGAGATCTCCTAAATATCTGGCTCCGGCATTCATGACGCGAAGTTGATCGATCAAGTTCTTAGGTACCCCTATAAGGAGATTATTGCAGTAATTGATTCTAGATAATACAAGCCACTGCACATTGGACTTAGTTTGTTCCACATTTAAAAGATTCCTGATGCTTCTTATCCATTTTATGTAGAAATAGCACGTCTTCCATATTTGTGTAACTTGCATATCCATAACCAGGTGTGTATCCAGTGTTACGCTTTAATTTTGCACAGAGCGAGAAGCTTAAGTTGCACCTGCTGGGATATCGAGGGTAGACATTTTTACCTTATGGCGAATTTTGGCGCTGCATAGAACTGCAAACTCGGTTTTGTTTGGATTCAATTTCAGCCTGTTGTGGAATGTCCAGTCTGTAAATTTGCACTATATATTCCGCCATTTCTCTTACCACGAGATATTTTGCATAACTTGATTCAAGGGACATGGACTTACTGAGTCGAGTATCGTCTGTGTAGCAGTGGTATAACAATAGCGATTGTAGCTATCCTCGAGGCTGTGTATAATCTGTGCGGAGACTCTGGCCAAGTATTGAACCCTGTAGCAGAGAACAGTCCAGACCCAAGATTTTTCACCCACTATCGCAACATAGATATAGCTATCCGCCAGGTATGAACCAAGTCAGTTGAGCGCGGTGTCCGTTATTCCGAAGGTATGCTTGAGCCTACGCATTAGCACCACCTGATCAAATGCTGCCAACATATCCAGTTTTGCGACTAATACGGTTGTGTTTAGCTTATCCAATGCGGAGAGTATACCGTCGAGTAATGCAATCATGGCGGCTTCCGTACTGTGAAACCTTTTGTATGCAGATTGTAATTCCTCATTTAAGTTGTTTAGACCTAGATGGTTATCGATGGCTTTTTCAATAATCTTACTAAGCAAAACTCTGATTGGAAACGGGGCGGAAATTTTTAGACTTTCGATCAGGGCTTGATAATTTTTGTAGAGGTTTGATTGTTGCCTTTTTGCAAGTATTAAGAAAAAATCCCGGTGCCAGGGATAAATTCACAATCCTACAAATCAGAGGGGATAACTCCGAGCTGCACCTCTGCAACAGATTTGTAGGGATTGGGTCTAAATCGCATGACTTGGGTGGTGAAGACTTTAAGATCTATATCTTTCATCTTGACCTCTGAGAATTTGCTAAGAGGAACACCTTAAAATTCGATGTCAAATTCAAATGTGTTTCTAATATCATTTCAGAACGTGGCTCGTGTGTTGTCGACTTTGTTTTTGCAATACTGGTTAAATTCTTTGGCTAGTTCTTTTTGAGTAGGTCGTTGCGGCAGAGGATTGTCTTTGGTTTTATACATTACTTTGTTTAAAGCCCTGTATAGACCTTTTGTATCACCAGCGTTAGATCTTAAACCTTGTCCCCTTCAGATCTCCAAATGAGTGTTGTTTACTAGCAATCGATCAGCTCCCTCTAGCCCCACTAATATGTGTGAGGGGAATAGCAATCCAGTTTCAGAAGACTGCACTGGTGGTAACAACGATTTGTTTGCCTTACGTTTGTTGTGAAAAGTCAAGGCTGTGTGCATCAGCAGGAGGCGTACAACACCGAACTTCATCGGACAATAAATCTCCTGGACTTCGCAGCACATGAAAAGGGTAGAAGGTTAATTCATCCAAGTGCCACTTTTTAGCTAGATTTTTGTGTTTTACCTTTTTCATTAATTTCTTCTATGTTTACAATTTGCATTTTTTGACAAAATATAGGGGTATTCTGGAACTCTGAACAGATAAAATTATTTTTAATTCCGATGCACGCCATATTTAACACTTGACAACTCGAAGATTTGTAAAAGGTATAATGCAGTTGTACGGGGCCAGGGTTTAGGATCCTGTTTTCTTTCTCTTTACTGGTTCGACATTTTGTCTTTACTACTCCTGTGACCATTATGGCCCTAGGACTAAAAAATAGTGATTTTTGTCACCAAAAGCAACAGGTAGGGCTGCAGCAGTATTTGAACGAGGCTATCGCATGTACCAACAGCCACACTGCATTACATGAATGATGTGTTTATACATGCATATGCTAAATACGCTGAGCATAGTGACGTGCTTGTGTTGGTTTTATCAGAACGACGCATGAATGTAAAATCAGCTTCAGTGACGCACATTTCTTAGTGAGGGTCGTGGGGGTGAAAGAAAAGATGCCGTTTAACAGAGTCAGTAGCAAAGCTGTTTTTTTTTCAGAAAGAATCTGAAAAAACATTTACTTGTCTACAAAGGAAGAAAACAAACAAACCACAATCGAACCAAAGAGAGAAAGTGATTTTAAAATATTACTTTTTTGGCCAAGTGTTTAATAATTCGCCTTTTAGAAACAGGTTCTCCTTATCCAGATCTGAGGATGTTTGGATTTCACTGAAGGGCCATTTTTACTGCGTTGGCTATGCAATGACGAGTGCCGAGGAGCGTAAGTGCCTAGTGCCTAAATTAATATGCCCAGATCTGGCAATAACCACCACCTATTCTGCGACAAGGTACATCCGAATGGAATAGCATTTTGTTAGTTTAAGGTTTAAAGAATACACCTGTATTTCGAAAGAAGATCCAAAACTGAAGTAGAAAAGCCAATAGTAAAAATGTTGTTACAACACTCAAAAGAGGCCCTTGAGTGGAGTCACCTTCACAAATTCACCGAAATTTTTGATCAAAGAAGCTGACCTACTTCTGGGTGCCAGGTAATAACTGTACAGAACTGAGAACATTTTATGTGTTATAGTCTGACGAACTCGAAGTAATGAATCAGCTGAATGTGAAGTAAGCGATTTGCTCAAATTCTCTACTATTTGAAAACAACATGGATGCTAATGGGAGAAAAGTAATAAGATTGTAATTTCCTACGAACATTTTATTAGTTGAGTCAGCTTCAACCTTGAAAGGATGGGAAGTAGGGGGTACACATGATATTATGTTTGTTATCAAAAACACGGAAAGGCAGATAAATAGTGAGACCAGACGCGGTTCGCGTAGACTGCTATTTCGTTCATAATGGAGGTAATTTTGAGACCAGATGCGGTTCACGCGGAGTGTCGGTTTAGTTTATAAAGGAGATAATTTTGAGTCTAGACGCGGTTCGCACCGAATGCTTTGTAATTTTATTTCATTCAGTGAAAAGGTACAGAAGTAAAAAACAAATTTATGTATCATTATAGCCATTGTTTCAATATGGCGGACATCATTGCAAATGGCTCATTCCCTAAATTTTTGGTCATCCCAATAATGGTTTTGAAATTCTTTGTCTCAAAACTGATTGCTTAAATCTAAATGCAAATTATTCGAATTTCAAAGTTCATTATTGTATTGTATAAAATTGCTTAGTACTAACTTAATGAGCAACAAAAAGTTTAAAGGGAAACATTTGTTCGCAGTATGTTTGTACTTAACACATTGAAGCGTTATTTATGGAGCTGAAAACAATGTCCACTTTCCGGTATCAGGAAAACTTCCCAAACTCCGATCGGCGAACTCCAGCGATGTGAACTTTCTAAACTTCCCCGCGGTAAACTCCTCCGCCGTGAACTCCGCCGAAACGAACTTCCCCACCCTCCTAGCCTTGAACTCGCCTGATGTGAATTCCCCCGATTTGAACTTCCTGTGCTGACGCCCCCCCCCCCAAGATAAACTCCTTACGGGGAACTCCACCGATGTGAACTCCCTCCTGGTGAACTTTCTCACAGACGAAGTCCCCCGATTTTTGCATTTTTTATTTCTTACGTATATTAGTCTTACCAATAAATGCAAATTATTATTGCTCAAATCGATTTCTTATTCTAATTCACCACTAGATAAATTGCACTTACTCTATCAAGCACATTGCAAATTGCAGAATCAAGCACATTGGATCTTTGCTTTTCCAAAGCAGGTTTTTTTATTGCAAATCCAAGTATATAAGAACGTTATTTTGATTTTGTTATCTAAAAGTGGCATTCATAGAAATGCAGAGGAGCCCTTATGGTCATGTATGAAGGATATCTCTATGTAAAGACGTCATTGAAACACAGAGAGGCTCTCCGAAGCTCCCGCGCGAAGGTTACATCTGCGTAAACAAGTGATTCGTGATAAATGGCGTTGCCTGCTTTGAACAGCGAAGGAAGGTAAATTGGCCACGTTTGTAGAAAACAATAAAGGTGTTGATTCAAAGAAAATGCAACCGAACATGTTACATTAATTGTGACATTTATTGCATTTCATTGATAAGCTTTAAAATATAATCAAGAATTTTCCTGGATTTCAAGGTATTTTGTAAAGTAGCATTGTTTGTGTCCTTTTGTGTCCAATTGTAAAGTGTACCCTGTAATCCAAAGGTTAATACCATCCAGTATTTTTGATTTTCTGAGAATGGTCGTGATTTTGTGAGAATTTTTGTAATTTTGCTAGAATTTTTGTAATTTTTTAAAAATTCTTCGTTATTTTGTCAGAATGTTTGTGATTTTGTGAGAATATTCGTGATTTTGTGAGAATTTGGGGTGCTTTATGCCAGAATTTTTGTGAATTTTGGAGTGAATAAATATTTATGACAGTTATCCTGTGCCTTATTCAAAGGTAATTAGTGAAATGAAATAGTTTCACCACTTTAAAAAATCGGGCGAGTTTGTCGCGGAGGAGTTCACATCGGGAAAGTTCACCGCGGTGGAGTTCACATCGGGAAAGTTCACTGCAGGAGAGTTCACAACGGGAAAGCTCACCGTAGGGGAGTTCAGATCAGGGGATTTCCCCGGTTACCGGAAAGCAGACGTTGTTTTCAGTTCCATAAATGACGTTTCTAAAGTTTTGAATTAGGTTCATGTGTTTTCCTATTTTACTGTTCATTAAGTCAGTACTAAACAATATATACTGAAGGATAAAAGAAACTTAACATACAAAAAGTGAAATATTTTTCTTATTCTAAATTTATTTTGCTTGAATAAGTGCATTTAGTGATTTAATGACCTAAATCTGTGACATTATCTATTGCTTTGTTCCAATACAATGATTATCAAGGTGTTAATGTGGTATAGAGCTCTAAATCATATTGATAGAGCTCGTTCTACTTGAGTGGATTCCTAATTTTTACTATCAGTTGTTTTGAAGAAAGATATTGCAACGTTACTACGTATATTTTGGTTTAAATATTGAGCGCATAAGGATGCCTAGACTTGGGCAAAACTGTCGAGACCACTCTATTGGCATGATAGAAGCTGCTGTACCACTCAACCTAGTGACACGGCGCTTTGACTGTAGCCGAATTACAATACACCAGTTGCAACGGCTTTATAATGAAACTGGGTGCACCCGAGAGCGACCAAAAAGCGGCCGCCTTCGTGTAACTACGCCAAATCAGGATCACCTGATCCGTTTGATCCATCTGCGCGATCGGTTTTTCCCAGTGCTGCAACCGCAGCGAAACCGAGGCACAACCAACAACCGCATAAGTGCAAAAACGGTCATCAGACGTCTTCGTGAACACGGATTACGCGCTCGCAAACCTTACGTCGGTGTCGTCTTGAACGCTCGGAGACGTATACGACGTCGCTCGTGGGCTGGTAACAACCATTGTGGAGGGTGGAGATTGCAGAACTGGCGACGCGTGATATTCAGCAAAGAGTCTCGGTTTCAATTATACCGCGCAGATGACCGCCAGCGTGCGTATAGACGGGTCGTTTTGACGGCGGGTCTGTGATGGTGTGGAGAGCCATTCGATTCGGCTGGAAGTCACAGCTTCTGGTCATTGATGGTAATTTGACTGCAAATCGCTACATCAGTACTGTACTCAATACCCGCCAGATCCGTGCTTTAAGCCAAGCAAATGGGGGACACACACGGTGTTGAGGACACTTCAGGTCGTTAAATTCTGTGCACGCCGAAATTGTAACAGTCGCATCTCTTGTCAGTCTGGATTTGGCAGACACTTAGGAGTATGGATCATTTTGTGTAAAATTATGTTAAAGAATCAGTGAATTCTTGTAAGTATGAAAGTAATTGAATAAATGATTTTCTCAAAATGATATATTTCATTTGTTCAGTTTCTTTTGTCCTTCAGTATATAAAAATGAAGTTTGAAATTTGAATAATTAGCAATTGGATTTAAGCAATCATTGTTGAAACAAAGAGTTTTACAACGCTCAGGAAGATTACCACACATTTAGGGAATGAGTTCTTCGCAGTGATGTCCGCCATATTGAAACATTGGCTGTAACAATACAGAAACTCAATGGGAGAGACCAGTGAATTTACTTTTTATTTCTTTTACCTTTTTACTGGGAGTACTGAATAAAAATGAGCCACTTTTTAAATGAAATTGATTTCACTATTAACTCAATTTTTCCAAGCTTTTGGACACTTATGATAACACACTTGATATCAAATGTACCCCCCCCCCCTTGATGACCTGTATATTTGACGAACCATCCTTAACATAATAACTCAGATAAATTTAAAGCGAGAAGCTGATGCAAGTGATCATTCCGGGGAAGTTCGCATGGGACAGTACATCTCGGGAGAATTCACCGCAGAAGAGTTCACCTACGAGGGAGTTTAGCTCTGTTGAGTTCACCTCGAGGAGTTCACTTCGGGAGCGTTCACCGCGGAGGAGTTCCTCTAGAGTCCTGCTTTTTGATGTTGGCTGCAGGTCGATTATCCGACGCCTAATCAAGAATGTATAGACTTAAGGGAAATGTTTATCTTGAATCGCCATATTCACAGACACAATCATAGTATTGTCAACCCTCGAACAGATCAAAGAACTCCCACCCTTGAGTCGATTTTCGTGAATATTTCTCCGAAATAGGTGAGAAAAACGTGCGCGGTCTTGAAATTACCCTATTTTTTGACCTCGTTTTGGTCTTTTTTTCAAACCGCGAGTCCGACATCTATACAGACTCAATTTCTCGTCACCTGTCCAGCATTGATTTTTCTGTTATTAAAAGTTGCACCAAAGGCGTTGATAAGACGTAGGAGAAAGCTAGCGTTTGGTTGTGACCAAAAGCAGCGTCTAACAAAGGATGCTTTCCCAATATTTATTCAGCCTTGTTCCAAGGACGTTGATCTGTGGTCGCGATCAATCACAATTAAAATACAGTCAACGTTAATGTTGTGGTTTGTTCAAGCCTACGTCGCAAGCACAAGTCGACGTTGAGGCCACGTTAGAATGCTTACTGGGTCAGAGTATTAAATTTTAACTTTGAAGTCACCATTGAGCTTCCGTAGAGAGATGCCTCAGCTAAATATGATCACAAATCACGTGAAATATTCAGAGAATCATGATGATGATGGAACTCCCCACTCCCACCCTACCCACTATTATGAAATGAGTTTTTAAATTCACGTAATTGTTTTTCCCGGAAGCGTGGCACACACCGCGTCTGTCCTCAGACTTAACCCGTCAAAATTTATCCGTGTTTTCTGGACACGTATGGTAACAAGTATGGTACCAAGTGCCCTCTCTCCCCATCCCCTTCCCTTCTTCAGGGGGTTCAGTTTCGCCACTCTTTCAGAGGCTAGACTAATATTCTAACAATTTAATGTCGAATTTTAGCGACCAAAACAAATGACATTTTGTTTTAAAACACCATTTCAGAATGTATTGCGACGTTTTAAAGACCACTGTTACACCTGCTTAATTCTTATAAATGAGAACAGAGACCTGCCAAAATATCACAACCATTTTCAAAAAATATAATTCTGGAACATGTTCAAGTGACTGAAGAAAAATTTCTGTGCTGAGAAACTGGACAAACATGTACTAAGCCACAAAGCTGCACCCGTTTTCAATGAGACAATTGCGTGTTAATAAGTAATATTAAAATCAAAAGTTGACGAAAAATATTATCAATCAGACAGTGAAGTAGAACAAATAAACATTGAAATTCTAGCATATCGAAGCAAAATGACTTTTGAAGTGTTTTAATTAGGAATAAAGCATGTTTTATGTATTAATAGTGTGATATACCGCTCTAACATAAAAAAGTATTTATCTGTTTATCGAACAGTTACCAATCCTTTTGATCAATTTGGTGCAACAGAGTAAATAGTATTTTTTAGACAAAGCAAAAACCCTCAAGTTCATTGGATCCGAGTATATTTTGACACACGGTGGAGGCTAAATGGGGCTGCTAACACAGGGAACTCCGCTTTCGTGGGAAGACACAAAGAAACTATCTAATCACGTTCGCTCAAATGGAATATTGCAATTCATTAATATATATAACAAAACAAAAGATCGAACAACCCAGGAGTTTAAATGGGGTGATGAGGTATTTATACTTTGTACTTCTGTTGATTAGCTAAATTTAAAGTTGTTTTAGCATGATGGGTGCAGCTTTTTGCATAAGTTTTTGTGTGTTCACGCACAAAGTTTGTTAAATGTAACACTAAATGTTGCATACTTAGCGTTCTTTCTGTCATAAATATAAAATAACATTGTACGAAATGTTTATACCTCATTGTGCATTAATACATCTGTGCAAAAATATATGCATTTAGCTGTAAAACATGCTTGTACTTTTATTTGGGTCATAAAATCTGATCCTCACAGCAAGAACTCCGATATGTTTTCGTTTTAAGTGAGAACACTGTTTCGATATTTATAATAGACGGTACCCCATGCTACACATATATGTTCTTTGTTACGTGTCTATCGATTTCAGATATCGAAAAATCTAAACGTAGAATTCATAATACTTTTTCTATTGTAAAACATGTGCTTTCCTTTTCCAAATAGCCTCCAACATTCATATAAAAATGCCATAACTTATTAAAAAGCGCAAATTTTTATTCGAAAGCTTTGCAGTATGATTGGGTAATGCATTGTATGTAAGCAAAAAAAAAACTAATTGGGTCAGGCAATCATAGAAAGATATAGGCACATTGCTATGAAATCCTCTGCCAAAGAGTCCCATTGAACTTACAGAATGCCATGTATAAGTTAACTTTTTTGTAAGAAGAAGAAAAAAGAAGGCAAAGAAGAAGAAGAAAAAGAAAAAAAGATGAAGAATGCAAATTTGACAATTCACGACTGAGTGACGTTTTCTCTCACTGGAAGACCGACAGAATTCCGCAGTGCAATCCAAATTTTTCAAGTTCAGTATGCAGCAAAGTATTTGAAACATGGCTCATGCAATAAAGCAATAAATTTTCTGCATACCCAAATCAAAATAGTTCCTAATCTGTCCTACGTTTCAATGTTTAATTTGTTGGCAATGATTCAAACAAAATGATTCATTCATTAAAAAACAAAGGATGTCTCTAATAAAAATACCAATTGTACATTGTAACAAAGCAGTTGGTAATTTATTCGCGCCAAAGAAAAAGATGTATTAATGATGTGAGACAGAGTTACAGAGTCTAAAGTGTTATACAACATCAGACTTAATGTTCAATGAGAAAAGGTATGAAAGATCAACTGAGATTTTAGAATATATTCTGCAGTAGTGTTTTATAAACGACTATATTAAAGCACATTTTTAACAACTAAGCATCGATTTTTTTTGTTATTTACGGCTATAAATTTATTGAACTATGTTCATGTCTCGAATGATCACAAAAATAGATACATTTAAACATAAATGTGTAAAAGTTATTATTTTATATGCGAAGGCTGAATGGGGTTGCTAACACAAGGAACTCCACTATCGTGGGAAGATACAAAGAAACTGTCTTATCACATTCGCTCTAATGGAATATTGCAATTCATTAATATGTACAACAATTCAAAAGACAAAAGGACAGAGGAATTTAAATGGGGTGACGAGGTACTTACTTTGTTTAATTTTCTTATTTGAAAGCAATTTAGCAGATTGTGTAACAAAGGATTTTTGGTTTCCATATTTATAATGATACTTTAATAATTTTGGAAGCTTGGTTGGAATTTTTGCTTTACATGTGTAGGATCTAGATTTGTTTATATAATTAAATGCACAATATCAGCGTGTGGGTGTGCTTAAGTTTGGTATAATTTCAACTTTTTAACAAGAGAAGTCGAAATATTGTTTAATCCGTGTTGCGAAAGCAGCGTTATCTGTTGTGAAACTTTTAATACTTTACTACTTTATCCAAATCCAGGCAGACTACAACATACAGCAGTATATATTATAGTTGAAGTGATATATAAAATAAAACGGTTCATGTATTGCCCTCTTTAAACTTGAAAACTATAAATAAACCTAGATATGTCATTATTTTTCATTGCGCAATTGCAGTGTTGCCATCATATCAAACCCGAGAAAGATTGCTGCAATTTTCTGGTACTGGTTTGGTATAGATTGATTTCCCCCTGACCAATTAATAGCCAATGCTAAAAACGTTCTCTCGTCTTTTCTACAAAAAATGGATGACAAAAAAACTCCGTCACCGTTACCGTAATTCTTTTACTTAACCTACGAAGTTTTGTTTATGTTCATCGGATGCAATGAATGGCAAATTTATGCTTACCATCGGGAGTCCTATGATTGCTAAAATTGTCCACTGACTATGGAAACCTGACGCCCAAAAATCAATAATATGAAGGCTTAAAAACACAGTAATTTGCATTAAACTATACATGAAAAAAGTAATACCCTTTAAATGACAGGCAAGTCCTCCAGTATTCCATATCTCTGTGGACTTTTAAACTGCATCAGATAAGTCCGGAAATCTGACTACTCGGTATACATGGAAACGTTTTTTAAAGGTTTGTTTTTGGTTGAAACGTTTTAATGACGTTTATAAAACCTTTGTGTTCCCGGATACCAAAATAAAACGTTTTTTGAAGAACGTTTTCGAAACGTTTCAGGGGGAACTATTTTTAAACCAAAATCAAACGTTTTGTACTGGAACATTATGAAAAATCAATATTATTGGGTGTCGTGTATTGGAGCATCATGGGAAACCATATGTACTGAATACCATTTTCAAATAAATTGGCAAATTTTAGATTCTAATAAAGATAAAATATATAATTTTAAAATCTAATATTGACTTATAAGTATTTTTTTATTTGATTTTAGTCATTATATTACTATATCAAAATGATATAGTAATATAATGAGGTCAACTTACGTTCTTTCTATATCGCTAGCTAAGAATATTATTTGCCTCGATCAACTATTCCTAAGCAAATAACCACTATGAAAGCAACACACATGGTTTTTTATCAAGCAAATAATTTTAAAAGCACCACTAAAAACAGAATAATGTTTAAATTAATCGTTGGGGATTGCATAGAAACAAGATATTGGTAGCCGAATATTTCATAGTTAATCGTGGTGGCGTAGAGGTAAGGTCGACGCGTAGGATGCCAGAGGTCCCAGGTTCAATCCCAGGTAAGTACGAATGTTTAGTTGCAGATTGGTGTGTTGTAGTGTTGTTTGAATGATCAATGTCCTTAAATGGACGTTACAAATGATTATTATTTTAAAGATCACAAAAAAAGGATTTCAGAATTTTATTGTCAAAACCCCGTCAAAATGCTTCGGAAAGGGTTTCATTGGAAACCTTCAAAAAAACGTTCCCAAAAACGTATTCTAGCATTTCATATATAACGAAAATAAAACGTTTTTTGAAGGTTTTTTTATGTTTCACAAAAAGACGTTTATAAAACGTTTTCCAAACCAAAAAAATTACCGGGTAATGTTTAGAAAGACAATTATATTAAAGCAATTGATATCTCAAAGTTATAAATAACTTAAAAGTTGTTTTTAAAAATTAAAATATGGCATTGCACTCTCTCGCTGGATTTTTCTAGTATTTCATAACTAAGAGTAAAGTAATTGCAATCCATTTGATATTTCAATAGTTATGACCTGTAATTAGACTGGTCATTCATATTTAAAGGTATATAACTAAAAAGAATGCATAACCGTAATCAGCGTGGCGTTTGATATTTCACTCTCTTGTCGATCTGTTTGGTGCTTATTAACAGTTAAATACGCAGTTATGTCTGTTATGTTGATTAGTGAGAAAAAGACAAGCAAACCAGTCGTACTTTAAGCTTAGTTTTGCTTAGTTTATATCTATAAAATCATATCCAGCAAAGTGTGCCAGTCATTTATGCTACAGTGCAATAATCATCACTTTAAAGCTTATTATGACTTTGATACGGAATGGGAACTTACCGTCTAAATAACTGACGCCTAATCAGCCTAATCCTAGCCTATAGCAATTCTAATAAACTTTCATTAAAACGCACATATAAAGTTGAAAACTGAAAAACTTTTAATATAAATTTTAAACATACTTATATATATATATGCACATTAAGGTTGAGTATATGCTGATACGGTTAAATCATGAAGCGAAAAAGGCTCAGCTTTTGCTAAAAGCAGACGATATTTTGAAACGTTTACATCGCAAAGAAGGCACTGCAAAGATGTAAGTAAATAATGCTTTGTTTTATATATAATTTACATTATTTTCTTGAAAAATGCAGAAATAACATAAATAACTAATACAACGTAGAACATTTTATATTAAAAAAGCAATAATAGCTGTAAATTTTTTATCACATCTGTCACTCGCACAAGGAAAGAAATGTTTAACAATAAGCATCTGGACAAATTTTAAATAATTTTACGGTTACACTTTGATTCTGACGAACACAATTTGTCTGTGTTTGTTGGCGTATTTTGGCAATTTACCACTATTAATCATAAACGCATATATGTATTGATTAGTGAGGAGACCATGTGGTACCCGGAGTATGCAAATTACATGCTAGAGGGCCTACCAGCGCAGCCATACGGAGGCGAGCTACAGGATCTATGCAGAGTGCAAGCTAACATGGCACTTAGGTACCTCTGGTCGTGCTACAAAAAGTACACATTCTGGTTGCGATCCAAAACAATTTCTCTCAAGACATATACCCTCCATTTTACCAGACATGTTTTGTTTTTTTACCTTCTTATAAAACTGATTTAAGACGGGAATCAGAATATTCAACTGAGGAAGAATTCGAAATAACCCAGTTCTAAACCTATGACCAAAATCAGCTTTTAAACATTTGGCGTAGTCTTTTTCAACCCAGAAATCACCTTTCGTGGAAACACATTTGGTAGGGATGATGACGATCCTCTCTGCTCTGCTACCAAATCCAAACTGCAAAACATTACAGTCTTTGATCAGTACACATGAAGCGATAATCGATAATCGCATACCGTTCACAAGGTCATTTTGTCAACCACACCGAATTTTCTGTTCACTAAACAACCGATGGCAAATATTCGCTGATTTAGTCTCAAAGTTCGTAAATTCGCCCATTGATTGGCTAGAAAATTCTCCATGGCGTTGCTCGGCCTCTCATCTGGACTTCGACATCTCACCCGGTAAAATGCACAGAGAATGCTTATAAATATTATGCTGCACCAAAACTGGAAAGCAATAGAATCCTGTTTATTAAAATTGATTAAAACTAGATTAAATATTATAGATTAGACTATAAATTAAAATATACAACCACTCTCAAGACACCCGCAAAATTACAAAAACAAACACCAGATTATATTGATCATGCCAGATCATAGAAATCATGTTTAAACAATCAAAATTCCGTTTGAAAACAAAGCTCATAAAGCGTGTTTCTTGCAAAAAAGTAAAAAGGATATAACATAAATGAATCTTGCTTCAACTAGTAAGAAATTCTATGTTCTATTTCAATTCTTAATTTCTTTATTTTAAAGCTTATATTTTTTTACATTTCTTCGCTTTTATGTGAAGTTTTCGTTAACAGCTATTCCTACAACCTCCATGAAACAGCGCTCCGGTGATTACATGCTATTCAAGAACATGTCAAATTCTTAAATAACATCCTCTGACTAATTCTCAAACAAATTTGCAATTTCTTAATAAATATCAGTTAAATAACTGGTTTGCAGAAGAGGTCAAGTAATAAATGAATTGGACAAAGACCAAGGAGAAACAATCCTCAGCCTCACTGCTTTCCCAAGGTTGTATATCTGATAATTAAGAATAAATCATATTTCTTATACCAAATATAACTGATAATATTGGTTTTTCACTGCAAAAATTCTCATATGCTAGTTTTAAGTTAAAGGGTACTGTAAA